>CM035163.1:73908021-74297129 GCA_020205615.1 Panax quinquefolius
CCCGAGTGACTACTATGCAAGGCAGCACACCAGATAGAATTTGAAGCTTGAAGACTAAGGGCACGGTCCCATCTTCCTGACTTCTGGCAACCTCTAAACCCATTTCATGGTGTAGCTCTCGACAACAGCACTCCATAAAAGGTCTTATACACCTCAATCGAAGTCTTGGATTAAAGTTCTGCAAGTTCGAGCGGAAATCACGTTGCACGCGTGCACGTACTTTGAGATGGCGGAGCCCGGGGTACCTCGGGCAGTCGCAAGTACATTTGCGTCGACCGCAGGTGTTCCTGCGGCTCCCCCCTCTATAAAAAGAGGACTTGGGGTGGCCATATTTCAAGAGTAAACGGCAAGGAAGCCCTGTCCAATTTGCTCAGTACACACCCTAAATTATGTGTCTTCTCATTGTAAACACTTGTGAGCTTATATTCTGTCATATTTTTACCGGCGGGAGCTGAGTGTTCATCCGTTTAAAGCTATAGAAGTCTTCTTTGGCAGACCACTATAAGCCTTCTTACACACTTTAAAGCCTTTATCTTATTCTTTGCACACACCGTTCTTCACATTGAGAGTCGTGTTTATGTGTGTATGCCTGCACTTCCTATTCATGTGGCTTTTATTTTCTTATATATATATATATATATATATATATATATATATATATATAAGAACTATTGTCGAACTCGCTCGATGAGCCCGATTTTACATCTAGAGCGTTTATTACTTATATATATATATATATATATATATAAAATGTTGTCGGGCTTTGTTCGATGAGCCTGGATTTTACATCCGGTGCGTTTTCTGCTTTTATATATATATATAGCGATAAATTGCTAAAATGATAAACCGAGCCGGGATTGACATATATGTTGTGTGTTTACCACTTATATATATATATATATATATATATATATTTACATTTTTGTCAGGCCTAGAGTTTACTTCATGGCCTTTTACTGCTTTATTTACATTCCGTCCCACCTGGAGTTTACTTCGTGGCGGTTGATCATTTTTACTTCTTTATTTACATTCTGTCCCGCCTAGAGTTTACTTCGTGGTGGTTGATCGTTTTTACTTCTTTATTTACATTTTGTCCCGCCTGGAGTTTACTTTGTGGCGGTTGATCGTCTTTATTGCCTTATTTACATTTCTGGTCCCCCATGGAGGTGCTTCATGGTGGTTGATCATGTATATATATATATAGACCGCTTTTATATATTTACATTTTCGATCCCCCATGGAGGTGCTTCGTGGTGGTTGATCATGTCTATATATAAATATTTACAGATTTTATATATATAACTGCTTAGTGCTTTCATATAAATTGTGGCATCATGTGAGCCTAGGAATCATATGATCAAAGATTCAGTCTACTGAATCTAGATTCGGTTCCCGTGATGGACATTTTCTACTGTAAGCAGTTTGTAAATTATTCACGGTGTTTGAATTTCCTTAGATGGATTTCATGCCCATGAGGAGTTCGGCACTGCTATATATTATTTTCTTGAAGTTGCTTCGCATCTCGAAAATAAAAGCAATCAAGCCGAACATTTAATAAAAGGGAAGTATCAAACGCCTCAATTACTATTGAGCACAGGGTTTGAAAAACCTCTTTTATAAAACCTCATTGCTATATCTTGTTTAAAACTGAATTTTTATAAATTCAAATCCAATGTATATAGGTGCGAACAAGGCATAGCACTACTTCCAAATAACTGCACATTGACCCACACACACACATTCATATAACAGTTTAATTGAAAAAGTGGTGGTAACTGTGGTAACACGGATGTCGGGGGGTGCCTAACACCTTCCCTCCGCATAAGCAAGTTCCCAGACCCTAATGAATCTCGGTTTGACAGACCCGTTTAGCAATGTCACATCATTGGGTCAATGTGCAAACCTTTTCTTGGTTGTGTTGGTACAACCATTTAAAAAACCAATTGGTATTCCTTCTGAGTAATGTGAACCACCATATCTCGGCTTCTAGTATGACGGGTCTATCCTTGCCTAGCCAGGTAATGATTTACCCCATCAATTAATCTCTCCATGGTGGTGCGTATAGCATAGCCCATTTTGTTCATCGTTCTTCTCTTACACCGCACCTCATCCTCCAGATCATTTGCCCTATCATTGGCTTCCTCCCACTTCTCCTTGAAATGAATCCTTTCCATCACCTCCATCTCTAATTGAGTACGGAGAGCCTCCTTCTTCGTCATCTCGCTAAACACCCTCTGCTCCAGTTCCTCCAATTTCCCTGCCAACTCTATATTCCTAGCCACTGATTGGTGAAACAAAGTCCCCATTTGGATCCCTGCCTCATTACGATCAGCAATCTCCACCTCCATCTCCTGCATTGCTAATTTCCTTTTATGGTCCTCGTCCCTCAATTTTTGAAACCCAGACTCCCCCTCCCTAGCCTCAGCCTCTAGCTCCTCCACTCTACATCCTAACTCCACCCTAGCCTCAGCCTCTAGCTCCTCCACTCTAAATCCTAACTCCAGAATCTACTCATCATACTCCCCCAACATCTGATCCTCGAAAGTAGCCTCGTCGGAGTCCTCGATAGGCTCAAGCTACTCCCCCATAGGCTCCTCCTCCGGGTCAGACTCCTCGGGTAATGGCTTCATCTCCTCCTCCTCGTCATCATCATCGATAGGGGCCACTACTGATATAGGCTCCACTATCAATGGTGCCTCAAATACCATGTGGATGTCACGCGGCTCCTCCTCTACCACTCTGCTAGGTCCTCCCATGTCAGTCATCCTACAACCACCAATATAAGACAACAAAAACAACAACTCCATCAGAATGTAAATTAAACATAAGTTCATTGTATATAATGAAATTATATTTCATAACACACTAAGTCTCTCTCTAGGAAAACTCTATATGAGTTTCATCCCTCTCTATCTTCTAAGTTCTCCTAAGTTATAATCTAAGGACTCTCGCTCCTAAGGTTTATAACTACAACTTTGATACCAACCTGTGACACCCCCAAATTCAGACCACACTTGTCCTAAATTTGGTTGTCACGTACTAAATCTAATAATAATTCAACATCTCACATAGCGGAATAATAGAATAAATTATATTGATATAACATAATTATTCTTATCCCAAGGGCTCGTAACTTAAACATCTCTTACAAAACTTAATCATAATTAAACATCGTTTGAACATAACTGATATATAATACAATACCACTTAACTTAAACATAGCTTAATAAGTTTTTCTATAACCAAATAATAGTACGTCACTAGCATCATATAAATAACTACTCCAAAGCCTTCTCTTTACTCTTGTCCTTGTCAGAGGGTTCACCACGTTCTGCCTTCACTGAAAGTTTTAGGGAAAGTAAAGATGAGCAACAATTTTGCCCAGCAAGTAATATAGCAAAAAGGATATTCAATATGTTTTAAATTTCTCAAGGATATATGATAGTTCAAGATAACAAGAAGTATTAATGATTGTCAACAATAATCGTTATAGATAATAATATCAATAATATTCAATGATTAAATCAATTTAAGATTTCAAAGCAATAAATACTGAGCAGTCACTAAGGACTATGAACTTCTCCTATAATTAACAGTAATAGGCTGATAATTCTACAAAACGAGTACAACAAGTGATCAGCCTAAAGTACCATATGGCATGCATAACATTTAGTCTTTATCATGTGCGCACGTCGGTTCCCCGATAATATATAATTCCTCTTCTAAGAGGGTTGTTCTTCTCAGTTATAAGAGTCCGCACCAAGTTTAATTTGGTTTGGATAGCTTTTGATCAAATATCAATAGTCTAGCCGAATCAATGGCTTAAATAGTTCTTTCACAATATATATATATATATGAACAGTTATCGTTTGAATCAAAGTTTGAAATTTCATTACAAAGTATTGTTTCTTCAAAGTTCTACTTGTACAATCAATAATTGCACAAGTTCAATAATGCTCAATAAAGAGTAAGGTACGAGTACTTGCCTCAAGCGTAGTCTACCATAGTAAAGCTTAATACCTTCTTTCGAATCCTAACATAATATATTTACACGTATAGGATTTTCATTAGTTACATAAACTCATATATGTAAGTTAAACGTACACATAAACATCTAAGTAAGTTGTAACTTCATACATACTACATCATATATCCTACATCTTCATAGCACAAATCATATTGTATGACACCACAAGGTCCAACAACACCTTTTCAAATCATTGCTTGCAATACCTCTTCGAACTTCATTCTTGAATTTTATAATCACTCGATAAATATTTAATTCTAGTATTTAGCATATTTCTTAACACATTGGTTAACACACTGGTCACATAAGGTAAGTTAACTTATCCCTACAATCATGCTTTGAACATCAGATTAGAAATAGAATCTAGACTTAACTATAGGATGGCACAGCTGCACCCTGTCTAGGCTTAGGGACGGAGCAGCTACGCTTTCCCCTAGCCAAACCAAGGTTGAGCTTTGCATTCCTGTTTCTGTACCATCCTTTAGTATACTCAAATAATCACACTTAACATGCATACAAGCTTAAGTACTTTATATAAGTGTATGATCATCTTGAGTTTACTTTTACATGGTTTTAGTTTACAATTTCCATGGAAGTAAAGCATAAAAGGTTATGTATTCATCATGATTTATAACTTTGGCCATATGTCTACATAGAGAAGTCACACAATCTGTTAACACACATGCTCATAGTGTTCATATCGTTTATTCATAACTAGCATTGTTTAGCACTTTGAATCATGCTTTAAACTCATGTTTGATTAAATTATCATTATATCCATCACATACGAATCATGTTTAGAGACATAATAAACATAACATGACATCTTAAGCCTTTTGAATCTAAATACTTATATGATGCAACTAAATTTTGAAAACATGATCAAGGTTGCTTTTGAAATCACTTTAACATGAATGTTGCAATATAACACATATAAATCAACTTTTAACTCTTATCATAAGTACTTAAGCCATGATAAATTCTTTTCAAGATCAGAACCTACATCTTGTAGCATTCATGTTCATTAGCTTTATTATACTAAGCTTTTCTTGAAAAATTTGCTAACACGAGGTCTAACAAGTTTGATCATGAACAAATACACTATAAACACCATATCATGCTCATTTATGTTTGAACTCAATCATGTATATAAACCACTAAGTTCAGAACATGTAGAACATAAGTTTCCATAAGGTTCGTTTTCAAAACCTTTAGTTTTGTTACAATTTCCTAATAAAATCATATTACACACTTCATAATTCACAAAGAAACTTTATATCTCATGATATACCCCTTTTTAGGTATATATTTAAGTCATAACACCAATTTCACAACACATAGCATAACAGAAATTAGTAATTGATTCTGGTATGCAAGTAGCAATGCAAGGCTGCACCCTAGTATAAACTAAGCGCAATTTGCACCATACCGAATCACAAAGAGTAATGCACTCTATTTTGCAGAGCCTTACTCAACTTTGATCCTTTTTTATTTAAACATATTCAAATCCATCATTAAAGGTTCTATATATGTAAGCATACTTCCTAAACACATTATAGCATGTTAACTCATATCAATTGACATAGAATTCTAAAGAATTTCAAGAATTTGACAAAACCCAATTAAGTACCAAAGTTAGAATTTTTATACCTCTTAGAGCTTAATAAACTTAGTTTCTTCCTTCTGAGTTTGGTAGCCTCTTCTTTGAACAACAACTCACTCAAACTCAAGTTATTTGTGTTTGAATAACCAAAACAAAGCAACGTAAAACTAAAAATTGGTCTGCTATTTATAGAAGAAACTTGGACTGGCTAATGGTTTTGTATGGAAGGTTGAGACTGGAATGTAGAAGGAGAACACACTGGTTCACAAGGGGTTGCTCACCCACCCACCATCAGGCATCTTCCTAGCCAATGATCACAGCTTGGAAGTTACGTAATTTAGCCAAAGGTTGTTGTTCATGTACTATTTTGTAACTGATGAGCTTAAATCTTCCAGCAACGTTCTTAACTACTTCAATTCAGTTACTTTTCTTCCCAAAAATGAATTTTAATGTACAATTGTTACTATATTAGGAAAATTAGGGATTATTTTTGTACTCACATCATATAATCCATGTACACTAAGTACACGTAATAAAATAACGCAGTTAGGTATTATTGCTCGGGTATCTCCTGTGACGTCCCCAAAATAGGTATACATCTCCTCTCTTAGGTTGCCAAATACATGATACTAAATACAAATACAAACTTAATTATACAACATGAGCTGAGAGTTTTTACACGAATATTATCTCATAGACAATATCCAAACTCAAATTCAATCCTCATTACATTTATTATCACACTAAATAGTGAGGACTACTAAAACAACCATCTCGGACCATCATTCCATTCCCCGACTAGTCCCGGCTACGTTCTCATTTCCTGAAGAGAACAATAAAAGCTAAAGGGTGAGCTCAACTAGCCTAGTAAGAAATATTATGACTAAGATAATGCAGAATAAATTATCGTTAGTCTTCAATAGTGTTAAAGTGATAAAATACAATAAACATCTAGTTTAACTACTATGAAACAAGAAATCCATTAGAAGAGTCAAGTAGAGCATTGTAACGCCCCAGAAAATCAAATCTTTGTAAATACTTTTAATAATGAATAAAATAATATTATTTATAATTATTACGTGTGGATAAGATGAATGTCGTTCTATAACCTAGAAACGTCGGAACATCATAGTATTTTGACTACGTGAATGAATTAAAGTGTTTGAATTTCTAAGACAAAAATAAAAGCTTTTCGAGAAATTTTTTGAAAAATACTATTCATAGATTTCTGCTCGGGAATTATTTTTGAACTTCCGAGAAATACGTAACGTTATAATATCAAGGTGATATTAATTATGTAATAATAATCTAAGTATGGAAAACATAATATTTTGCATGTGGACCTAATTTGGGAACGTTAGGTTTATTAAGCGTTAAAGGAAGAGAGTTATGATCGTATAATGTGTATTCATTATATGAAGGTAATGAATATAAGTATAATACGACGTATTGTACTATTATGTATGAAGAATTAGATAACGTATATTACGAATTAATATACAAGCTAGCATACGAGGATTATACATGGGGTATAAATGTTAAGTTGTTAAATCAAAGGTAATGGACTTGTAGGATTATTAGCCTAATAAGAGAAGTCCAATAGAAGGTGACAATCAAGCCCAAGTGTTTGATAGATCACGAGTCCAAACTATGGTAGCATAAGCCAAATAAGGAAGTAGTTATATTTAATTAACAAGACCAACGAGAAGCCATGATCCATGGGGCAATCCAAGTGTAAAGTGGGTAAACTTGATGGACAAACAAATAGTGTGATGACCAAGTGTTGTGTTGAACAAGGAATGAATAGTAAGGAGGTGGAAAGTAAGGAGGCTATTGAGGAGGTGGAATGAGGAGGTGGAATAAGGAGGTGGGATGTTTAAAGACCATTCTACCCTAGCTTTGAGTTGCCTATAAATAGATGGCTCCATTTCATTTTGTTGGTTGTTATTCATCCAACACTTTCTTCTCAAAGATAAGCAACTTATTTGGTAGAGAGAATAAGCCACTTAAGACTTATAATCCACTTCAACTTTTGCTAGATTTTCCAAAGTGAATTGAAGTCATAGTCTTTAAGGGTAAGACTTATATCTTTTAATCTACATCTCTTCTATGATAGGATTGATAGAGAAGGGAGATTATTTGTTAAGAACATGTAATAAGTTATTAATGAATGAACTTAAGCCAAATAAGTTGAATAAGCAACTTGAACTTTAATAAGTTGATAGAATCATGAAGAACTTATCATATGTTGTCATATGATGTTAGTATGTTGAATATAGTATAAGAACATTGATTGATGGACTTAAGTTCATAGTAAGTCATAAGCATGAGAAATTGTAGTTCATAAGTTAAATAAGTCATTGACTTATGAGAATAAGTCAAAACCTACTTTGATTATAATTTGGTGTAATAAGTAACTTGTAATGATCATATGTTGGTTAAAATCCATTTAGAATCATTAAGAATGTAGTTTTGCCGAAATTCACACGATTGGACGATAATCGTCGAATTCGTGAAATTCTCAAAATTGAATTCGTATTTTGTGTTTGAAGTCGGAAACGTTGGTTTTTGATAGAGACAAGTTATATTTGGCATTATAGAGTTGCGAACTCAAAAATGACCAAATTCTGACTTAGAACAAAAAAACGAGCGTTGAACGTTCATGGACGTTTATCATTTTTGTTAAAAATGAACTCATAGGTGAAATTTTAGCAAACGAAGTCAAATAGATAAAATTCTTGCATGAACGCATGAGTTCTATGTTTCAAGCATGTTGTTTATTAGAATTGTAGTACTTGCTAAGTTAGCCATGCTCACTCTTGCTTAAACCATATGAACACAGCCAAGATCGAGCGGACCGAAGGCTCAGACAAGGATAAGGGCAAGGCAAAGACGAACCCTTAGATTGCTTATGTAATAGAATAGTTGAATGTCTGTAATATATTGAATATTATGACAAGAAAAAACGAATGGGTTACAAAGAACTTGGGAAATGTAATATTATTTTGGATATATAGAAGTTATATTAGTCCTTTTGAGACTATTCAATTGAATAAATGAATGAATGGTAGTACCGTGTAGCACCATCTGTTGGTTTGGAAGAGACCCGAATTTGGGGGCGTCATAGGTTGGTATCAGAGCATTAGGTTATAAAACTTAAGGGGGGATTAAAAACTTTAAGTCATAACCTTAAGAGAAGTCAAAGAAGTACTAGAAGAAAATAACCTTATAAAAAAGCATTATGATTATGTTGTGTATTTTTATTATTCTACTGACGTGTACTAATTAACTTAATTGCTTTGTGTAGATGTCAGGAGTAAACGGGATGTTTGTAACTGATCAAACCATTAGCGAAGAATCGGTGAACCAAGTAGAGGTTATACCGAACCCTATAGCAGCAGAGCCAGATGTAGTGATTATTGAGTCTGGAGACTTAGATGAAGCTGACTACATGTCAGTATTTGATGGGATGATAGAAGAAGAAGAAGTAGAGACAGTGTCCTTTAATCCGGTGGCTATAGCAGCGGAGATAGCTCCTGGGGGGTCAATGATGTCTCTGTTTATGTCAGTATTGGATAGAAATATCCATTACTGTCCAGAAGTCAAGGAGTTGAAAGCAGAGATCCAAATGGTTATAGAGGACAAGACTAATGTCGAGTCCATGTGGGAGCAGGAGCATGATGAACGGATTTTGGCTAAGGACAAAGTCCACGATTTAAAGCACGAGGTCTTTGAGCTCAAGGAGGAGCTAAAGACCAAGGTGCAGAAAATAGGGAGGGTGTCCTATATTTATATGAGTTCTCACACAGATTTCCAGCAGCAGGTAGCTGGATATCCTGTGGAGGTGGGGCAAACACAGCATACTATTAGTCGTGATATCATTGCCGGTCTTGCCAAGGTAGATTTTAAGAATGCCTTAAAGCAGATGTAGACTAGTAGTAGTCAGAGTAATATGTAAATATTTTGTAACTAGTAGTGACGTAAAGCCCTTTTTGTATAGTAGAGGGTAGTCTTTTGTAAATCCCAATTTTTGGAAAGCGATAGCGGGAAAGTAGTGTAATCAGCTTAGGCTGTGTATGTAACCGAAGTAGTATTATACTACGAAGAATGAATATAAAGTCCTTTTTATGGAAAGCAATGAGTTTTGGATGATGGAGTTATTATTTAATATTGATGATAACTAATAAAGAAAGGAATAATAACGAAATGTGTTTATTGTATCAGCAAAATGCCGCCAAGAAGAGTGCAATGTAATCAAGGTGTGAACGTAAATCAATCGGAGGGAGGTCCGATTAATCCGATGCAGGAGGTTGTTAATTTAATAACAGCTGCCTTTAATAGAACAGGGGCTAATATCCCCGTAAATCTAGGAGTAGCACGAGCTACTACCTTTAAGGATTTCAAGAGTGTAGGTCCGCCAGAGTTCAAAGGAACTATGGACCCTATTGAAGCCCAAATGTGGGTTAATGAGATAGAGAAGGCATTTGTAATAGCAAATGTTGACGAGGCCCAAAAGGTTGCCTTTGCGACCTATGTGATGAAGGGAGAGGTCAACTTTTGGTGGGAAGCCAATCAGGCTAGGGCCGGGATAGCGAATCTGACGTGGGAGAGGTTCAAGGAGATATTCTTCGAGAACTACTTTCCCACAAGCATGCAAGGGAGGATGGAGATGCGGTTTCTCGAGTTGAAGCAAGGGGACATGACAGTTCCCCAATACGCTGCCAAGTTTAATGAACTGGCAAGGTTCGCTCCACACCAAGTGGATACTGAGGTGAGGAAGGTGCGACGGTTCGAGCAGGGCTTGAAACCCTGGCTCTATAACCGTATTTTAGTGTTCCAGAGTACTTCTTTTGGTACCATTTTAGAGAAGGCGATAATCACTGAAGGTGATAGTGAGGCGTTGAGCCAATACCACAAAGAAAAGAAAAATAAGGAAAAAGTAGATGGGGGAGTAAAGATTGAGGGAGCCAGCGGTAGTGGCGAGGGTCAGAAGTGGAAGGTATTTAGCTCTGGAAATACCGGAGTGAAGCAAGGAGACCTTAAGAAAAGAATGGAGGCCTGCAAGACTTGTGGGAAGACTCACTTAGGAGTCTGTCTCAAGGGGAAGGTCGTCTATTATAATTGTGGACAGGAGGGGCACATTGCACCTAATTGTCCTAGTTCGAAGAAGAATCACAGATGTTTTGTGTGTGGGTTAACTGACCACATGGCAAAGAACTGCCCGAAGAAGGGGACGGACGGGAACTGGGTCGCTAATAGTGGTAAGTTAGCTATCGGTGGACCAGCGCAGCCGGGTAAGCCGATGGGTCATACCTTTAACATGACAGTCCAAGATGCAGTCACATCAAGGGACGTCGTCGCAGGTATTATTTCGATCAACGATATAAATGCGTCGTCTTTGCTTGATTCAAAAGTTACTTGTTCGCTTATAGCATGCGATTTTGCTAGACGATTAGGATTACTTCCTGAAAAGTTGCCTATACCTTTAAATATTAAGGTAGCAAACGAAGAAATAATTCCTGTAGAAAATGTTCATAGGAGTTGTTGCGTAGATATACGGGGTTGTAAATTATCGGTAGATTTGTTACCGATAAAATTAGGAGAATTTGACGTAATTCTCGGAATGGATTGGTTAGTGAACCATGGGGCAATTATAGATTGTCAAAAGAAATGTGTGAACATTAAGACGTTAGAATAACCTCGGGTAGTATTTTACGGTAATAGATCGCCAGGACGTTCGTGTTGTCTAACCATGACACAAACTAGGAAATTACTGAGGAAGGGATGTGTAGGTTACCTGTGTCATGTTGTTGATACCCAGAGAGTGGTAGCAACCATGGAACAGATACCTATAGTGAGAGAATTCGCTGATGTATTTTTGAACGAATTGCTGGGTCTTTCGCCGAATAGGGAGACCGAGTTTGTGATAGACATTATGCCAAGAGCGGCACCAGCTTCCAAGGCACCGTATCGTATGGCGCCAGTGGAGATGAAGGAGTTGATCAGCTTCAACCGCGTTCCCAACTGTTCTTGTAGACTGCTCCAAAAGTTCGACGTGAATCGTGGTAACGATCTGACACAATCGATACAGGTACTCCATGTCTGGAGATTATTTCCTTAATATAGAGTCTAGCTAACCGGTCTAAGTTATACTTGACCATAATTGGCAAAAAGTGAGCCGACTTTGTCAATTGGTCTACTATTACCCAGATCGCATCATAACCCACTTCTACTTCGCCTAACTCGCGCTGTAGCGCAGCTTGGAGAGCAATGGGTGGCGCCGCAGTGCCAACCCTAGGAAGTGGACAGTAAAGAATGATTGCAGATGCAGAATGAAAGAAAACTTATTAGTAATGAACTAAGATATAAGCATAACATTGTTAAGGCATTGTAAGACACTTAAGTATGATGATTTAGAGTTAATAATCAATTGAAGACGAATGAAATATGAATGATGTAATGAAAGCCGGAAACCATAATAACAGATCTAAGTTAGGATTTAGATTAAGATGAAGGGTAAGATATAATAGTATACATACTTGATTATATATGACCTAATGTGGTACGTTATATGATCATGTATTGTAGAAACTTAGAGACCTAAAGTGTACGTGTGATAATCAGTAAGCAGACGCTAAAGGCAAGTATTCTAAGCCTTGTTCTAGTTCAGTCTGGACAAGTTTTGTAATTCATGTATTCTTTCACATGAAGTCTTGAATGATGAAGTCTAAAGCCAAATCTTTCGGCTAGACTTATATTATGATTCTGTCAAGCATGATTTATGTTTACCAAGTTATATTGGTATGGTTTTCAATCGAAGACCAAGTATGCTAAAATGTTTTTGTCGTTTAACGACAGGCACGTGAGGTTGCCACAACTTAAACGTATACACGTTTAATGAATGTAGTGTTGATCAACATAGAGTACTATGGGCTGATCACCTAGAAGTTCTTGTAAGCTATGTCGGACTTACGAACTTAGTGTCGGGTTGTCTTTTTCAAAAGAAATTATGAAATGCTCATAGTCTTGAGTCTTAGTTGATATTCTACTGAATATTGTTGTTGGAAAACGTTTTGAATGAAAAGAAGTTTTATTTTGAATTTATCAATAGTACTTCGTAACTATTGTTCAGTTACTGAAGATATATGAGTTCTATGTTTCAAGCATGTTGTTTATTAGAATTGTAGTACTTGCTGAGCTAGCTATGCTCACTCTTGCTTGAACCATATGAACACTGCCAAGATTGAGCAGACTGAAGGCTCGGGCAAGGATAAGGGAAAGGTGAAGACAAACCCTTAGATTGCTTATGTAATAGAATAGTTGAATGTCTGTAATATATTGAATATTATGACATGAACAAACGAATGGGTTACAAAAAACCTGGGAAATGTAATATTATTTTGGATATATAGAAGTTATATTAGTCCTTTTGAGACTATTCAATTGAATGAATGAATGAATGGTAGTACCGTGTAGCACCATCTGTTGGGTTGGAAGAGACCCAGATTTGGGGGCATCACAAGCATTATATATACTATCTTCTATGATTTAAAAAGTTTATCATCAATTTTATCGCTGAGACTCAGCTTAATAAATAATTCACATCACTGAATTATCCATGCACTACGGGCCAAGTATATTCATTAGTATCACAACCACGAATTATCCATGCACTACGGACCAAGGATATTCGTGTTTTCACCAATGGTCATGATCATGCAAACCACTGTCCATCAAATGCGCTACGGGCCAATGAGGACCTTTACAACTTCATTTGTAACATTATGGTCATGATTATACCGAATAATCGCTAGTCATAATCATACCAATCAACAGTTCATCTATGCATGTAAGCCACATATGACTTTCAGCACAATATAAGAATGAGGATGATGACGATGATATAAGAATTCAATTAAAAGAAAATAAAGGATAAATTTTTAAAGATTTATAATTTAATTTATCGAGAATTCAATAATGTCCAAATGATCAACATGATACTGCTTTGTGGAGTAAAATTCAAGAATATTATTGTAACCAAATGATTTGAACAAAAAAGAAATCAATTTTTGTTATGAATAGTACCCCAGGTGAATTTTATGCGAATGAATAGTACCCCATGAATAGTACTTCGTGAATAATACCCGTGAATAGTACTTTTGTGAATAGTACACGGGAATAGTATTTTGTGAATAGTACTTTATGAATAGTACCCTGTGAATAGTACTTTGTGAATAGTATCTCGTGAATAGTATTAATTCCAGCATGAAAAGATAAATAATTATCAAAAATGCTCAGAATAATATTTCCATGAAAAGATACTAGATGAAGCGCAAATATCAAGGATATTCTACTAATTTCATGGAGTATAGAAGCAATATTTTTACAAAATGAGTGTAGAATTAGAAATATGAAACGAAATAATATTACTCACATACTATAGAGTATGGGAGAAAATTTTATTTCTAACGAATACTGAACAAAAATAATATCCCTTACCTTAGAAGAAGACTAGATACTGGAATAGTAAAGTAGCAGACTACTCTTCTTCTTTCTCTCTATAACTTCTCTCTCTATAGCTTCTTTCTCTCTATAATTGCTC
Organism: Panax quinquefolius; assembly: GCA_020205615.1. NCBI lineage: Eukaryota > Viridiplantae > Streptophyta > Magnoliopsida > Apiales > Araliaceae > Panax > Panax quinquefolius. The sequence goes on from CM035163.1 coordinate 73,922,254, forward strand.
TTGTGAGTCTTAGTGAATTGGTGATAATGAAAGAAGAATGAGCTTCTATTTATAGGAAAACATAGTTTCGATAATTGCACAATTTGGGGCTCGAATTATTAAAGAATAGTACCTTCATCTTTTCCTCCATTTTTAATTTAGTCCTACAAGTATTATCAAAATTGCACCACCTCCCCTAATAGTACATCATGTGAATCAATAGTTCCATTCATTTGAACAAATAGTTATATGCATGTGAACTAATAGCAATTAATTGCTCATTTATCCGATTAATTACCCGATTCGTCAATTTAACCTCCAGAAATCAATTATTATCGAAATAAATGACGATTTCCACTAACACTAATAATCCCAACACAATGGAAATATTAATTTCATCTTTAATCAACACGAACTTATTCATCATTAATATTATAACTCACAATATTTAACAACCAGATTATTCCCAAAAAAGAGGGGGCTTCCCGATAAGGATTTCTCCATATTGGCACGCAATTAGGTGACCAAACCCATTTCCTCGATAGAACTTTCTAGACATCGTCAATATTGCAAATAATAATATAAATAACTTTGTCGTCTCAATTATTGATTTAAAAATATAAAATATTATGCAGATGATACTGTGACAATAATTAAATCAATAATATGAGAGATATTATGCAGCCATTGTTGTAGCAATAATTGAGTATAACTAAGTGACTTCTCATGTAAGCATCAATAATCAATACCGTGTGCTACTATGCAACCACGCCAGACATCGCACTTTACTTTTACACCGGTATTTAAACAAAGTTTAATAAAGAAAACTTTCACCATTATTTTTATAAAAAGACATTTCTATCATTTTCTAACTCTGACAATACTTCCGTTGTGGGGTCCACCAATGATTTTGCCATCGTACGAATATTCCCTGTTAAAACGAATATTTCCCGACCAATCGAATATTTTATAACATTGCTTACTTTGCAAAATTTATAAATATTACCAAAAACTATAACATTATATCAAATCCACACCATAATATTCAAAAATATATTTCGAGAAAAAAAATAATCATTATTCATAAAAGTTGGGGTCTTACAACCTCCACTTCTTATGAAATTTCATCCTCGAAATTAGGGTACGTATCTGGTATGTCAAAGAGGTGAGGATATCTTGACTTCATTTCAGATTCTAACTCCCAGGTCATTTCCTCAACATCGTGATTTCTCCACAAAACATTGACTTGAGGTATAACCTTCGAGGGTAGAATATGATCCTTCTTATCCAAGATTTTAACAGGTACCTCTTCATACGTTAAATCTTCCACTATCTCATCCGATTCTAATTCAATAATGTGGATCGGGTCTTTCACACATTTACATAACATAGATATGTGAAAAACGTTATGAACACGAGACATACTTGGCGGTAAGGCGAGTCTATAGGCCATAATTCCTACTGGATCAAGGATTTCAATTGGGCCAATGAATCCAGGATTGAGCTTTCCTCTCTTTCCAAATCTTGTAACTCCTTTCCATGGAGCAACACGTAACAACACATGCTCTCCAACATTGAATTCTATGTCATTTTGATGAAGATCAGCAAAACTCTTTTGTCGATCTTGTGAGATCTTTATATGTTGTCAGATCATATGAATCTTTTCCTTTGTCATGCGTACCAATTCTGGTCCCAACAACATTGCTTCACCCACCTCATCCCATCATATTGGAGAATGACACTTGCGTCCATACAACGCCTCGAATGGAGCCATGCCAATACTTTCTTGATAATTATTGTTGTAGGAAAACTCCATCAATGGTAAGAACTTGTCCCAACTTCCTTTGAAGTCAAGGACACAGAGTCTTATTAGATCTTCAAGAATTGGAATAGTCCTCTCTGACTGCCCGTCCGTTTGAGGATGATATGCCAAACTAAATTGTAAATTCGTGTCCATAGCTTTTTCCAAACTAACCCAAAATCGTGAAGTGAATCTTGGGTCTCCATCAGAAACTATGGATACTGGCATACCATGCAGTCTTACAATCTCATTTATGTATATACGAGCAAGACGTTCAAGTGAATAAGTTTCTCGTATAAGTAAGAAATGAGTAGACTTGGTCAATCTATCAACAATAACCCAAATCGCATCTATGCCTTGAGAAACCTTGGGAAGTCCAGTAACGAAGTCCATGGTAATGTGCTCCCACTTCTATTCTGGAATTTCAAGTGGCTGCAATGGACCTTTTGGTACTTGATGCTTTGCCCTAACACGTTGAAAAGTTAAACACCTTGAGATAAACTCTGCGATCTCTCTCTTCATATTGCTCCACCAAAATATATGTCGAAGATCACGATACATTTTGGTACTCCCAAGATGGAATACAAACGGTTTGTTGTGCGCCTCCATCATGATTTTATACTTCAAGTTAGAGTCATTAGGAATATAAAGTCTAGAGTTGACTCGAAGTATTCCTTCTTCATCGATTCTTTCTTCCGGGATAGCACCTTCTTGTACTTTCTTCCTCATATGCATCAGCTATAGGTCTGTAGCTTGAGTAACTTTAACTTTATCGATTAAAGTCGGTTCTACTCATATATTTGCCATCATCACGTGGGTCCCTGGAGACTTTAACTCTATCTCCATCCTTTGTAAGTCATACAAAATGGGCCTTTGCGTTGACAATATCGCACTCGTACCCGCATATGATATTTTACTCAATGTGTCCAGCTACTACATTCATTTTTCCAAGATGGTATTGAATGGTATGATCGTAATCTTTCAACAGCTCGAGCCAACGTTGTTGTCGCATGTTGAGTTCCTTTTGGGTGAAGAAATATTTGAGGCTTTTATGATCTGTATAGATCTCCACCTTCTCCCCTTACAGGTAATGCCTCTAGATTTTAAGTGCAAAAACGACAGTTGCCAACTCTAGATCATGAGTAGGATAATTCCTCTCGTATCCTTGAAGTTGTCGTGAGGCATAGGCTATGACTTTCCCATGTTGCATGAGAACACATCATAACCCTCTGCCTGAAGCATCGCTGTAGATGACAAATCCCTCCGAACCAGATGGTATTATCAGAAAAGGTGCTAAAATGAGCCTCCTCTTGAGTTCTTGAAAACTCTTCTCACATTACTCACTCCAACCAAATTTTATATCTTTTTGAGTCAGCTGCATTAATGGAGTAGCGATTCGAGAAAATCCTTCAACGAATCTCCGATAATAACCAGCTAAGCCAAAAAGCTACATACTTCAGTCACTGACTTAGGTTGCTCCCAACTTTGAATTACTTCAATTTTTGTCGGGTTAACAAATATTCCGTGATTAGATATCACGTGCCAAAGGAATGCTACTTCCTCAAGCGAGAACTCGCATTTCTTTAACTTGTCATATAGCTTGTTTTCACGAAGCTTTTGGAGTATCAGCCTCAAGTGTTGTTCATGATCTTCACGGCTTTTGGAGTATATAAGGATGTCATCAATAAAGACGACCACAAAATGATCCAAATATTCCTTGAATACTCAGTTCATCATATCCTTATAAGGAGGGAATGATGTAACAAACCAGAATTTTAAATTATAATTTTAAATATTTATTGAAATGTATAAATATTTAATTGATGTGTTTATTATTGAATAAATATTTGTTTAATTTGATTTGATTTGATTAATTATTTGTTAAATAAATAATTAATGAGTGAAGGAAATTAATTATTATGAGATAATATTCTAATTTAATTTAATAATTAAGTTAGAGAGTTGATAGGGAATAAATGGATTATTATAATGTTTATAATTTAATTTAGAAATAAAAGTGTGACAATAAACTACGCTTATAAATGAGTTATTAAAATAAATTAAAGGAGTTTAATGTAGTTTTGCCAAACAATACTTAAAGATATTAAGTCTTTAATTTTTAAAGAGATTTTGCCAAACAAAGCCTTATGGCTTTTGAATTTTGAATTTTGAATTTTAATTAAAATAAATAAAATATAAATAATATATATATTAATTTTGGTAACTGATAACTTATTAGTATACTTATTAGAACATCGGTTTTAGACGTTTAGGTGTGTGCGTTGAGTGAGTTTTATTTTACGTAAAGATCATTTGGCTTAAGCCTAAGAAGAGAAAATAGAAGAAAAGTTGTTAGAGAATTTGAGAGAGACTAGAGAGAATTTGAGAAGAGAGAAAACTTTTGTGGGTTGCAAGTTCGTATTTTAACAAGGGTAACCAAGCAAGAGAAGGTATTATTCATAACCTTATTATTTATTTATATATATATATATATATATGTATATATGTTTTACGGCATAATTCCTAAAGTTTATGTGTTCTTGAGCTTCACTGTAGTATAAAGTTCTTTACAAAATTGTCTATACTCCAAATTTGTATAATTGGTTAATAAATTATGTGTAAATGTAATTGTAATGTTATAACTAATATATATATATATATATATATATGTGTGTGTGTGTGTGTGTGTGTGTGATTGTATGCTAATTTACGTTGAAAAAGAAAGAAAGTTGTTTTATAGTGAATATATGTATGAACATGGCTTGTAGAGTACCAAAATTGATATTTGATTGTGAACTAATAGATAAATTTAACCTTAAATATGTTAATATGTTAAGAAATGAAGAGAACGTAGTTCGAATGAATTAATTTGGTGTATAATTATGGTTATAGTGTTAATTTTGTCAAACAATGTCAAAAATGGAGTTTTGGTTTAAAACATTGCAATCAAGGATTTAATTTTTCTGAAATTGTGGTTTAGTTGTTTTGAAATCTGTATATATATTATGGGTAACATTTATGTGTAATTTATGTAAGTTATACGTGTTAATTTAGATGCTAAAAGTTATTAAACAGTCAAAATTAGCTTTATTTTTGTTCTTCGTGCTCAACATCAGTAATTAGATTGTCGCAACGCATAAGCCTCAAGCCAGTAGCGCCAAGCCTCACGTTCTATGGTGCAAAAATCGATTACCACTTGCCATTGACCAACCCCTTGACTGACTCATACATGAACCTGGTTTTGAGAATGGCTAGAAAATTATTTTCTTTTACACAAAGTCTGTAATTGTTGATATGGTGCAGTATTATGACTCTTAGAATGTGACTTTTGTTAATTGGTGTATCATAGTACTAAGAATGAGCATATAATTAACACTTAACAAGTTTTGATTACTAATGTAACTTAACTATGTGGTTAAAAATCAAACCATACATGAAATAGATACTTATTTATATATAGAGTATTTGTAGTAACTAATTATATCATGATGATATGTGTATAGGATTTTGTGAATCGAATTATTACGGTTTAGCTTACATGCAAGGCAAGTTTTCTAACCCTAAACTTTCTTTGTGCAAGCTTCTTAACTCTACTTATATTGTGCAAGCTCCTAAACCTTACCTCTTCATATTGAGCCAGTTTTTCTAATCTTCAACTTGTTATTTAGCATGCAAGTTTCTAAATTCTGATAAACTAATGTTGAAAAAGTTTTATCGTTCAATTTAATATTTGATATGCATGCTCAATACTCAATTCTAAATAAGATTTTAACCTTAGCTTAATATTGTTCAAGCAAGGTATGTTATGTTATTCAATGCTTATGCTTTTAGTTCATTCCTAAAGCATGACCTTACTATTCAATGTAGATTCATTTATGACTTATTACATAGCGCATTGTTACTACATTTTATTCAACTAATCCTAAGTTGATGTTTGTTAAACTCTAAATTACCTTAAAACGTATCCAAACCAAACTTACATTGGTGCGGACTTGTATTCTAAATACTGAGATGAACAACCCTATTATAGGGGATAATTTACGCATAGCGTTGAAATGTTTGTGCACAATACATTGTAAGAAGGGTTGATCCCCCTAAGTACGAGGAGTCCCTATAGTTTTATGACTATTAAAGTTTAAGTTGAAAGAATACTTATAACTATGGACATAGTTCGTGGTCTTTGGACCCTCAGCTATATATTTCAAATTTTGTTCCTGATTATTATTGATGAAGTACCTTATTCATTTCTATTGAGCATAATCATTTGGCAGTTGATATGATGTTATTCATTCTCATTTCAAGTACGCATTGTTTGCTCACTCTTGCTTATATAAATATTACAGCTAAAGTTGAGAAGGTTGAGGAACCTACAACCAGTAAAGGGAAAGGGAAGATAAGCAAGTATTGAAGACTTGTAAATCTGTTAGCTTTTATATTGTTGGACTTTATTTTAAATCTTGTTATGTAGATACTAAATTTTATGCACATGATGTTTGTATTTAAAGGTTAGATAACCTGGGAGATTTTATTGAACTTATTAATGTAATCCTTTAATGGGAAGGTTTATTATTAATTTTGTTATGTTTGGGTAGTTAGACGTGAATGTTTTTATCAAGTGAACACTAAATCTGGTGGAAATGAAGTACCCAGATTTGGGGGTGTCACAAGTTGGTATCAAAGCCTTAGGTTATAAACCTTAGGTGGGGAAAAGCCTTAGGAAGTAACCTTTGAAAAGATAGTGGTGATAAACTCTTATCGAGTTTTAAGGAAGAAGTAATAAAACACTTATGTGCTTAGGTGAATACAACCTATGTGCTCGTGAGTGTTCAGTAATGAGGATTAGTAATTAAAACTTAAAAATTTTGTTGTCAGGATGGCTAATGTAGAAGAATCCAGTCAGGCTAGAGAGGAAGAATCCCAAATGCTTTGGAAATGGGTTTTGTACCGAGTTCAAGGTCAATACCAAACTCGATTTCACGCTCCGGGGGTAGGCCAGGAAGTTCTTCGGGGGAATACATCAGGAAATTTATTAACAATAGAAATATCATTCAAATCTAATGTATTTTTGTTTAAACCCATGACATGGGCTAAGAAAGATTAACATCTGTTTTTCAATAAACGAATAGCTTTATGGCTTGATATGACAGTGATTGACTTTAGTGGTTTTGTTGCTTGAATTCGCATAATAGGTTGGTTCAAAATATGAAAACAAACAACCTTACAAAAATAATCAATTTTAGCATGAAGAGTAGTTAACCAATCAATCCCTAAAATTACATCAAATGCAAGATTTTTCAAAGAGATGAGATCAACAGGTAACATGCAGTTACCGATTTGAATCGAATAAGACTTATAAACAATAGATGTAATGAAGGTTTCTCCCAACGGAGTTTCAACAGATAAGTCAAAGTCTAATTTCTTCAGAGTTAAATTTAAATGTTGAGCGCAAGTAGGAGAAATAAAAGAATGGGTAGAACTGGTATCAAATAAGGTATAGACTTAGCTAGAGTTTATGATTAACTTACCCGTGATGACTTCGTTCGGGTTCCTCGCTTTTTGGGAGGTCACGACAAACGCTCTCGTTTAAACTACCGACTTTGACTTCTTTGGGACGGCATTTGGTGTCACCATCCCAACTGGACTTGGCTTCACTGCATGACAAAATCGAGCTAGGTGACCTTCTTTTCCACAATTGTAACACGCTTTGGACTACATCGTGCAGTTTGGACTGATGTGTCCCTCCCTTCCTCATTAGAAGCATACGATCAATGGTCATTCTCCTTCTTTATCAACGGGTGCTGGTGTTGACGTCTTTCCATCATTGTTGAATCTCCTCTTCTTTAAATTTCCAATCATATTATCTTGGCCATGATTACCACCGAAGTAGTTACCATTTCTGTCATATTGATTACCTCCACGTTTGTTATCACCGCTTCGATGACTGCTACCACTAATATTATCATTTTACCGGCTGCTTTCTCTTGGTTGGGTTGACTCATTATCGCGCTCTAATAACTAAGCCATATTCACAACATCTAAATACAAGCAAAGTTTGTGAGAAATGAGGTATTGACGTATCTCGGGTTTCAAACCTCTTAGAAACATCTATGTCATTCTCTCCTCATTATCAACCAAGTGGGACGCAAATCGGGACAACTCGGCAAACTTAGTTTAATACTGTGACACGGTCATATTGTTTTGCTCCAGCTTGATGAACTCTACCTCCTTCATGTGATGAATACTTTCGGGAAAGTACTTGTCGTTGAACAGTTCTTGGAACTTCTCCCAAGACATCTTTATTGCGGCAGTCGAGACGCGCTTTACTGATTCCCACCAATGAATCTCTCCTCGCAACATGAAGGTGGCAAAGGAAACCTTATGCTCCTCGGAGCATCCCAGGACTTTGAATATCTTGGTTATCTGCTTTATCCATATCTCCGCCTTAAGTGGTTCTGGCTTTCCCCAAAACTCTGATGGTCCCAGCTCCTTGAATTGCTTAGCGGTGACCATCTGTGAGTTACCAGTGTTTCCACCATCATATTGAACAGGATCCGCTCTCGCCTGATGTTGTATGAATTGCATAAAGCCTCTGACCATCCCATCGTTCATCATTTGATCGATGTTGTTGTTTACCTGAGGATTATTGTCTTCCTGTTGCACATTATCCTGGGTATTGATAGTTGGTGACTCAACGGTCTCATGTGCTTCATTGCTGATCTCAACATTTTCAGATGACATTTTCAAACACTGCCACAAAACACGGGTTAATTGACATGTCACATATTATCCCTATACTATGACCAACCAATTAAATACCAAATAAACTTAGGTAGGTCATACTAGCGAAGGAATTTCCCGTCTCTCCCCTCCTAGTTCTATTCTCACATCTCAGCCAGGGATCATATTCCTAAACTTTGATACCAACTGTGACGCCCCAAAAATAGGTATACATCACCCATCTTGGGTCACCAAATACATGGTACTGAATACAAATATAAACTTAATTATACAACATGATCTGAGAGTTTTTACACGAATATTGTCTCATAGACAATATCCAAACTCAAATTCAATCCTCATTACATTTATTATCATACTAAATAGTGAGAACTACTAAAAACCATCTCGGACCATCTCTCTGTTCCCTACTAGTCCCGGCTACGTTCTTATTTCCTGAAGAGAACAATGAAAGTAAAAGGGTGAGCTCAACTAGCCCAGTAACAAATATTATGACTAAGATAATGCAAAATAAATTATCGTTAGCCTTTAACAGTGTTAAACTAATAAAATACAATAAACATCCAGTTTAACTTCAACGGAACAAGCAATCCATTAAAAGCGTCAAGTAGAGCATGATATCTACTATCTTCTATAATTTAAAAAGTTTATCATCAATTTTATCGCTGAGACTCAGCATAATAAATAATCCACATCACTGAATTATTCATGCACTACGGGCCAAGGATATTCATTAGTATCACGACCACGAATTATCCATGCACTACGAGTCAAGGATATTCGTGTTTTCACCAATAGCCGTGATCATGCCAACCACTGTCCATCAATGCACTACGGGCCAATGAGGACCTTTACCTCATCATTTGTAACATTACGGTCATGATTATACCGAATAATCCCTGGTCATAATCATACCAATCAACAGTCTATCTATGCACGTAAGCCACATATGATTTTCATCACATTATAAGCATGAGGATGATAACAATGATATAAGAATTCAATTAAAAGAAAACAAAGGATAAATTTTTAAAGATTTATAATTTAATTTATCGAGAATTCAATAATGTCCAAATGGTCAACATGATACTGCTTTGTGGAGTAAAATTTAAGAATAATATTGTAACAAAATAATTTGAATAGAAAAGAAATCAATTTTTGTTATGAATAGTACCCCGGGTGAATAGTACCTGAGTGAATAGTACCCCGTAAATAGTACTTCATGAATAGTACCCATGAATAGTACTTTGTAAATAGTAATCGAGAATAGTACTTTATGAATAGTACCCGTGAATAGTACTTTATGAATAATACCCCGTGAATAGTACTTTGTAAATTGTACCTCATGAATAGTATTCTGGCATGAAAAGATTAATAATTATCAAGAATGCTCAGAATAATATTTCCATGAAAAGATGCTTGATGAAGGGAAAATATCAAGGATATTCTACTAATTTCACAGAGTATGTATAGAAGCAAAAGTTTAACAAAATGAGTGTAAAATTAGGAATATCAAACGAAATAATATTACTCACATACTACAGAGTATGGAAGAAAATATTATTTCTTACGAATACAAAACAAAAATAATATCCCTTACCTTAGAAGAAGACTGGATACTGGAATAGTGAAGTAGTAGACTACTCTTCTTCTTTCTCTCTATAGCTTTTCTCTCTATAATTACTCTTGTGAGTCTTAGTGAATTGGTGAGAATGAAAGAAGAATGAGCTTCTATTTATAGGAAAACATAGTTTCGATAATTTTGCGTTTTGGGGCTTGAATTATTACAGTATAGTACCTTCATCTTTTCTTCCATTTTTAATTTAGTCCTACAAGTATTATCAAACTTGCAACACCTCCCCTAATAGTACATCATGTGAATCAATAGTTCTATTCATGTGAACAAAAAGTTATATAAATGTGAACTAATAGCAATTAATTGCTCATTTATCCGATTAATTACTCGATTGGTCAATTTAACCTCCATAAATCAATTATTATCAAAATAAATGACGATTTCCACTAACACTAATAATCCCAACACAATGAAAATATCAATTTCTTCTTTAATCAACACAAACTTATTCACCATTAATATTATAACTCACAATATTTAACAACCAGATCATTCCCAGGAAAGAGGGAGCTTTTCGATAAGAATTTCTCCCTATTGGCGCGCAATTAGGTGACCAAACCCCTTTCCTCGACAAAACTTTCTAGACATCATCAATATTGCAAATAATAATCTGAATAACTTTATCGTCTCAATTATTGATTTAAAAATATAAAATATTATATAGATGATACTGTGATAATAATTGAATCAATAATATGAGAGATATTATGCAGCAATTACTGTAGCAATAATTGAGTATAACTGAGTGACTTCTCACGTAAGCATCAATAATCAATCTGGCGTGCTACTACGCAACCACGCCAGACATCGTACTTTTACCACCGGGTATTTAAATAGTTTAACTATAAAACTTTCATTGTTATTTTTATAAAAAGACATTTCTGTCATTTTCCATCGTACGAATATTCCCTGTTAAAATAAATATTCCCCGACTAATCGAATATTTTATAACAACTTCTTACTTTGAAAAAATTGGAATAATTTTATTCTTATCGTATGATTTTATTCTTGTCACGCATTAGAATAATGTTCCATTTCATTTCTACAGTAAAACTAACTTTCCCAGATCGGCCCACTATCGCATAATCGGCATTTTGTATTCACTTGAGGGCGCAATGCACCTGGGTCCCTAGTAGAGCCAAAATGGTTTAGCTTCAAGCCAGTTCCAATTTCTATCACCACACTAGTTTTACATCATATGAATTAACTTCTAAATTTGTGATATTACTAGTTTAAGAGAGTATTTATTCCTTATATGGAATCACATAATCATGCACAATTAATCTTCCTTTTGGTTCAATTGGGTAAATTTCCCTTCTCACGCCACACAAGGCATTTTTCAATTCTCATCACAACTTCCCACTTATAAATTCAACTTAAATTAATTGAACTACTCGTCTTACTACACATCAATATTTATATTCAAATAAATACTCATTTTCTTATTATATTGAAATAATTATTTATTCATGAAATTCTCGGTTCTTACACCTGCCCATTTGTGGGATGATTTAGTTCTCCATCTTTAGCTGGAGATTTAGCATGCCAACTCATATGTTCAACTGTTCTTAAAGACATGTACAATCTTTTTAGCCGATATGTAATTAGAAAATACCTTAAAATCTTAAACAATATAGTTCATTTTTTTTGTAGTCACACCCTCTTTATTAGGCCTAAATCGATCATAACTGAAAAACGTGCACCATGTCATCTGTTTATTTTCCTTATAAAACAACATGCAATCATTGGGACATGCATCGATCTTTTGGTATCCGAGACCCAACTTCTTCACCATTTTCTTACAATAGTAATAGTTATCAGGTAATTTCTCATTGTTAGGCAACATACTCTTAATGGCCTTCAAGAGCGACTCAAAACACTCATGGCTCATATTGTGATCAACCTTGATGTTAAGTAATGTCGCCACTGCAGAAAATGTAGTGTGTTTGGTGTAACCATGCCACAATGGCTCGCTACCCTCGTCTAACAACTTAAAGAAGTCTTCAGCATCAGAATTCATAGGTTGCTATTTGCCTTGTTCCCAATCAAAATCTTGCCCTACAATATCATGAACCATTTCATTCATACGATGAGTACAACTACTCGACATGTGTACTTCTATGATGCCACCATCTCATCTCTGCCCATGTGCCCACCAGCATTCTTCGTAATTATTCATTAACCCATAAATAAGTAAATGATAGTTTACCACGTCTCTGTCCATATAATTTATATTCTTACACTTCAAATAAGGGTGTCTTATCTTGTTCTGACCATTCCCCTAATAGTACATCATGTGAATCAATAGTTCTATTCATGTGAATAAAAAGTTATATAAATGTGAACTAATAGCAATTAATTGCTCATTTATCCGATTAATTACTCGATTGGTCAATTTAACCTCCATCGTACGAATATTCCCTGTTAAAATAAATATTCCCCGACTAATCGAATATTTTATAACAACTTGTTTACTTTGAAAAATTTATAAATATTACCCACAATTATAACATTATATCAAATCCACACCATAATATTCAAAAATATATTTCAAGAAAAAATCTTTTATTCATAAAAGATGGGGTCTTACATCTCCCATAATTATTTTTACTATTCACATAACCACATTATATCATTATTTAATATTAACTGTTCAGTTTACACACGTAATTTCTTTCCCAATTTCTGGAATACACAGATATTTAATTATTTAAAGATTGCATATGAATTTATTGTACTACATTAAAATGTATTCTTATCATATGATTTTATTCTTGTCACGCATTGGAATAATGTTCCATTTCATTTCTACAGTAAAACTCACTTTCCCAGATTGACCACTATCGCAACTGCGACATTTTGTACTCTTCGGGGGCGTACAATGCCTTTTTGGTCCCCCGGTAGAGCCAAAATGGTTTAGCTTCAAGCCAGTTCCAATTTCTATCACCACACTAGTTTTACATGATATGAATTAACTTCTATATTGGTGATATTACTAGTTTAAGAGAGTATTTATTCCTTATATGGAATCACATAATCATGCACAATTAATCTTCCTTTTGGTTCAATTGGTTAAATTTCCCTTCTCACGTCACACAAGGCATTTTTCAATTCTCATCACAACTTCCCACTTATAAATTTAACTTAAATTAATTGAACTACTCGTCTTACTACACATTAATATTTATATTCAAATAAATACTCATTTTCTTATTATATTGAAATAATTATTTATTCATGAAATTTCTTGCCTCTTACACCCGCCATTTGTGGGATGATTTAGTTCTCCATCTTTAGCTGGAGATTTCGCATGCCAACTCATATGTTCAGCTGTTCTTAAAGACATGTACAATCTTTTTAGCCGATGTGTAATTAGAAAATACCTTAAAATCTTAAACAATATAGTTCATTTTTTTTGTAGTCACACCCTCTTTATTAGGTCTAAATCGATCATGACTGCAAAACGTGTACCATGTCATCTGTTTATTTTCCTTATAAAACAACATGCAATCATTGGGACATGCATCGATCTTTTGGTATTCGAGACCCAACTTCTTCACCATTTTCTTACAATAGTAATAGTTATCAGGTAATTTCTCATTGTTAGGCAACATACTCTTAATGGCCTTCAAGAGCGACTCAAAACACTCATGGCTCATATTGTGATCAACCTTGATGTTAAGTAATGTCGCCACTGCAGAAAATGTAGTGTGTTTGGTGTAACCATGCCACAATGGCTCGCTACCCTCGTCTAACAACTTAAAGAAGTCTTCAGCATCAGAATTCATAGGTTGCTATTTGCCTTGTTCCCAATCAAAATCTTGCCCTACAATATCATGAACCATTTCATTCATACGATGAGTACTACTACTCGACATGTGTACTTCTGTGATGCCACCATCTCATCTCTGCCCATGTGCCCACCAGCATTCTTCGTAATTATTCATTAACCCATAAATAAGTAAATGATAGTTTACCACGTCTCTGTCCATATAATTTATATTCTTACACTTCAAATAAGGGTGTCTTATCTTGTTCTGACCATTCCCCTAATAGTACATCATGTGAATCAATAGTTCTATTCATGTGAACAAAAAGTTATATAGATGTGAACTAATAGCAATTAATTGCTCATTTATCCGATTAATTACTCGATTGGTCAATTTAACCTCCATCGTACGAATATTCCCTGTTAAAATAAATATTCCCCGACTAATCGAATATTTTATAACAACTTGTTTACTTTGAAAAATTTATAAATATTACCCACAATTATAACATTATATCAAATCCACACCATAATATTCAAAAATATATTTCAAGAAAAAAAATAATCTTTATTCATAAAAGATGGGGTCTTACATCTCCCATAATTATTTTTACTATTCACATAACCACATTATATCATTATTTAATATTAACTGTTCAGTTTACACACGTAATTTCTTTCCCTATTTCTGGAATACACAGATATCTAATTATTTAAAGATTGCATATGAATTCATTGTACTACATTAAAATGTATTCTTATCGTATGATTTTATTCTTGTCACGCATTGGAATAATGTTCCATTTCATTTCTATAGTAAAACTAACTTTCCCAGACTGACCACTATCGCAACTGCGACATTTTGTACTACTGGGAGGGCGCAGCTGCACCGGTCCCTGGTAGAGCCAAAATGGTTTAGCTTCAAGCCAGTTCCAATTTCTATCACCACACTAGTTTTACATGATATGAATTAACTTCTATATTGGTGATATTACTAGTTTAAGAGAGTATTTATTCCTTATATGGAATCACATAATCATGCACAATTAATCTTCCTTTTGGTTCAATTGGTTAAATTTCCCTTCTCACGCCACACAAGGCATTTTTCAATTCTCATCATAACTTCCCACTTATAAATTTAACTTAAATTAATTGAACTACTCGTCTTACTACACATTAATATTTATATTCAAATAAATACTCATTTTCTTATTATATTGAAATAATTATTTATTCATGAAATTCTCGGTTCTTACACCTGCCCATTTGTGGGATGATTTAGTTCTCCATCTTTAGCTGGAGATTTCGCATGCCAACTCATATGTTCAATTTGTTCTTAAGACATGTACAATCTTTTTAGCCGATGTGTAATTAGAAAATACCTTAAAATCTTAAACAATATAGTTCATTTTTTTTGTAGTCACACCCTCTTTATTAGGTCTAAATCGATCATGACTGCAAAACGTGTACCATGTCATCTATTTATTTTCCTTATAAAACAACATGCAATCATTGGGACATGCATCGATCTTTTGATATCCGAGACCCAACTTCTTCACCATTTTCTTACAATAGTAATAGTTATCAGGTAATTTCTCATTGTTAGGCAACATACTCTTAATGGCCTTCAAGAGCGACTCAAAACACTCATGGCTCATATTGTGATCAACCTTGATGTTAAGTAATGTCGCCACTGCAGAAAATGTAGTGTGTTTGGTGTAACCATGCCATAATGGCTCGCTACCCTCGTCTAACAACTTAAAGAAGTCTTCAGCATCAGAATTCATAGGTTGCTATTTTCCTTGTTCCCAATCAAAATCTTGCCCTACAATATCATGAACCATTTCATTCATACGATGAGTACAACTACTCGACATGTGTACTTCTATGATGCCACCATCTCATCTCTGCCCATGTGCCCACCAGCATTCTTCGTAATTATTCATTAACCCATAAATAAGTAAATGATAGTTTACCACGTCTCTGTCCATATAATTTATATTCTTACACTTCAAATAAGGGTGTCTTATCTTGTTCTGACCATTCCCCTAATAGTACATCATGTGAATCAATAGTTCTATTCATGTGAACAAAAAGTTATATAAATGTGAACTAATAGCAATTAATTGCTCATTTATCCGATTAATTACTCGATTGGTCAATTTAACCTCCATCGTACGAATATTCCCTGTTAAAATAAATATTCCCCGACTAATCGAATATTTTATAACAACTTGTTTACTTTGAAAAATTTGTAAATATTACCCACAATTATAACATTATATCAAATCCACACCATAATATTCAAAAATATATTTCAAGAAAAAAAATCTTTATTCATAAAAGATGGGGTCTTACATCTCCCATAATTATTTTTACTATTCACATAACCACATTATATCATTATTTAATATTAACTGTTCAGTTTACACACGTAATTTCTTTCCCAATTTCTGGAATACACAGATATTTAATTATTTAAAGATTGCATATGAATTCATTGTACTACATTAAAATGTATTCTTATCATATGATTTTATTCTTATCACGCATTGGAATAATGTTCCATTTCATTTCTACAGTAAAACTAACTTTCCCAGACTGACCACTATCGCAACCGCGACATTTTATACTACTGGGAGGGCGCAGCTGCATCGGTCCATGGTAGAGCCAAAATGGTTTAGCTTCAAGCCAGTTCCAATTTCTATCACCACACTAGTTTTACATGATATGAAGTAACTTCTATATTGGTGATATTACTAGTTTAAGAGAGTATTTATTCCTTATATGGAATCACATAATCATGCACAATTAATCTTCCTTTTGGTTCAATTGGTTAAATTTCCCTTCTCACGCCACACAAGGCATTTTTCAATTCTCATCATAACTTCCCACTTATAAATTTAACTTAAATTAATTGAACTACTGCCTTACTACTACACATTAATATTTATATTCAAATAAATACTCATTTTCTTATTATATTGAAATAAATATTTATTCATGAAATTCTCGGTTCTTACACCTGCCCATTTGTGGGATGATTTAGTTCTCCATCTTTAGCTGGAGATTTCGCATGCCAACTCATATGTTCAGCTGTTCTTAAAGACATGTACAATCTTTTTAGCCGATGTGTAATTAGAAAATACCTTAAAATCTTAAACAATATAGTTCATTTTTTTTGTAGTCACACCCTCTTTATTAGGCCTAAATCGATTATGACTGCAAAACGTGCACCATGTCATCTGTTTATTTTCCTTATAAAATAACATGCAATCATTGGGACATGCATCGATCTTTTGGTATCCGAGACCCAATTTCTTCACCATTTTCTTACAATAGTAATAGTTATCAGGTAATTTCTCATTGTTAGGAAACATACTCTTAATGGCCTTCAAGAGCGACTCAAAACACTCATGGCTCATATTGTGATCAACCTTGATGTTAAGTAATGTCGCCACTGCAGAAAATGTAGTGTATTTGGTGTAACCATGCCACAATGGCTCGCTACCCTCGTCTAACAACTTAAAGAAGTCTTCCGCATCAGAATTCATAGGTTGCTATTTGCTTTGTTCCCAATCAAAATCTAGCCCTACAATATCATGAACCATTTCATTCATACGATGAGTACTATTACTCGACATGTGTACTTCTGTGATGCCACCATCTCATCTCTGCCCATGTGCCCACCAGCATTCTTCTTAATTATACATTAACCCATAAATAAGTAAATGATAGTTTACCACGTCTCTGTCCATATAATTTATATTCTTACACTTCAAATAAGGGTGTCTTATCTTGTTCTGACCATTCACACATTTTGGGTGACTATACGTATACTCCAAAAACACTTGGCAGCCAGCTCTAAATTCACCTATAGCAACTATCTGGGCACTTGACTTTCGTCATGCCATCCAACTATGGTCTGAATAGAGGTCCATGATACTACGATACCTACTACAGAAAACATTAGCTTATTAATGTATAGCATGGTCAGGCTCTCTATGCATACTTATAAGCATGTGACTTGAGCATACTTGCAAGCATATGATTAACATTTGAGCTTACTTGTAAGCATATGACTTGAGCATACTTGTAAGTATATGACTATCATTCAAGTTTATATTTGTAAGCATATGACTTGAGCATTCTAGTTTAGTTGATATTGTTAAGTGAAGGAAACCGTGAAGGATGTTTAAATGTATAATAAATAATGGCTTTGGATAGAACAACCTTAATGGATAGATCTAAAGAATGAACTGCAATCTTCAGAGTCTCTAGCTTGGATAGCTTGGATACATCATTAATTATATTCTATTATTTTTATTATATTTAAGCAGTGGAACGAAGTAAATGCTACTTAGTTATATTTTATTTTAATTTAATTATACATATAATCATATTATATTTAATATGATATTATATTTTAATTTATTATATTTTAATTTAATTATATATATAATCATATTTAATCATATTTGCTTATGGGTTTTTGTTTGGATGGTAAAGCTTAAATTTGCTGCTTAAAGGTATCTTTTCAAAAATAGATATGGTTCACCTGCTGCTCCTCATTTTGTATATGATAGTTACTTTACTAGATATTTTTAGTAAAGAGTATAGCTTATTACTACGTCTTGTTTGTAAATGACATGTTTATGATCTTGTTTGCCTAGTTTTTGTAATGCTAATACATGTTTAAGGCAAATAGTAGGCCAACTTAAAATTTTAAACCAAGTTTATCTCTGAATGTAGTTGATTGCTTGTTTTCAATTTTTGGTGGCAAACAAGTTCATTTTTTTATATGAATGACCCTGGCAAGTGGTATATCCGTACATAAGTTTTTTTGACCAACTTCGTTTATAGCTTGTCATATTCATTTTAGTTGATTATGAAGAGTATTATGCATTTTCTAGCAGAATTGTTAACGATGATCAAAGCTCTAACATATGTTATCCTTACTCTTTTTCTTTTTTAAATTTTCTTTTTGTTCCCTGAGTTATGTCACGAGTGACGATTTCTTAGCGCTAGCTATGCTCTTTAACCAATTTAGGATGTAAAGTGAAAAATATATTTAGATATGAAAATAGGAAATATTGGAGAAGTCAATGTGAGAATCTGTTGAACACTAGAGTAAATAATTTCAAATAAGAAAGAAAGATCTAAAATAACCCAACAATTTACAACAAGAATAAAAAATAAAACCATGTGTTCAGATGTTACCATGATAGAAATTCATCACACGAGATTGGTGCTTCTCTTTATTTGTACCTTGATTGTGATTATGGTGGTCAATTGTTACAAAATAGCTATAATAAAAAAAAAATTATTTCTGAGTTTGACAAGCATCGGAATACTTATGGAGTATTATAGTACACTATAACAACATTCAAGAAATTAAATGAGCAATGTGCAGCATAATTGACATATCTAAAAGTAACAAGTTTAAAACATAAAAATAAATTTACCCAAATCAAAATCAATTTACCCAAATCAATGTTACTCTAATTAAAATTTATAAACCAAATCATATTACCCAAATCAAGTTCAAGTCCAAATAAAATCATAATCATATTACCCAAACATAAACAAATTCATATATGTCAAACTAGTGCATGTATAATCAGATTCAAAATCATATTCATTAAAACATTATTTCCTCAAATAAAAAGGAAATTTGTACTTGAAGGCGGCGGTGACGTGGGCGACGGTGGTGGTGGTGGCGTCCGACGGCGTGGGCTTCTCCCTTTTCTTTCTCCCTCTTTTTTTCCCTTCTGCTACTGTCGAGTGAGGCGCCAAATACATTAAAAGGATCAGCAACCGTCATCAGCGACCACATGCGGTCGTTGAATTTTAATGATGTTGAAGTATCAGCGACCGAATGCGATTGCTGCTTGCAAGAGGTCGTAAAAACTAGCGCGCCAACACTTCCATCCAATTTTTTAGGCGATAAAATTGAACCAGTGACCAATTATCGATTGGGTACGATCGCTAAAATAATCTAGTGACTATATTCAAGGGCGGTCACCAATGTCGGTCGCTACTAATCATATCAGTGATCGAAAGTGCGGTCGCTGATATTGTTGGTCGCTGTTAGAGCATTTTCTTGTAGTGTATGCACTACGGGCCAAAGAGGACTTTCACTGCAAACCTTTATCTGTAACATTAAAAGTCATGATTATACCAATACATAATTCCTAGTCATAATCATACCGATCAACAGTCCATCTTTGCACGACGGGCCAAAGATGACTTTCATCACAATATAAGCATGAGGATGATGACAATGATATAAAGAATCAATCAAGTGAAATCAAGAATAAATATTAGATTTATATAATTCAATTTATCCATAGTTCAAAAATGTTCAAATTGTCAACATGATAACTAAATGTGGAGTAAAATTCAAGAATTATATTCATGTATCAAAAATAATTTGGACAAAAAAGAAGATTAAATTTTGTTGTGAATAGTACTCATGAATAGTACCGTATGAATAGTACCCCGACATGAAAAGATTAAATTTAATAAGAAAGTTCAGACCAATATTCCAATGAAATGATATTATATGAAGCACAAACCTTAAAGAATTTCTAATCATTTCAGGAATTATAAAAGCAATACTTACGGTAGTAAGTTTAAATTTAGGAATTTTAAATGAAATAATATAACTTTCATAATATAGAGTATAAAATAAAATGACATCCCTTACGAGTATTGAAATAAAATAATATCATTTACCTTAGTAGAAAACTAGATCTAACTGGTATAACGAATATTATCTTGAGAAAATCTTGCGCTAAAAGCTACACTCAAAGTATTATTATATTAAAAAGAAATACTCACAATATTATAGAATAAGAATTTCTGATATTGTGATGGTGTGTTTAGGATGGAGGGTTACCCCCCCCCCCCTTTATAGTGCTGCACGGGGGAAAAAATAATTCAATATACCTAATTTATTTTTTTTCTTCTCTGCCTAACTTTTTTTTCTTTCAATGCCTAACTTCCTCACTTCTTATTGGTTGAGGGCCCACACCTTAAGAAAATATGGTTTACAGGAGAAATCACTCACTTGAAAAGGAGAAGTGCACGTATTTGTTTAGAAAAAATGAACTTCAGTACACTCAATTTGAAAAAGGAATTCCAAAGCAACTTGTTCACCTCCAACCTTTTCTCACATTCTTAAATATATATTATAATAATATTATTATTTAAATAATTATAATATATTATAATAATATACTTGAATGAATATTTTATTAGAGAAAATAATTGTGATTCCATAGAAATATGCTAAGCTTTTGACAAATGTTTCGTGCTAAATTCCTTTATTTATATTAAAATTGAACCAATATTCACCACATAATAATTATTCACAATTAATATTATAAGCTCATAATATTGACAACTAAATCATTCCCAAGACAAAGCGGGCTTTCTAATAACGATTTATCCTTATTGGAGCGCAATTTTATAACATAACCCCTTTTCTCGATAGAATTTTCTAGACATTGTCAATAATGCTAAGTAATAATAGTATTCAAATAATATAAAATATTGTGCAGATATTATTGTAATAACTATTGAATCAATGATATGAGATAATATGTAGTAACTACTGTGGAAATTATTGAATACTGAGTAACTTCTTACGCATGAATCAATAATCAAAGATATTGTGCAATACCGTGTGCTACTGTGCAACCACACATATTATTGTACTTTTATCACCGGGTATTTCAACATTCGATGGTAAAAGTTTTGTCGTTATTTTTTTATAAAAAGGTTATTTATGTCGCGTTCTATATCCGACAGTTATTCCGTTATGTGGTCCACCTATGATTGTGTCGTTGTACGAATATTCCCCGACAAAAAGAATATTCTCTGACCAAACGAATATTTTATGACAACTTTCTTACTTTGTAAAATTCACATATCACCTACAACTATAACATTTATTAAATCAACTCCGTACTATTCAAAATAATATTTATAGAAAATTAAATCTTTATTCATAAAAAATTGGGGTCTTACACTTGCTCCTTGGTCTCCAATTCTTCAAAATTATTCTAACTATTCATATTACAAAATTATTTATAATAAATAGAAACCTTGATCAGCAGTCAAGGGGAAGTACATAAGAGGGAGATAGAAATTACATCAAGAAATACTAAAGAATACGAGGTACGCAGACCTTATTTAATAAAACTCATACATTCACGCATCCAACAAAAATAAAATCCAATCACATTGATCAATAATCCATAATCAATCATATTTACTATCATACACGTCATCATTTGTATCAATAAATAATAATCATCTCATGAATAATAAATCCATTTCATATATGCATCGATATCAATTTACTGGGCAATTTCAAATTTATTAAAAATCCAATTTTAAAAAAAATAAATTCTTTATTTTAATCAAAATTTAAATCAAAATAAGCTTCTTTATTTTATTTTATCCATTTTGAATAAAAATAAACTCCTTTATTTTTAATCAAATTCCAAATCAAAATAAACTCTTTTATTTTAATTAACAAGGAATCCAATTTTAAGTACAAAACAAACTCCTTTATTTTTTAACTTAAAATTGCTTGAAAAATAAAATGTGTTGAATCATATTCCTTATCAAAATTAAACAACTTTTATTTTAGGAAACATGGAATCTTATTCCATATGTGAATAAACTCTTTTCTTCTAGGAAACATGGAATCATATTCCATATGTGAATAAACTCTTTTATTCAAACGAACGTGGACTCCAATTCTAAGTTAATATAAAACTTTTGAATAAACTATTTTATTCAAACGAGCGTGGAATCCATTTCCAAGTTAATATAAAACTTTTATTTTTAATATATATTCCAATTAAAAATAAACCTTTTATCTTAACTTAAATAAAAATAAAATAAAAAATTTCAAATTCTGGTGTTAGGCGCGGCCGTGCTACAACTCCAGAAATATTTTTTTTAGGTTAGAAGCGGCATGCCATGCTCGAGAAATGGAGGCGGTAGCAAGATCGCTCAGCGTAATAGAATCAGAAAATTTTTTCTTTACCTAGAAAATCCGATCCAATCACATACTATACATACATGAAATCATGAAGATCAATAATTAGCACAAAGTTAGGCTCTGATAGCACTGCTAGGATTGTATATAGCGCGATTATACAATCAAATTACACAAAAGATGTGGAAGCACGATAAAATAAATTTTAAAATTTTTTCATACAAACCATCACCATGATCATACTTTGTGCATAAATATCAATCAATAGAAAAAAGAAGGAGATCAAATTCATACCCATGTAGAAACTAGCTTCCTCAACTACGAGTTCACCTTCAATTCCTTTTAACGTTTAACTTGAATGCACTAGTTTTGATTCCTTCATTTGATCAACGTTAGCCACCCAAGTATTTGGCCTCTAGAGGTGATCTGTAAGGCCCCAACTTATTATAAATGAAATTGAATTTCCTCTATTTACTATTTTGAAATAGTAAGGGTTGATTTGATTAAATATGGTTAGTTATGGGTAAATGCACAAATATCTTAAATAAGAAAGTGGTTATAAAATATTCATTTTGTGGAAATATTAAATACAAAGTGGTGGAATATTCTTCTTGACGGGAATATTCGTCTGACGAGTACATGACCTTGTGTGGGCCCCATAACTAAAAAAGCGATTAGATGAAGAAAAGCGACAAGTTTAAGTTTTTATAAATAACAGTAATAATGGTTCTACAGTTAACACTTGTTGGAATACCACATGTAGTTAAAACACGATAAATATGCGGTGTTGCCGCGAGTACACGGTATTGCACCAATTATTGATTCTTACGTAAGAAGACACTACTTAATAATTGTTACAGTAATTACTGTTCAATATTTTATTTTATTTATTAAATAATTGCTTCGTTGATATTTTATATTATTGTTGTTTCAATAATTATCACTACACAGTATTTTCTATTATCAGATCAATAATTTGTATTATTTGAATAATATTATTAGATAGCATTATTGGCAATGTCTAGAAAGTTCTGTCTAAGGAGAGGCCTAATTGCGTGCCAGTAAGGAGAAGTCCTTATTGGAAAGCCCCCTCTTTCTTGGGAACGGCTTGGTTGTCAGTATTGTGATTCTGTAATATTATTTGTGAATAATTAATTATTAATTTATATGATAAGGAAAATATTCATTTTATGTGGATATAGATGGAGAAAATTTTTAATGTGACAATTGTTGAAAATTGATATTTTATCTTTTCTGATAAAATAATTCATTTTAAATATATTATTATATTATAATAATATAATAATGGCGATATGTTTTACAATGAATGTGTGATATATGAATAAATGAGGAGGAAGAGTATTTTTGTTACAAAAAATATTTAACACATGTTTTGTGTGTTGGTGGGCCCCATTTTGTGACTGAAATTGGATTATAGCCCGTAAAATCGTCCGTATGTGGATTTTGGTCAACTTCTGCTTGGAATTTGGAAAAACTTAAAAATACAAAGTTGTAGAGAATTGAATTTCCTATAAAATGGACATAAGATTCGAATTTTTTTGATAAAAGGGCTACTTATTATGAATTATTGAGGTTTCGGGATAATTGATTTTTGAAGTTTTAATTATTTTTTTAAGAAAAATGTTTTTTTTCATTTTGGTGGGCCTCACATGTGTGGTAAATAAGCTGAAATCAGATTTCTAAGGTGGGCGTGAAAATTTTATAAATATATTAATATTTTATTAAATTTTCTGTTTTGGTGTTCTAAGTATTTTCCTATAAATAGGGTGCTTAGGTTAGAATTGAAAATCACACCAGAAACTAAAGTTTTCTCTCTATATATTATCGAGCGTATTCTTGTGAGTATTTTGATACTTTGAGTATTGCTATACGGTTCAAGTTCTCTTCAGCACTATATCCAGTATTCTAGTCAGAAGTACTGTTTTTTTAGGTAAGGGATGTTATTTTTTTTATAAATGATATTATTTCTTTCAATATCATTATGTCAGAATATTGGTAAGATTTTTCTTGTGAAATTCTTGTCTTTTAGTGTCGGGGTTACTATTCACGTATACGACACTATTCACGTATACAACACTATTCACGAATACGACATTATTCATAGAAGAATTAAATTTTCGTTTTTTGTCCAAGATATCTATTATGGATACTAGCTTTGATTGTATCCATGTTTTGATCTTCATTCTTGAATTTTACTCCACTATGGTTATTTATGAAGTATTTTTGCACTTGGATTGTTTAAAGTACGAATCCTTAATATTTGTTATTTTATTTCACTGAATTCGTTTCTTTAAAAATATTTGTCATTATCTCCAGTCCTAAATGATGATATAATTGAATATCTTTGGCATGTAGTGCAAAGATAAATGATTTTCTATTGAATATCTTTGGCCCGTAGTGCAAAGATGAACATGTGTTGAGATGAACATGACCAACTGATGAATATCTTTGGCATGTAGTGCAAAGATGAGTATTTGATTCAAGATGAATATTGATTTATGTTATAGGGATAAAATATTGATGATGGACTTTTAAATTCATAGATGGTAGTAGATTTCATCCTCTACTTAACTCTTCTAATGAATTGTTATTTTCGCTGCGAATATTGATCTAAAACTTGTTGTTTATTATATTCTATTAGATTTTTCCCTGTTGAGGACTAAGGATAATTTGTGGTATATTATCTTAGTTATAATATTCTTTACTGGGCTAGTTGAGCTCACCCTTTTCTTTTTTGTTCCATTTTTCTTCTCAGGAGGCGAGAATGTAGCGAGTACTAGTCGGGGTATGGAATGATGGTTCTAGAAAGTGGTTATAGTAGCCCTCACTATTTTTTTAAAATAATGTATCAATAATTGTAATGAGGACTTATTTGAGTGTGGATATTGTCTAGAAGACAATATTTGTATTTAACTCACAGTTTATGTGATGTCGTATTTTGCACGACAATTGTATTAATAAAGTTGTAGTTGTATCTGTACCATGTATTTGGCGACTCAGAATGGGTGGTGTATACCTATTTTGGGGGCGTCACATGATCCGCCAAGGAAGAACAAATATTCAAGAAGATGGGTGTTTGGCAAAATCCTAGATTCTATCTCTATATAATTATGTGTACTCTCTCAACTCTTGAAATTGTCATTTTGTGTGTTTCCCTTACCCCTAATAAGACTCCTCTTATTTATAGATGTAGGGAACCCTCCTAAACTGTGACAACCCGAGAAATTAGACAATTTATTAAAATCTTAAATGATTGATTTAAGGTCAAATAATAGACCTAGACAAAAAATAAGTGTATGCGTTTGATATTTTTGGGAAGGAATTTTGAAGATTTCAAAATTTTTGTGGTGAATTATTCAGGATTAAGTATATGTGAATATGTTCTGTGTATATGGTTGTTTATGTGTTCAGAATGTGGTTAAGGGTCAAGGGTTGACCAGATAAATTATATTTGTGCCAAACCCTAATCGTATATTAAGAACGTCAACGTTCTGTTAGAAAACCCTAATGTCTGATAAGAAACCCTAGAAATCGGTTCTAAAATCCTAATTTCAGTTCCGGGAGTCCGAAACCCTAATTTAGAAATTTAAAACCCTAGATTGGGAATGCAAATGCTGGTATAAGGTTTAAATGTCATTAATTATAATTTATTAGGGAAAGCCCTAACGATTTACTTGAAAACCCTAATTAATTATTACAATACCCTAATACCAGATCTGGAAACTCCAATATTAGATTCCGATAATTTAAAACCCTGATCTGGGAACTTAACAGAGAATTATAATGCTTAAGTGATATTAATTAGGGTAAAGCTTAATTAATTAGCAAACTCTAATTTCAAATTTTTAAACCATAATTGTTCCGTCAGAAACCCTAATGTACAATTGTGGATTTAATTATTAAATTAGCAATATTAATTTGGAAATATTAATCCTAATTAGCAAACTTGAATTATGATTAAGAAATCTTAATATACTTAGAAAATCTTAATTATAATTTAGAAATGTTAATTTTCTATTTTGAAAATCAGAATTTGAAAATCCTAAAAAATGATTTTTGGAAACCTTAGGTTTTAACCCTAAGGGTCAAACCCTAAGGGTTTGATCAAATGACAATTTTAGAATCAAAATGGTATGCTAAATGACTAAAATTCCCTTTCTTAAACTTGAGCAAAAATGTTTTTGCAAATCTTATGAGTCATAAAGTCTAATGTTTATCCCATGTGCTCTATATCTATTTTATATTAGATAGGTATGCCACCTTGCAACTTAGATGCATTGAATCAAAGATATTGTAGATTAAAGAGAGAGAAAAGGGCCACTTTAATCTCATTTTCTCCCAAGACTCTCTCTCTCCAAAAATTTTGAAATATAGAGTGAGAGTGAGTGATTAGATAAGCCATGATCAGGTGTTAGCATTACAAGATCAGATTCAAAAATGGGGCATCAAAGTGGTATAAACCCTGTAGGTAACGAAACCGTACCTTACTAGAATTAGGGTTTCGTGTTGACTGAGGAGGAGAGAAATCCACAAAAAGTATGGTCTTGATTGAGTGGTTGAAGAGGGGAGAAGAACAGGAAAGCAATTTCTCGAGTAACATGTGGCAGAACTCTTAGAATTCAAGAGCCTTCTTTAAAGTCTTCAGTTCAGAGAGAATCCAAAAGTCCATTCTATTGAAATGAAAGGGGGTATTTATAGAGTTTCCTAAACAATGGTCACGTGCCTTGCACATGTCTGGGTCTTGTGCTTGGCATGTGATTTCAGAGGAAATTCCAAAAATACCCTTAATTACTTAAGTAATGCCTAAATCATCCTCTCCTTCTAGCCACCAATCCAATCCCTCAATCAATTCCCAAAATGAGTCGTCTCCACGAGCCTTCTACCTCAGGACACGTGGAGACTTCTCCCGGTTCATTTAATTCTTTAAATCACACGTGAGCCCTAATTTTTTACTCGGACTCACATTTGCCCCCTGCACGTGAGTCACGCCTTCGGAGTGACGATCGTGCAAAAATATTTCGAGTCTTTGAATTATGCTTCAAATTTTCTGAATAATTCGCGGAGCTCGATCTTGCAAGCCTCGTAAAAAAAACAAAAAATCTTATGAGAAAGAAACCCTAAGAGAACTCTCTCAAAATATCTTGAAAATCATTTATCAAATTTGTTTCCAAATCTTGCTCAATCAAATTAAATCTGAAAACTTATCAATCTGGGGATTAGTTGCAACAATTAATAATATATATATAAATTATTCATAATTCGTAAATGAAAATGCATAATAGAATACTTGACAATATGCATTAATTAGAAAGGCAAATGTAACAGTGAAATATGCCTCAAGAAGAATTTGGTTTTGTGGGTAAAAAAATTAATGACATCATATAAATAAAATATTAGGTATATAAGTATATATTCCAAAAACAATGTTTAACACGTTTTGTTTTAAATATAATATTTATTTATTTTGAAATTGGTTCAAACTTCAAACACCCACAATTAGAGTTCTAAAATAAAACAATTTCGTAAAGATTGATTCGTGTAGAATAACACTTTTAATAGGATACCTTGTGTTCTATCACTATTTGTGTATATATAGAAAGGAAAGGCTGAGCTTTTTCTTTGTGATTGACGAGGTAATACAATATCAGTATTATTGTATTGGAGAGAAAAAGAAAGTAATTCAGAAGAAGAAAAGCTGCGCTGAAATCAATTACCATTCTTTTCAAGTTCAGTTATTCAGGTGACTAAAAAAACTTTCTTTTATTATGTACATATATCAAAGTGGGACATTACGGATAGAAGATGTGATGAATAGGAGGGCGTTATATATATATATTGATCCTGCTATTATTCAGAGGGGAAGTACCTCACTAATCATGCTATTATTCAGAGGCTATGAGACCTATGCGCTAGCCAACTGCGCCACCACCCCTGTACCACTATATATATCATCCCATGGCTTTGGTTTCACACCCAACAAACAAACACACTAGGAAAAAGCGAGTCTGTGCGCCAGCCAAATAAACTCAAAACGTTTTCTTCTTCTTCTTTTTTTTAGTTTTTTTTTGGGTTTTTTTTTTGTTATTTTTTTTGGCAGGCTCTGTTAACGCCAAGATCTTTCTCCACGTCCCAATCACCAAGACGCGTCCGATATCCTGCACAGTTCAATAAGTCAACACCAAAAGCTTGACGGCTTGACCGTCGGGGGATAGCTCCGGCGTGAGAGTCAGTATCGGCGATCACAAGGTTAACAATGGAGGGAAAATAATATCTAATACCTGAGAGAGAGTAAGAATATGATTGTGTGTGTAATGTTTTGTTACTTACCTCCTTTGTGATCCTAGCCCCATACGTACTCCAATCCCGGTTTACCGTGCCACCCATCACCTCCTGACACCTTTTCCCCACTCCCGGTCATTTTCGGTAAAGTATGTAGCTCTTTTCCTCACCGCTACCACTCTTTGCCACCGCCCTTCCGAGTCCATCCCATTCATTAATGTCATGCAGAAAGGTGGCAGACATAGTAGTCAACTATTATTTGGCATAATGATTACCGGTCAAAGTTGGGTTAAGTGGCAATTTGTATAATGGGCCAATTTCATGACTAAGCCCAAACAACAGAAATGACCCAAACGACCGGATCCAACCAAAAGGACCCAACGAAATAATCAAGTAATTGGGCCTAAATCATTCGGACTAATCAGGACAAGAGTAACATAATCCAAGGGAGGAGCCCATTAAGTCTGGCCCAATAAGGAAAAGGATTATAGCCCAACAGGCTCTATTCTTAATGATGAAACCGCCACCAGCCAATTGAAATTTTAAAAGAAATAACTATTAACTTATAATCCTGCAGAAAGCTTGTCAACTTTTTTTTTTTCGCTTTGACTTTTTTTTATGCAGGTTCTATTTTTATACTAAGTGATGCAGGTTTTATTTTTTATACTAAATGATGAGATAACGCAACCTGCAAATTGAAGTTCACAAACGTGATGTATCATTCATATTTTTTTCAAATATAAAAGAAAAACTTACTTTTAAAGAATTTCAAGCCGCACTTCGTTCTGATCAATTAAACAACAAACCTAGAATGGAAGCAATGTACCGTAGTTGGATCATCTTGGGCGGGTGAACCCTAGTAGGGACCGAATCCCAGGGTGACTGAACCTTGGGAGACCGAATCTCAATGTGGTCGAATTCTGAGGTGACCGAACCCTAGAGGGCTTTCCGTCGTTTGATAATTTTGTTCCTTCCTCTTTTCAGGTGTACTTACTCTCTTTTTCCGAGCTACATCTTCTTATTCGAGTTCAAACTTTTTCGCATCGGACATTATCAAAAGGAGATTGTTTTCAAGGCTACCTCGTTTGTTCGGTATTCATAATTTCTCCTTTACCATGGTAAGTACTATATTTTGAATGCTTTCCACTTCGTTTTCCTATTTCATAGAATTCTCATATTAAATCTCCCTCATTGTAGGCTAATTCATACGAACGTTCTGCAGACCCGAAAACCACTAAGGAAATCCCCTTCATTAGCGAGTGCGGAAAAGCTCCCTTCTTTGGGCCATTTGACGATTTCTGGGAATGAACGAAGAATTTTGATCGTGCAACTTTTCATCCACCAAACAAAGGGGGTTTATTTCTATATGCTGCAGCTAGTGAAAGTGTGAATAGTTTTCCCTGCTCTTCTCACATTCTCCGCATGTGCATTGAAAAACAAGAGTATCCTTTTAGTCCAATTCATTTCCTATCCGACTCATCTAGTCGTCTTCAGGGATGGCAATCTTGGACCAACGAGATCCTCGGGAAATTCCGATTATGTGATGTTGTTGGACAAAGCTGGGATTATGCGTTGTGTTCAACTATGTAGGGATCTTCATATCCAACAGAACTATGACGCCCTTACTTTATTGATTTAACGTTGGTGCTCTTCTACATGTACATTTTTCACTTGGCTTGGGGAGTTCACCCTACTCTGAGGATGTCATGCCATTTACCGATAATTCTTTCTTACATTTTGTATATTCATCCTTATTTTTCTTGGGTTATGTATTTATTTTGAACTACATCTTGTAGCCTTCTAGCCTTTGCTTTGACTTCTTGTGGTTCATCCAGGCGTGTCCTCTAGGGATCTTAATGTGTGTCGCGTGTTGATAGAAGCTTTCAAGCAGGCTTCCAATTACACCATGAGGTTTCAAGGCAATATAATCCTTTCAGACTTTGAGACGCCCAACCATCCGGAGACTTCCTGGCTATCTTGGGTCCGTTATTTCTTTCGGGATTACAAGCCTGGCCACTGGAATAGTTCTGTTTATAGAGAGTTCGTTCTTGCTCTTCATAAGGAACCTTGTCCTTTTCCTTTAGCTGCTTATCTGGCTATGTGGTTGTCCCACTTTATCTTCCCTGGGTTACCTATGGACGGTCCCTCGACCCGTATGTTTAGCTTAGCGGCTTTATTATCTCGAGTGCAGAGGTTCCTCTTCTTTGCTCTCTTTTGGGGACCTTGTATAAATCGCTTGGATGAAATTGTCCTCACCATGAGAGAATCATCGAAAGGTACCCTTTTTCAATTTCACTCATTTATTATATATATATATATATATATTGCTTATTAATATTTCTTTCATTTATTCAGGTATGACGTAAATTTCTTTATTCCATGTTCCTTTCTTCAGATCTTCCTCTTCGAGCACTTATGGGGCCATTCTACATCTGTGCACTTGTCCCAGAAACGAAGGAAATATCCATCTTTTTTCATCGTCGATATTGTTCCCATGATGCTCATTTGGATTGATCATAGGATTACTTTAGATTTGCGACTTTATATTGATAAATTTCTCTGTTTCACTGTCCGTTCGTACACCATAATTCTAGAGGGAGGTTCTATGCCTCGCTTATATAAGAGGGACTTCCGTTATTTTTCAAATGTCAGGGAATTGACTGGTTCTTCACTTTCTTGGTTCATATTCCTCTGAGCTGCAGAACTTCCCTATCTTGTTGAGGGCGATGGTTTTGACCAGCTTTTACTCTCTCGTTGAGTCGTGAGGCGGTTTGGATTTGACCAGAATTGACCTTTTGGTCACTCTTGCCAGAGGGATTACGAGAGTGCTCTCCTCAATTTTGTCCCCACATCATCCTCATTTGTATGGGAGTTTCCAAAACCATCTACTGCTCCTTATGACCCTTTTCATTTCGTTATACCAGATGATTCTCGGCAAGGGCGCTATACTACTTTTGAACGCAGCTACTGGCTCATCAACCTTAAAAAATGGCAGGATGATACTGTGATTTATTCGCCTCCAATTTCTCCTCCCAAACGTCTTCAATGGGCCAGAATGTTATGTTCTCCTAGAACTAATACTCGTTTGAGCGTTGGCGAACTAGTAGTCGGCTTCTTGGCGTGTAGGGCTTTAATGTTGAGTCTCTTCCTCCTCGGTCGGCGACCTGAGACGTTCCTCCGTCTGAGTCCCTACTACTTCCTTGAATCTTCTATCACGGGTTTCATCTCGGATACCTCCTCCAGTTCCTCCCCAGGGATCCTTTGCTGCTGAGGAAATCAAAGTTACTTCTTCTAAAATGAGAGCATCTGCTATTACTAATTCAGAGGTGATGCCCCCTACAGATTCTATCGTGGTTCTTGCTAGTCGTTCTGTCACTAGACGAATGCCAAATGGGCAAACACTTATCTTAAAGCCTTTGGAAAAGCGCCCTCTTGATAACGCTAGCTCTAGTATGTCTACAGCTGAGGATCCGGTCAAGAAATAACGCAAAATTTTGGTAAAATTTGTAGCATTTTCATTTGTCTTTCAACCATTCATGATGTTTCCCTATGTTTTATTTCCTTATTTTTTTCAGATTTACGATCTTGATGAAGAAGATGATGATGTTCTATTGGGTTTCCACTACTCTTTGTAAGTGAGGGCTCCGGCTTCCACTACTTGTGAGCCTCCTTCGACTATCTCATCGAATCTTCTTCACTTGCATGATGATCGTGTTAGTCTTGATGTTGAGGATTCTTTATCTGATGTGAGTTTGGGTGATCATGTTGTGGGTTGTACAACTCTCTCTTCACGTCCTCTTATAGCTCCTCCTCATGAGAGTCTAGAAGGTCTGCATTGATGCTCTATTTTCTCGAAGGGAATCCGTCTGAGCTTATTGCTAATATTCTGCTTTCAGCGGCATCTCAGGACTCTTTATCCATCAGTGTGAGTATTTTCTTTAGTTGACATATACATATTTTTCCCTCTATAATATATTATGTTTTATCATTTTTCTTCTTCTTTTTTTATAGAGTGAGAAGAAAGATTTGCCCTTATCTGTCGAGTCGCTTGCTTTATTTGATGCTCTCGATCAAGATTGTCGCCACCTTGTAGTCTAATGATGACCTTGGTTATCCTCCTCTTGACCAAGGCTTAAAGGATTTATCGACAACCTGAACGACCGCTCTTTCTTCATCCTTTGTTAAGGAGTCATCAATGACACACATGACCACACTGTGTCTTCATCTTTGTGTCCCAGTGATTTTATGGTGGCTTCTAAAGTGGCTCTACTTGAGAGCTTCCTTGATCAGTGGAGATCTTATTTCTTGGAGGGGTTTTCAGATATCTTCTTCCAACCAGAAAATTCTTGATTCTCTTAACTCGGTTTCCACAAACACTTGACCATCTGACTATCTACATAGCCCCCATCCAGACTTTTTTTTGGATAGACTTGCTAGCCTTATTCTTGAGTTGCACAGTCTTTTTTTCTATTCTTTGGGAGCCGAAGACTTAGATAGATTTAGAAGTGAGCTTAATAACTTCTCCATTGTTGGCTTTGATATGTCCCCCTTTCGGGCTCGGTTGGATCTTCTCAGTTCCACTTTTCAGATCATTTACTTTACGATTGGAGGTTACTATGTATCGATGTGAGAATAACTCATTTTCGAAACAACTTTTGGATCTTGAGAAAATGTAAATGAGCTGGAGACCCAACTTGAGGTTTAAAGTCAAATATCGAACTTTTGAGGAAAGTGAAAAGTTTGCTTGATGTAAAGGCTCATGATCTTGCCATTGCTAAATTGGAGCCCTAGCTTTGCCCAACTTGATTTGATATGTCATGGCCCTTAGATCATGACTTTTTGTAGTTTTTTTATTCCTGTATCAAAAAACTCATTTACGTATATTCCTTTTATCGGAATAAAGTTTCTTTAGCCTTATTAATTGTCTTTAATTTGAATTTCTTTTTAAGACTCGATGCTTAACATTGAATCTCAAGTTATTCAAATTAATATTCTAACACTGATAATTTGAATAATAAAAAAATGAAACATGAATGTGAATAAAACACGTTTTTTTTATGAACCAACACTTGAATCCATACTTTTAAAATCAAAAAAATATTCAAGTATAAGTGAAAGTTTGACATTTTATTGATAATCATGTTGCTTTTAACGAAAAGCATAACGTTTGATTGTCGTAATAATAAATCTTGCTTTTATCGGTGAAAGCATAACGTTACGCCACTTTTAGAGATAAAGTGTAACTTTCTTGGATTTAAGGACTTAAACTTCGGTGCCTTAATTACTTTTAAAGTTGAAAGTATAACTTTTACGTGATTACTATCTCATGTATAATATTTCTTTACCCATTTCGGGTTCAATGGGCTAGAGATAGCATCTGATCCCACTACGAGATATTTTGTAATATCCGCTTTTTGGAGATCTCTACACCTATCTGGGCCTTCCCATTTGGGGAAAAAATTTGGTGGTTGGTGTTCCCTCTCATGACTTGATTCGTTGTCTTGAGCACAAGGTCCCCACGAATTTGTCGAGTACCAACTTTGATATTATATTGTTGTCGCGATTTTTCATGAATGCCAGTTCTAATTTTTCTTTAGCTTTGTCTCGGAAGTTAGCTAAAGGCTTACAGAAGCGGTGGTCGGTTCTCTTCCTCGACTAAGCTTGGTCTCATCCTTGCGAAAGGATCTCTATTTCAATGAGCGAGATAACTTCTTCTTCACCGTATACTAGCGGCGTATGGGGTTTCACCGTAGGCTTTCTTTTTGAAGTTCGATAGGCCCGTAGTCTTTATTGGTAACTATTACGCCCATGTTTTTGGGTGATCATCCAAGGTTTTTGAGAGAATCTTGATCAAAGTTTTGTTTGTGGCCTCTGTTTGTCCGTTGCCTTTCGGGTAGTAAGGAGATGATTTGTAATGTTTTACCCTGTATCTATCTATCAGGCTCTTGATGTCCCTATTGATGAAGGGAGTTTCATTGTCTGATAAAATGACATTCAGGATCCCGAAACGACAAATAATATGCTCCTTGATGAAATTTGCCACTGCTGGTCCTGTAGCCCTCTTTAAAGGTATTGCTTCTACCCACTTTGTGTACATCTCAGTGGCAGTCAAGATCCAGATGTTACCCTTTGAATTGGGATGAATAGGTCCTATAAGATCCATTCCCCATGTATAAAAGGGCCATGGTGTTGCTAAAGTTCGCAAATCCACAGCGGGAGCATGAATCAAGTTTCCATGAATTTGGCAAACATGACACTTCTTGGCAAACTCTAAGCAATCCCCTTCCATTCTCGGCCAGTAGTAACCATGATCAATCAACTGTTTATACAACTTGGCTCCTCCTTGGTGTTCATCTTTATGCATTTGGTACACCAAATCCTTGACATCTCCTAATTCCAAACACCGCAAGGGCTTGCCGTTAAACCCTCTTCTAAACAACTCTCCGTTTTGTAAGAAGAATCATTATGCTTTTTTCTTTATCGTGACTGCATCCTACTTTTCGACAGAAAGACTACCGCTTTGTAAAAACTCTATGTATGGGCTTCGCCAGTCTGCTATGTCATCAATGAAGGCACATTCCTCCTCCCCGGGGTATTCTTGGCACGGAAGACATTGTCGTTGAAGTGCATCTGCTTCTTTCTTCATTTCGGGCCAATAATACCCTTGGCGTTGCAACCTTCGATACAATCCAATATTTGCCAATTCGCAGTTTTCTTCATGTACCTGATATAAAATCCTATTTGCTTCATCCTTCCCCAAACATCTTGTCAAAATACCATCTGCTTCTTTATGGTTCAATACTCCTTTAATGATGCGGTATTTCTGAAGCTCCGTCGGTGATATATTCCCTTCCTTTGTTTGCAATTGATGAGAGATGGCATGTCTCCAATCTTCTGTCAAATCTTTGGGGAATAATTCCAGCACCGTGGTTGGGAGGATTCTTTTGATTACCTTCACATCCAAGTCTTCTCCTTTGACATACACTCTAGATGCTAATGTGGCTAATGCATTAGGTTGTCTATTTTGTACTCTTGGCTCGTATTCAATCACTACCTTCTTGAAGGCCTCCATCACTTTTTGTACTACAGTTCGGTATGGTGCCAAGATAGGTTCCTTTACTGCGAATTAACCTCTTATTTGTTGAACTATCAGATTTGAATCTCCCTTTACTTTGAGGCACTTGGCTCCCAATTCTCTAGCCGCTAATAATCCCAATATGAATGCCTCGTATTACGCTTTCATTGTTAAATGCTGAGAAAATCAAATTTGTATGACAGGGCCACTTCCTTTCATTCCTTGGTAGTTAATACCACACCTGCTCCTCCTTTTCCTTTTGCGGATGACCCGTCAAAGGCCAAGTTCCACCACTCCGAATCTTCATCCACCGCATCAATTTTTTCTACTTCTCCCCTGGAAGATCCTCACGAAGGAGGTTCATATTCTCCATCTCGAAGGCGGCGGCGGCAGAGTGCGCTAATGCACGACATTTGATTGCATTTGGTGTTACACACTTGATGTCATATTCTAAAAGGATCATCATCCATCTTGTAGGTCTTCCTACCAACGCTGGCCTAGTTAGCAAGTATCTGATCGGGTCAGTTCTCATTGCAAGTTTTACTTCGTGTGCCAAAAAATAATGACGCATTTTCTGTGCGACAAACACCAGTGCCAGACAATATCTCTCCGAATGTGAGTACCTGGTTTCTGGTCTTCTGATTATTCGGCCGATGTAGTACACAGGCTTTTCATCCCCATCTACCTCTTGTGTGATCAATCCTCCTACAGACTTTGTGGTAGATGTGATATACAACTATAATGGTATTCCTCTCTGTGGTACTACCATCGTTTTCGCCAAGGCCAAAATTTATTTTACTTTCATGAAGGCTTGTTGCTGGTCCTTCCCCCAATCCTATTCTGTCTTTCCCTTTAGCAACTTTTCGAAAGGTTCCGTGACTTCTGCTAATGCTGGCAGGAATCTCCTCATATAGAAAACTTTCCCTAGAAAGCTTTTCAACTGTTTCTGCATTTTTGGTGGGGGCATATCTGTAATAGCTTTTATCTTGTTTGGGTTTACCTCCAAACCTCTGTTGTGCACCAAGAAGCCCCAAAATTTTCCAGCTGTCATCCTAAAGGCGCACTTTTTTGTGTTCATCTTTAACTTATACCTGCGACAACGTTCAAACACCTTTCTTAAATCCTCTACGTGGGTTGTCTCCTTTTTAGATTTCACCACTATGTCATCCACATAGTCTTCCACAATGTCATGAATCATGTCGTGAAAGATGGTGTGCATTGCCCTTTGGTAAGTTTCTCCCGCGTTCTTCAACCCTAATGGCATTACTACATAGTAGAAATTCCCAAATGGGGTACGGAAGGCTGTCATCTCCGCATCCTCTACGGACATTTTTATCTGATTGTAGCCTACGAACCCATCCATGAATGACATCATCTCATGATTTGCTATTGTATCCACCAAAGTGTCTATATTGGGTAGCGGATACATGTCCTTTGGGCACGCCTTGTTCAAGTCTCTGAAATCCACGCATATTTGCAACTGCCCATTAGAATTCTTTACTGGTACTATGCTGGATAACCATACTGGATGTTGAATTGGTTTGATGAATCCTATATCTAACAACTTCTTTATCTCTTCTTTTATTTGTGTTTCAACTTCTGGTGTATAGGTGCGGTAGCTTTGCTTCCTTGGTTTAGCTCCGGGCTTAAGTTCAAATTATGCTCTACCAACTCCTTGTCGATCCCAGGCATCTCATTATAGTTCCAAGCAAACACATCCCATACTACTCTCATAGTAGCTTCACGAGATCTTCCTTTTTGGTTGGCGTTCGACTCCTTGTTAATGTAAAATCGGCTTTGGCGTTCCTTCTCTGTTGCGGATCGACTTCCTCCAATTCATTTTGTTGAGGTTTTGGTAGATCCTCGAAACATTAGGAGCTGGTTCCACCTTCTGCACCACGATTTCTTCCTTTTTTGTTGCTCTCTGGAGTGGGGGGCCCCCTCCACAGAGCCCTCGAGTTTGGGTGTACCTTGAGCTCCTCCCCTTGCTGCGTCATGAGGCGAAACTTATCTTTCCATCGGGTTTGATTACTCTTTCCCACTTGTCTTACTTCTTTTTTCTTTTATTTACTTTGTCGACTTTCGATTGGGCTTTGTCCGTTTGGCATTGATTATATTTGGGGCATCCTCTAAGTGCTTCTGCTGCCCATTCCTTGGGTCTTTTTCTTCTTTCTCTACATCTACTAATACAGTTTATTATTTTTAAAACATTCACCTTGTTCTAAGGTCTGCTTCTTTTCCTTTTTCATAGGCACAAACTTGTCCTCTTGTACTTCCTCCCAGCTTGCTAGCTTTAGAGAACCAGGCTTGGCAATATGGTTTTCTCCTTCTTCAGCGACATCATCGAAGAAAGCTGCTTCAATGATATGTTCCTCCTCTGGCCCAAAAGGGTTCCTTGTCGCTGGTACCTTGACCTCCTTGCCTTTCCAAATTGCCTTCATGCATCTTGATGAAAAAAAGCGATGGTACCACCCCATAATCATTACTGCAAAGCTCTTCCTAGCAACACATGATATCTTTGCGTCGACTTACGCTACATGGAACATCACGGGTCCTCGGATCTTCCCCACTTGCATATCCACCTTGATGTATCAGGGGTTCTCGTGCTTTGATTAGCGAACCCCGTGATGTTTGTCTTTCCTTCACGATCTTTATGATCTAATTTTTTAAAAGGCGATGTAAGGCATGATATTCTGAGATGCTCCATTATCGATGAGCGCTCTCCGCACTTCTATGCCATTAATTATTGGTTGTCACGTATAATGAGTCTATTATGTGGATATCTCACCTCTCTATCGACTTTAGAAAGTGATTTTGTTCTCTTCCTCCTCCACCGTCTTCACAAACCCTTTCTTTGATTGCCATACAGAGTCTCTTGTGCTTGGTGACTTTGATGATTTCCTTGGTCGCTTCTATCCTTGCTTCCTTGGTCAATCCGATCTGATCAAAAATTTCTGAACTTAGCTCCGTTCATCAATGCGGTCACCTGCAGACCTGGATCAGAATCGTCCTCCATCCTTTCTGTGTTCTCCATCATCTCCACCTCTCTTCCCTCTGGTGATTCACTATGAGTAATAGTGTTGCATGTTTCTTTCCCCTTGTGGTTAGGAAGTGGCTTGTCCAGATCGTTGTTGTTTCCTCCTTCGATTCGATTTCTCCTGCTTGATTTCTCATGGTAGTATCCTTCGTGGTAGATTTGTAACAATCTATAGTGGAATTTTCGGCGTACTGATGGTATACACAAAAGTCTGGTCTCCTCTTTATCTCTTATGTTACAACAAATCTGGGTCTTGGAGGTTTTACAACTCCATGTTCTACCCATTGCTCGTACAAATCCTTGAATGCCTTCTCACTGCACGTAATAGCCCCTAGGATTGGCAATCTAGAAAACTTGTCTCCTGGTTTTCCATGGTTCCTTTCATTCTTTCCACTCTTTTCCCTCTTGCCCCCTTGTGGCTTTGGCTGAGAATCTGCTAAAGCCACAGTAGCAATTCTTTTGCCCTTCCACGTAATAGTCACCTGGCTTGCAGGCAAAGTCATAATTCCTCCCAAGTCTTGTGCAAATGTTGATAGTGTTGCAAAGGAATCACATGCTTTAGTGACCAAGTGGGGCTTAAAGGTATCCAGGGCACCATTGTTGCATATGCTCACTAGATTCTTCTCCTCAATCAGCTCCACACATTTTTGTGCCTGAGCCCTAAATATGTCCACGTAATCTGACAGCTCTTCATTCGACTTTTGTTTGAATCTCATTAACTCCACGATGGTCACCTGTTTCTGCATATAAAAAAACTTTTTAAAAAATTGTAACTTCAAATCGTCCCAATCTTGGACTGACCCTTTCTCTAGATTATAGTACCAACTGAAGGCACTATCTGTCAATGTTTTACTGAACTCACGGAGCAAGAGGTTATGGTTGATTACTTCATCATAACTTGACCACGGAGACATCGACTCTACAAACTGGCTATATATTTCTCTCGCATTCCCTTTTCTCTCCATTGTACTTGGGAATTGTGGTGGATGCTCAATATACCTATTTGGGTAAAGGCTATCTCCGTATATGTGTTGGGTATGGTGGAGTGAAGTCCAATTACGATGATGCGGTTATGCATCTTGAGTTTATTGATTACGTCAAGCATATCATCCTTTGTCACATACTGACTTGTTGTATAGACTTTCTGAGGGGTTTTAATGTATTGTTGTGCTGGCGGTGTATATCGTAAGCAGATCTGTTGGTGTACACTGGCATCATGCAAAGCTTGCATTGCTTGTACTTCTTGGCTTGTTTGTTGGGCGTGGCTCGGTATAGTCGGTATCTGCACCTGTGAAAGAGCTGGGAGTGTGGTGGGAATGACGATTGGTTGAGGTTGACTTGTTTCCACTCTGGGTTGTGGTACATCACCACTGGTTTGAGGCTCTAAATGGATGATTGGAATCGGCTGACTCTCCGTTGTTGGAGGCACATTCTGATTGTCCTTGTTGACATCCACTCCTGTTCGTTCTACCTGCGAACTTCCTAGAAACATAGCTTTGAAGGTTGGAATCTGCATTAACTACTGACGAAAATTTCCCATCTCTTCTTGTTGCTTCCGCATTTCTGACATCATGGCCATCATCATCCCTTGTCCTTCTCTTGCCTCCTTTAAGGCCTTGAGCATCTCCAACTGCACAGCATTCGTGGTTATTTGTTCTCCACTTGCTTCCTCACCTTGTCTTCATGTGCCTATCTGTCTGACATTGGTTTGTTATTGATCAGCCATATGTGTGAACTTCCTTCAGAAACGTCTTCTACGAGAGGTTGATCGAGATCCAGATTCATGCCTTGAAAATGTTGATTTGTTTGCCTCTGAATCGGATCTGGTGAAGTAATGCTAGGTGTCGGTGAAACTCTTCCTATAGTTCTCCCTCTTCGAGTTGTGGGCATACCCTTCACGAATTCTACACCTCCCCAGCGGAGTCGCCAAATAAATGTAGGTAAGGAAACCGTAACTTACTAGGGTTAGGGTTTCGTGTTGACTGAGGAGGAGAGAAATCCACAAAGAGTATGGTCTTGATTGAGTGGTTGAAGAGGGGTAAAGAACAGGTAAGCAATTGCTCGAGTAACACGTGGCAGAACTCTTAGAATTCAAGAGCCTTCTTCAAAGTCTTCAGTTCAGAGAGAATCCAAAAGTCCTTTCTATTGAAATGAAAGGGGGTATTTATAGAGTTTCTAAAAAATGGTCACGTGCCTTGCACATATGCAGGTCTTGTGCTTGGCATGTGATTTGAAGAAATTCAAAAATACCCTTAATTACTTAAGTAATGCCTAAATCATCCTGTCCTTCTAGCCACCAATCCAATCCCTCAATCAATTCCCAAAATGAGTCGTCTCCACGAGCCTTACGCCTCGGACACGTCGGGACTCCGTTCATTTAATTCTTTTAAATCACATTTAATTCTTTTGTATCACTCACAAACCCCTAAACTTAGAAATCTTTTGATTTGATGTTATGGCACGATGATCGTATGTCGAGCCTCTAGATTCTTCTGTGTTATATGTTTATGGTGTTTTATGTTATGAATCGATAGTATGCTATGTGTTCTTTGTTCTACAACTTAAATCAGGGTCATGGCATGACTAGGTCATAAGTTATAGGCAGTCAAACTGCGTTGACCGGACACGGAAATGGGTTTCTGGGCAACCCAGAAACCCAGATCCTATCTGACAACGATATTGCGGGCTCTAGATCTTGCTTGTTTTTAGTGTTTGTATTTTGTTGTTGGTTAGATGTTGGAGACTGCTATATGAACTACAAATATATGCTTTTAGATCACTCAGATCCGTAACCTAATTGTAGAAATTTGTGGTCAAACCACCATTGACCAACTGGCCTTACGAAGATCTGGGTAACCCAGAATCTTCAAGAAATATTTCCTGATCAGTAGTTTGACCAACCTTGATTTCTTAAACGTGTTGTTGTTAGACCGACCTGTTGATATATTATTGTAGCCTGACATCGCCTCTACAAGAGGGAACCATTCGATCATACAAACAATACATAGACTGCTTGTTACAAGGATTTAAAGATAGTCACTTGGTCTGTTCTTCATTTCTGGGAAACCCAGAAATGAAGAACATCCTTTGACAAGTATTTTGGAGGCTTAGATCTATCTAGTAGGTTGTTGAATAGCCATGAACTCGATTGATTATAATAGTATTACACTTATACTACAACATCAATACATTAGATAACCCAGAAAACACTTAGATCATAGATCAAATGCTGGTCAAACTTGGTACCTTAGCAACGGACATGAAGATCTAGGCAGGCTCAAGAACATTCAAGAACACCTATAGCGACGGTTCTGTCGATATAGGGCCCCTTTAGCAACATTTAATTATTGAAAATTATTAAATTATTAAATAAATTGAAATAAGTAGTTTTTAATTATTAAGAATACATAATAAATTATGAAAAATTATTTTAAAGCCTGAAAAATAGTTTTTAATTATTTTGAGTATATTTAAAAAATATTTAATATTTTTGGAATGTAAAAGGTATTTATTTATTTAATTATAATATTAAATAAATTATTTAAAAATAGTTTTAATTCATAAAAATTATATTATGGTATAAGAAAATATTTTAAGTTATTTCCAATAACTTTTGATATTTTATGATTAATTTCATTAATAATTTATTATTAATGGTAATTAATTTATTTAATAAATAGATTAAATAAATTATGGAAAAATAGAATTAATGATTTAAAAATCATATAAAAATGATTTAAGTGTTATGAAACTATTTGAAGTTATAAAATATAACTTTTGATATTTAGTCATGAAAATATTAATATTTTAATATTAATAGCAATTATCGGATAATGGATTTAGTTGTTTAAAAATCATATAAATATGATTTTAAAGTATTAAAAATACTTTGTGATATTATAAATATATTATAATATTATGTTATAATTTTCATTAATATTTAATATTAAATAAATATTAATGATTAAGGAATTATGTGGTATTAATATTATATAAATATGATATAAATGATTGAAAAATCATGATAAATGGTAATAATTATCTAAAAATTATTACAAGCCTATGAAAATTATTTTGACTGATAATAAAATTATGTAAGATATTGTTAGGTGTTTAGGCAGAGTTTAATTGAACTTAAACTCGACATTTGTCCGACTAGACCGTCGGGATGATAGAATTGTGTCAGTTTCAACTCAAACTGAAAAAGTTTGACTTGATGCTAAGTTTTTTGTGCTGAATAAACTAATAGGGTTATGTGTTATGTGTTTAGGTTATTCTATGTATATAAATATAATAGTATTATATTGTGATGATATTATTCTAATATTGGAGATCTATATTACTAATATTAGGTCTTCGGATAAAGCGATAAAAATTGTGTAACGGTGATCAACGGTTCAGGCAAGTTTTTCTTAACTCTACTAAGAGTTGTTTCATTCGGATATGCTTATGGTTAATCATTGCTGATTTCCATGTAGAATTGTACTCTGTACATTTTGCATGTATAAGTCAGGTATGAAAGGTTGATCACCTTCATTACCGTTCGGTCCAGATATATTTGTTTATGTTTAATACTTGTTCAATCAAAAGTTTGTTCCTGTTAGTTCTTAATTATATTGATGAATTATAGCCAACCTATTATTCAGACTCTTTCAATCATGATATATCCTTAAATTGTATTTAAACTTGTTGGGCAACTTTCATGCTCACCCTTGCTATATCATGATAAACATTGCAGATAAGGCGAATGCGTTC
The DNA here is from genome assembly GCA_020205615.1 of Panax quinquefolius. NCBI lineage: Eukaryota > Viridiplantae > Streptophyta > Magnoliopsida > Apiales > Araliaceae > Panax > Panax quinquefolius. Next base: position 73,966,360 of record CM035163.1, read on the forward strand.
GGATACATGAAAAGGTTAAAGCCAAGTTCAGCTTGGGATAAAATGTGTGGCTAGTTTGTAATAGTATAGTTTGATAATAATGTTATGTGTTAGATAGTTTATGAATTGTGTATAAGTTTAGTTTACTCAATTTTGGGGAATAGTGTGTAAAGTGTATTGTATAAACAATTTATGTTTATATCTTTCACAATTAGTTATAGAATGATTGTACCAGATCCATGGTGATTTGGGACCCGAATTTGGGGCCGTCACATAAACTATTTAGGAATAGGGTTTTATATCAATTAATTAAACTCCTTTACTTAATTAAGCATCCTAATCTTGTTAGGAATAATTAATTTTAAACACTTTTAATTAATTAGTCTCCTAATCTTATTAGGAATATATGAGAGTACCTTTTATTAATTAATTTACAAATTCTTATAGGAATTAAACAATAATAATAGTAATAATAATAATAATAATAAGATTCCTCTTATTAATTTATATTTAATATTTCCAAAATATTAAATAATAAATATTAAGCTATTTAATTTATTCTATCACCATAGATTAAATTAAATACACTTAACTAATTATTACGATTATGCCATTTTCTTTTAAATAAATATTTTTCCTTTTATGGTGTGTGACCCTTTAGGTTCTCCATATTAAACCTAGGTTGTGAATAAATCAATTAGAACAATTCTAATATTATTTAAATAAATAAATTAACTATTTAATTCATTTAAATAAATAATATTTATTCTACAATACAAATAGGTCTCCTTAGCGATCAACGACTTTCCAAATAATATAGATTTCAACATTAATCATTAAAAGAACCTTTGAGTAAATAATTACCGTATAATTCAATCATTCCACTATATAATCTCCCAATTAAATATAAAACATGGAATTACTATCAAGTCTTATTTTATTTAATTATATCTATTTTGATTCTTAAATGCACAACTCCAAATAATGCAAATTAGAAACTCCTTTCTAATTTTATTCTGCCTTTGCCAATAACTACTGAGTTGTCATTTAATGAATCACACAGGACATTTCTCTTTTTTTACTAGAAGCAGTAGATTCTTTATTGATCATTCATTATCTCTATGTACAACTTATTACACTCAATCATACCCTTTGATATACCCTAAGGGTCTTAAGGGATATGTCAAAGTATAACTCATCATATACAAGATACTATGATGATGTCAAGTCTAAGGATCACTTGTATTACTATCATTATAGAAATTCCTATTGACATTCAAGTAAAACTCCATTAGGTCTTCTTTAGCGTGTCTCATTCAGTGAACTTATTCTCCAATAAGCACTTACATACTTGCTTTAGTGTCTCCATATAAATTATCATGAGATTAATCATCATTATCAAATGAGCAAGCAACATATGTACCAATCTATCCAGATTCATTAATCCTCTTTTTAGCAATCCAACGATTAGGACCAATTTTAGTTTGTGAGCTATCTAAGAATTTAGATCTCATTAGCATGATCATCATCATGATTCTAAAAGCATTGCTCAAAATTATGGGTTTATCACAATTATAAAATAGCCCCATGTATATAAATTAAAAGTCTTTAGTTAAACAATTCTTTTATTAATAAATGAACACGATTGTTATAAAGTATATGATTTATCATCAAACATGATTGACTTGTGTGCATACTACTTTCAGGTGATCGGTAGTCTGTGATATTATATTTCTAATGGGTTATAAGGACAAGGGAATCCTTGTGTGTAACTAGTGATATATGTAGATCACTAGTCAATAATGTATTTTCTTTTGTGTGTATCTAGTGATGTTATATAAATCAGTAGTTAAATATGTAATTTTCTATATGTAAAATACAAATTCTGTTTGTTTAACCTAATTGTTTATTGTACTTGTATTTATACTTAGTTACTCGTTATCTTTAGATAAATGAAACTACAAGGAAGATCACAAGCACAAATTGATGCGGAACAATTAGAAGGAAACCCAAACCAACAGTTGGTCATCATTTTGTTAGGAACTTTACAGGGGAGGCCAGAGAATCCACCACCATTCGAACCCAATACTCTAAGAATTATCTTAGACTTTGAGTTAGCCAGAGCACCTGAGTTTAAAGGGACTGATGAACATATAAGAGGTATCATAGCTAAATCAGAGAATGAAGCATTAAAGAAATTTCACAGAAAGAAGAGAACTAACAATGGGGAAAAAGGAAACACAAGTAGAAACTACAATAATAACAAAAGAAAGTGGGATGTTAGTTTTTTTAATAACTCTGGGAAAGGGAGAAATAATTGTAAAAACAATGTCAGCAAGGGAGGAAATAACGTCACCAAACAAAGAAATGATCGATGTCGAATTTGTGGAAGAATCACAATAGAGTATGTTATTTTAGTGGGACTAAGTGTTTTACTTGTGGAGAAGATGAGCATTGCTCAAATTGGTGTCCACAAAAGAAGAATAGTAATAAGAATAAGATCAAATGTTTCAACTGCGGGGTGGAGGGGCACATAGCTATATTTTGTCCAAAATTCAGAAATTCGAATATAGGGGGAAACTAAAATACCTATATTAACCCTAACCCAGCAATAGCAGGAGAGGTTTACCAAAGTCGTCCAAAGCACTAGAACATTTAACATGACGATAAGGGATGTTGATGTTGCACAAGGCGTGGTAACATGTATTATCTCAAATCGATGTTGTAAATACTTATGTATTATTTGACTCTAGTGATAATCATTCGGTTACATCTATTAATTTTGCTAAATATTTAAAAATGCCATGTGAAGATATAGATATACCTTTCCATGTTGAAATTACTAACAAAGAAATAATGTCCATTAAAATAATACATAAAAATTATTTTATAGTGATTAAATTATACAAATTGTCAGTAAACCTTATTCCTTCGTAGTTAGGAGAGTTGATTTTTGTTGGTGAACTGGGGAGTAAAGTTAGATTGAGAAGAGAGTAAACCTTAAGGTTATATAGAAGTACAAGATGATGTTTTGTAAAATCAAATAATCAAGATATTCCTATTATTGAGGAAGATGGTGTAAGCCAGAAGAATCAAGAAAAGTTAAATGTAATATCAAAACAACGAGGTACTGATAAAAGAGTTTAATAAATTTGAGATTTAGATAAGAGTTCCAACTAACTATACCCAAAAGTTATTTAGAGAATGGTTCAACCTTAAATAGATAGAGTCAAAGACAACCAGCAGAAAGATGAAGAGTGTCAAAAGTGTAAATCTAAGATAACTCGTGAAAAGAATATTAAATTCAGAATAGATAGAAATGGGGTACTAAGGTACAAAGAAAGAATTTGATGAGAATTTATAAAGGGAAAAAAAATTCAAAGAACTTCCAAAAGATAAAAAGAAAGAAAATTATTATGATTTGAAGGAGGAATTTGAGTTCCAATAGTGTTGAAGCTAAGATAAGAAGTTATAGTCAAGACTAATCGATAAAATGATTTGTAAAAATTTTAGAAATTTTAGAATTAAAAATGAGAGTATATCATTTCAAATTTTGTGAAAGAATTTTCAGTTATGTGAAGGGAGCCAAACATTAAATAAGAGTATAATAATTGTTTAATAAGTTTGGTATAATTCATACCAGTTAAGATAAAATATAGGTAAAATACAAGGATAAAATTTGGGTTTTCTCCAAACAAACACTCAGATGAAATCTTAAAAGCCATAGCTTTAAATTTTGTCGTACATCTAGGTAATAATAATATGTATAAAGACTTGAGTCAACACATTTAGTGATCGAACATGAAACGATAAATAGTGGAGTGGGTAAGTAAATTTCTTACATATCAAAAGTTTAAACTTACACACCAAAAGCCGAGTGTATTGTGATAACCCTTATCAATTTCTGAGTGAAAGTAGGAACAAATAATCATGGACTTAGTAATAGGTTTTCCTGTCACACAGAAAGGCCAAAATATTATTTGGGTAATAGTTAACTGTCTCACCAAATCAATCTCATCTTCTACCTATTAATGTTACTTTTAATCTAGATTAATTAGCCAAGTTTTACATAAATAATTTCTAGGTATGAAGTTCTTGTTTCTATAGTGTCAGATTTAAGATCCACGGTTTATTTAAAACTTTAGGAGGAGTTTTCAAACACATTTAGGAACTCAGTACAGTATATCACCCATAAACAGATGGACAAAGTGAGTGAACCGTTAAAACATTAGGAAATATGTTAAGAACTTGTATTACGGGCTTCAAAAAAAGTTGGAAGCCTTGTGTAAAAGTTACTACTAGCAGTTACCATGCCAAAGATATGAGTTTAACATGGTATAAAACAACTTGTCATACAACATAAACAAGTTTAAATACAAATACCATCTAGACAATATCCTCAACTATGTCCTCAAATTATTGATACATTATTTTACAAAATGGTGAGGACTACTAAAACAACTTCTAGAACCATCATTCCACACCCCAGGCTAGTACTCCTACATTCTAGCCTCTGAGAAGAAAAAATGGAACAACAAGGAAAAGGGTGAGCTCAACTAACCCAATAAAGAATATTATGACTAAGATAATATAGAACAAATTATCGTTAGTCTTCAACGAGGAAAAAATCGATAGAATATAATAGACAACAAGTTTGGATCAATAATGCGGTGAAAAATAATAATTCATAGAAGAGTTACGTAGAGAATGAATTCTACTATTATCTATGAATTTAAAAGTCCATCATCATTATTTTATCCAGTAACATCAATCAATATTCATCTTGAATCAAATATTCATCTTTGCACTTTTCTGAGGCCAAAAGATATTCATCGATCGGTCGTATTAATCTCAACACTTGTTCATCTTTGCACTCTGGGCCAAAGATATTCATTATAAAATCATTTATCTTTGCACTACTGGGCCAAGATATTCAATAATATCATCATTTAGGGTGAGGATGATGAAAAATATTTTAAAGGAAGCGAATCCGGTGAAACAAAAGAATAAATATCAAGGATTAAGTATTTTAGCTATTTCATGTCCAAAAAATACCTCATAAATAATCATAGTGAAGTAAAATTTAAGAATGATCAAAACATGGATACAATCAAGCTAGTATCCATAATAGATATTTTGACGAAAAGAAAAAAATTTCATTTTTTACGATGAATAGTATAAGTATTAAGTGAATAGTGTATATATATATCACGTGAATAGTCTTAGTATACGTGAATAGTAACCCAGACACAAAAAAGTTAAAAATTTGATTAAAAGTTCAAACCAATATTTGACATAATGATATTGAAGAAAATAATATCATTTAAAAAAAAATAACATCCACTTACCTCGAAAAGAATGGTACTCTGGACTAGAATATTAGATATAGTCTTTGAAGGAACTTGCATAGTATAGCAACACTCAAGGTATCAAAATACTCACAAGAATACGCTCGATATATCGAGAGAAAGAGAGAAAAACTTGGGTTTACGGTGTGATTTTCAATTCTAACCTAAGCACCTATTTATAGGAAAATGCTTAGAACACAAGCGAAAATTTAATATAATATTAATATATTTATCAAATTTTCCTTAGCCCACCTCTAGACATCTGATTTCAGCACTTTGCACATGTTAATGATGTCCACAAAATACAAAAAAACATTTTTATCAAAAAAATAAATAAAACTTCCAAAAATCAATTATTTGAACTTGAACTTCAATAATTCATAATAAATAGCCCTTTATCAGAAAAAATTCAAACCACATGTCCTTTCCATAGGAAATTTCATTCTCTACAACTTTTGCGGAAAAAAGTTTTTCCAAATTCCAAGCAAAATTGGCCAAAATCCATAAGCAGGCGATTTTACAATTATAATCAAATTTCGATCAAGAATTGGGGTCTCTGAGCACACAAAACATGTGTTAATCATTTAATGCAACAAAAATACTCTTCCTCCTCATATACTCATATATCCCACATTTATTGTAAAAATATCACCATTATTATATTATTAAAATAATATATTTAAATGAATTATTTTATCGAAAAAGATAAAATATTAATTTTCAACAATTGTCACATTAAAAATTTTCTCCATCTATATCCACATAAAATCAATATTTTCCTCATCATATAAATCAATAATTAATTATTCACAAATAATATTCTGAGAATCACAATATTGACAACCAGAGGCGGTTCTCGGAAAGAGGGGCTTTCGATAAGGATCTCTCTTTCTTGGCGCAGCATGATTAGATGACCAAACCTCTCCTTAGAGCGAAACTTTCTAGACATTGCCAATAATGTTATCTAATAATATTATTCGAGATAATATGAATTATTGCTCGATAATAGAAAATATTGTGTAATGATAATTATTAAAATAACGATAATATAAAATATCAACGCACAATTATTGAATCGATAAAATAAAATCTTTGAGCGATAATTCTTTAACAACAATTATTGAGTAGTGTCTTCTTACGTAAGAATCAATAATTGGTGTAATCTGGTGTGATTCTTTGTTTTAACCACGGGTATTCCAACGATATACTTGAGTAACAACTACGTCGTTATTTATAAACAACTTATTCTTGTCGTTTTTCTTCCTCCAATCGCTTTTACATTATGGGGCCCACACAAATTTTTGCAGTTAATGCGAATATTCCCCGATAGTAAGAATATTCCACGACCAAATGAATATTCCCCAACAATAATGAATATTTTATAACCACTTGCATGTTTGAAATAATTGCGTATTTTACCCATAACTCACCACATTAATCAAATCAACCCTTACTATTTCAACATAATAAATAGAGGAAATTTAATTTTATTAAATAATAATTTGGGGTCTTACAACCTCCCCTCCTTATGAAATTTCATCCTCGAAATTGACGTACGTACCTAGTGTTTCGAAAAGGTGAGGATACCTCGCTTTCATTTAGTTTCCAACTCCCAGGTCATTTCCTCTATAGCATGGTTTCTCCACAAAACTTTAACTTGTGGTATGACCTTTGTGCGTAGGACATGCTCCTTCTATCCAAGATCTTGACAGGTACCTCTTCGTACGTTAAGTCTTGGCTATCTCGTCTGGTTCTAACTTCGATAACGTGGTTGGGGTCTTTCACATATTCTACGAAATGCGATATGTGAAACACATTATGAACACGAGACACATACTCGAATGCTTAGCGAGTCTATAGGCTACATTACCTACTCGGTCGAGAATTTGAAATGGACCAATAAATCGTGGATTGAGCTTTCCTCTCTTCCCGAATCTTGTAACTCCCTTCCATGGGGCAACACGCAACAATACATGATCCCCGATACTAAATTCCACGTCCTTTTCGATGAAGATCCGCATAACTCTTTTGTCGATCTTGTGCCATTTGTATCGTTATCGAATCATTTGGATCTTTTAAAGTAGTCATACGTACCAACTCGGGTCCCAACAATGTTGCTTCACCCACCTCGTCCCAACATCTTGGAAGCGACACTTTCGTCCATCTGATGCTTGAATGGGGCCACACCATGCTTGTCGATAAGCTTTGTTGTTATAGGAGAATTCCACCATGGTAAATACTTATCCCAACTCCTTTGAAGTTTAGAACACGAGTCTTAATAAATCTTCAAGAGTTTGAATAGTCCTCTCGATTGTCCGTCCGGTTTGAGGATGGTATCTTGAACTAAATCGTAAATAAATCGTGCCCATAGCTTTTTGCAAGCTAACCCAAAATCTTTGAAGTAAATCTTGGGTCACGATCCAAAACTATGGATCTTGGCATACCATGCAATCTCACAATCTCATTTACATACATATGAGCAAGGCGTTCAAGGAATAAGTCTCCGTATCGGTAAGAAATGAGCGGACTTGGTTAATCTATCAATAATAACCCAAATAGCATCGATGCCTTGAAAACCGTAGGAAGACCGTAACAAAATCCATGGTAATGTGTTCCCACTTCCATTTCAAAATCTCAAGTGGTTGCAATGGACCCTTAGGTACTTGATGCTCTCGCCTTTACACGTTGACAAGTTAAACACGTCGAGATAAACTTTGCAATCTCTCTCTTCATATTGTTCCACCAAAATGTATGTGAAGATCACGATACATTTGGTACTTCGAGATGGATCGCAAATGGTGTATTGTGTGCCTCCATCATAATCTTGTACTTCAAATCGAGTCGTTAGGAACCAAAAGTGCAGGTGGACTCGAAGTATTCCTTCTTCATCGATTCTCGCTTAGGAATAGCACCTTCTTGTACTTTCTTCTTCATACGCATCAACTCAAGATTCGGTGGCTTGAAAGCAACCTTAACTTTTCTATTAAAGTTGGCTCTATGCATATACTTGACATCATCGCTTTTCGTTCACGCATATGATCTTCTTTCAGCAGCGTCGGCTACCACGTTCGCTTTTTCGGGATGGTATTGAATAGTGTGGTTGTAATCTTTCAACAACTCGAGCCAGCGTCGTTCTTGCGTGTTGAGTTCCTTTTGAGTGAAGAAATATTTGAGGCTTTTATGGTGCGAATATATCTCCACTTTCTCCCCATATAGATAGTGCCTCCGGATCTTTAAGCGTGAAGGCATTGCTTTGCCAACTCTAGATCATGAGTAGGATAATTCCTCTCATATTCTTTAAGTTGTCACGAGGCATAGGCTATGACTTTCCCGTTGCATGAGAACACATCCTAACCCTTTGCACGAAGCATCGGCTTTGTAGATAACAAATCCATCCGAACCGGATGGTATTGTTAGAAACAGTCTTAAAATAAGTCTCCTCTTAAGTTCTTGGAAACTCTTCTCGCATTCCTCGCTCCAAGCAATTTTGTATCCTTCCAGGTTAAAGTTGGTGAGTTAATGGAGTAGCGATTAGAAAACCCTTCCACGAATCTCAGATAATAACCAACTAGGCCCGAAAAGCTACGTGCTTTGATCCATGGAGACTTGGTTGCTCCCAACTTTGTATTGCTTGAATCTTGGCCTGGGTCGACGGATACTCCATGTTTAGACACCACATGCCCAAGAAATGCTTCTTCCTCAAGCCCGAACTTCGCATTTCTTCAACTTGGCATATAGCTTGTTTTCCACGAAGCCTTTGGAGTACCGACTTCAAATGGTGCTCATGATCTTCACGGCTTTTGGAATATATGAGAATGTCATCAATAAAAACAACAACGAACCGATCTAAATAGTCCTTGAATACTCGGTTCATCATATCCATAAAGCCGCGAGGAGCATTAGTCGATCAAAAGACATGACTAAAATTCATAATGCCGTCTGGGAGTTCTAAAAAGGCGGTCTTTGGAATATCCTCGATTCTAATCTTGGTGATGATATCGAATGAAGATCGATCTTTGAAAAGAATTGTGCTCCTTGCAACTAGTCAAATAGGTCATCGATACGAGGTAGCGGATACCTATTCTTGATGGTAACATGGTTCAATTCTCGATAGTCGATACAAAATCGCATACTCCGTCTCTTTCTTCTTTACAAATAAAATAGGAGCACCCCGAGGAGATGTACTTAGGCCGAATGAAACCGATGTCCAACAACTCCTGTAGTTGGACCTTTAACTCTGAAGTTCAATAGGAGCCATTCGATATGGGGTTTTAGAAATGGGCTTTGTGCCGGGTTCAAGATCAATAAAGAATTCAACTTCACGTTACGGGGTAGGCAGGAAGTTCTTGAGAAATCGTCGGAAAAATCAATAACAACGGGAATATTATTCAAATCGGCGTGTCTTTATTCAAATCCATAACATGGGCTAAAAAAGCGACATCCGTTTTTCAATAAGCGAATAGCTTTATGACTTGATATGATGATGATTGATTTTAATGGTTTAGTTGCTTGAATTAAATACAACGGGTTGGTTAGAAATATGAAAACTAACAACCTTACGAAAACAATCAATTTTGGCATGATGAGTAGTTAACCAATCAATCCCTAAAATCACATCAAAAGCAAGTATCTTTAAAGAGATAAGGTTCAACGGTAATGTGATGGTGCCAACTTGGATCAAACAAGATTTATAAGCGATAGTGGATGTGATGAAAGTTTCTCTAATGGAGTCTCCACGATAAATCAAAGTCTAATTTCTCCGGAGTCGAGTTTAAGCGTTGAGCACAAGCGGGAGAGATAAATGAATGGGTATGCCGGTATCAGTAAGGTATAAACTTCGTAAGAATTAATGATTAGCTTACCGTGATCACCTCGTTTGGGTTCCTCGCATTTTGACCGATCGCGACAAAGCGCTCTTCTAGGCACCGTTGACTTTGACTTTTTTCTAGACGGACCTTTTGAGTCATCGTCCCCCACGGACTTGGTTTACGCTATCGTCTGATCTCGGCGATATGTCCTTCCTTTCCATAATTATAACATACCTTGAACTGTTGTGGGCGGTTTGGGTGATATGTCCTTCTTTCCGCATTTATAGCATATGACCAGTGGTGCGTTCTCCTCCTTGGAACCGATTCTTCTTTGGTGTTGGCGTCTTCACATGGTCATTGTTAAATCTCCTCTTTTAAAATCTCCTCCCAGGCTAAACTTCTTCTATTCTCATGGCCATGACTACCACCGAGTGGTTACCATTTTGTCCGTCTTTTTTCTTTCTCCGTTTGGTTATCGTTATTACATTGGCTACTATCTCCGGTATGATCTTGGTTATGGTCCCTCGGTTGAGCGTACTCGTTATCTCGCTCTAATAATTGAGCCACTGTGACAACATCTGAATAGAGAAAAATTTATGAGAAATGAGATCTTGGCGTATGTCGGGTTTTCAAACCTCTCGAAACATCCGCGTCATCGTTCCTCATTCTCCACCAAATGAGGTGCAAACACAGACAACTCTGCAAACTTTGCCTCGTCTTTGGGACACCGTCGTATTATTTTGTTCGATCTAATAAACTCCACTTCCTTCATATAGCCGAATACTTTCGGGAAAGTACTTGTCATTGAGCAGATTCTGAAAATGTCTCCCAAGACATCTTTGAGTCTTGGTTTGGATGGAGTGCAACTTCACGATTTCCACCGATGTCTGCCTCATTCTGAAACATAAAAGTAGCGAATGGAACCTTACATTCTTCCGTGCATCCCAAGACATCGAATATCTTGGTAATTTGTTTGACCCGTCTCACTCGCCTTAATCGGATCCGGCTTTCCCAGAATTACGGTGGTCCCTCTCTTTGAAGCTGCTTGGTAGTGACAAATCGTGCGTTGTTATCATTTCCACATATTTTGTGCACGAGTCTCCCTCGTGCGATTTTTCATGAAAGCGCAAAAACTTCTAAACATCCGTCGTTCATCATCACGCTTTCGATGGCGTTGTTCACGGGAGGAACATTGCCCGACTGCATGCGTTCTCCTCCTCATTGGTGAGTCTGAGCGTCTCCATGGTCTCATTTACTCCACTTGTTAACATTCTCGATCGACATTCTCAAAATCTTGCCATAAAACAAGGGTTAATTAAAGAAATCAACATATCACATAATATCCCTATATCTTGACCAACTAACAAATAAGCTTAGGTAGGACACACTAGCGAAGGATTTACTCGTCTCTCCCTCCTAGTTCTATTCCCCAATCTCATGGAGATCATATCCTAAGCTACGATACCAACTATGGCGCCCCCCAAAAATAGGTATACATCACCCATCCCGAGTCGTCGATAACATGATGCGAAACAACTACAACTTTATTAATACAACATATAAAAAGCTGTGAGTTTAAATACAAATATTGTCATCTAGACAATATCTATACCCAACTAAGTCCTCATTATAATTATTGATACATTATTTTACAAAATGGTGAGGACTACTAAAACAACTTCTAGAACCATCATTCCACACCCCAGACTAGTACTTTCATACATTCTAGCCTCCACGAGAAGAAAAATGGAACAAAAAGGAAAAGGGTGAGCTCAACTAGCCCGATAAAAGAATATTATGACTAAGATAATATAGAACAAATTATCGTTAGTCTTCAACGGAAAAAAAATCGATAAAATATAATGAGCAACAAGTTTGGATCAATATTACGCGGAGAAAATAATAATTCATAGAAGAGTTACGTAGAGAATGAAATCTACTATTATCTATGAATTTAAAAGTCCATCATCAATATTTTATCCTGTAACAACATCAATCGATATTCATCTTGAATCAAATATTCATCTTTGCCTTACTGAGCCAAAGATATTCATCGATCGGTCGTATTCATCTCAACACACATGTTCATCTTTGCACTCTGGGCCAAAGATATTCATTATAAAATCATTTATCTTTTGCACTTCTGGGCCAAAGATATTCAATAATATCATCATTTAGGGTGAGGATGATGAAAAATATTTTAAAGGAAATGAATCCGGTGAAGCAAAAGAATAAATATCAAGGATTAAGTATTTAAATTATTTCATGTCCAAAAAAAATACCTCATAAATAATCATAGTGAAGTAAAATTCAAGAATGATCAAAACATGGATACAATCAATGCTAGTATCCATAATAGATATTTTGGACGAAAAGGAAAAAATTTCTTTTTAGATGAATAGTGCCGTGATAAGTGAATAGTGCGTATCGTGAATAGTGTCGTATCGTGAATAGTAACCCCAGACACAAAAAAGTTCTAAATTTGATTAAAAGTTCAAACCAATATTTTGGCATAATGATATTGAAGAAAATAATATCATTTAAAAAGAAAATAACATCCACTTACCTCGAAAAGGCGGTACTCTGATTTGGAATACTAGATATAGTCTTTGAAGGAACTTGCCAGTATAGCAACACTCAAGGTATCAAAATACTCACAAGAAGAGCTCGCTCGATATATCGAGAGAAAATAGAGAAAACTTCAATTTACGGTGTGATTTTCAATTCTAACCTAAGCACCATATTTATAGGAAAATGCTTAGAACACAGCGAAAATTTAATATAATAATAATATATATTATCAAATTTTCCTTATCCCACCTCTAGACATCTGATTTCAGCACTTTGCACATGTTAATGATGTCCACAAAATACAAAAAACGTTTTTATCAAAAAATAAATAAAACTTCCAAAAATTAATTATTTCGGAACTTTAGAACTTCAATAATTCATAATAAATAGCCCTTTTATCAGAAAAATTTGAACCACATGTATTTTTCATAGGAAATTTCATTCTCTACAACTTTGGAAGAAGAAAGTTTTTCAAATTCCAAGCAGAAATTGGCCAAAAATCCACAAGCGGGCGATTTTACACAATATAATCAAATTTCGGTCAAGAATTGGGGTCTCTGAAACACACAAAACATGTGTTAATCATTTAATGCAACAAAAATACTCTTCCTCCTCATATACTCATATATCCCACATTTATTGTAAAAATATCACCATTATTATATTATTAAAATAATATATTTAAATAAATTATTTTATCGAGAAAAAGATAAAATATTAATTTTCAACAATTGTCACATTAAAAATTTTCTCCATCTATATCCACATAAAATCAATATTTTCTCATCATATAAATCAATAATTAATTATTCACAAATAATATTACGAGAATCACAATCTTGACAACCCGAGTAGGTTCCTAGAGAAAGAGGGGCTTTCGATAAGGATCTCTCCTTCTTGGCGTATGATTAGATGACCAAACCTCTCCTTAGATGAGAACTTTCTAGACATTGCCAATAATGTTATCTAATAATATTATTCAGATAATATGAATTATTGCTCGATAATAGAAAATACGTATTGTAATGACAATTATTAAAACAACGATAATATAAAATATCAACGCAGACAATTATTGAATCGATAAAATAAAATCTTGAGCGATAATTACTTTAAACAATTATTGAGTAGTGCCTTCTTACGTAAGAATCAATAATTGGTGTAATCTGCAGTGTCTTTCTTTGTTTTAACCATAGGGTATTCAATGATATAATTTGGTAACAACTTCTGTAGTTATTTATAAACAACTTATTCTTGTCGTTTTCTTCCTCCAATCGCTTTTACATTATGGGGCCCACACAAGGTCAGTATGCGTAAATCGTCGAATATTCCCAAGCGGTAAAAATATTCCACGACTAAACGAATATTTCCCAACAATAATGAATATTTTATAACCACTTGCATGTTTAAAATAATTGCGTATTTTACCCAAAACTCACCACATTAATCAAATTAACCTTTACTATTTCAACATAATAAATAGAGAAAATTCAATTTTATTAATAATAATTTGGGGACTTACAATATGAAGCCTTGTACGGTAGAAAATATAGAACACCTTTGTGTTGAGACAAAGTTGGGAAAAGTCAGATTGCTAAAATCCAAGATAGTTCCACAAACCATTGAAATAACTAGGATTATACACGAGAGATTACAAGAATCTCAAGATCAATAGAAAATATTCGATTGGCTAATATTTACAAATTTTGCAAAGTAAGTAAGTTGTTATAAAATATTCGATTGGTCGGGGAATATTCTTTTTAACAGGGAAAATTCGTACGATGGCAAAATCATTGGTGGACCCACAACGGAAGTATTGTCTGAGTTAGAAAACGACAGAAATGTATTTTTATAAAAATAACGACAAAAGTTTTACCGTTAAACTGTTTAAATACCCGGTGGTAAAAGTAAAGTAATACGCGTGGTTGCATAGTAACACACGGTATTGATTATTGATGCTTACGTGATAAGTCACTCAGTTATACTCAATTATTGCTACAGTAATTGTTGCATAATATCTCTCGTATTATTGAATCAATTATTATCACAGTATCATCTGCATAATATTTTATATTTCTAAATCAATAATTGAGACGACAAATAATTTGCAATATTGACGATGTTTAGAAAGTTCTATCGAGGAAAGGGGTTTGGTCACCTAATTGCGCACCAATAGGGAGAAATCCTTATCGAAAAGCCCTCTCTTTCATGGGAATGATTTGGTTGTTAAATATTATGAGTTATAATATTAATGATGAATAAATTTGTGTTGATTAAAGATGAAATTGATATTTCCATTGTGTTGGGATTATTAGTGTTAGTGGAAATCATCATTTATTTCGATTATAATTGATTTTTGGAGGTTAAATTGACCAATCGGGTAATTAATCGGATAAATGAGCAATTAATTGCTATTTGTTCACATGCATATAACTATTTGTTCATATGAATGGAACTATTGATTCACATGATGTACTATTAGATGAGGTGGTGCAAGTTTGATAATACTTGTAGGACTAAATTAAAAATAGATGAAAAGATGAAGGTGTTATACTGTAATAATTCGAGTCCCAAAATATGAAATTATCGAAACTATGTTTTTCTATAAATAGAAGCTCATTCTTCTTTCATTCTCACCAATTCACTAAGACTCACAAGAGCAATTATAGAGAAAGAAGTTATAGAGAGAGAAGCTATAGAGAGAAAAAAGAAAAGTAGTCTGCTACTTCACTATTCCAGTATCCAGTCTTCTTCTAAGGTAAGAGATATTATTTTTGTTCAGTATTCGTAAGAAATAATATTTATTTCCATACTCTATAGTATGTGAGTAATATTATTTTGTTTCATATTCCTAATTCTACACTCATTCTGTTAAAATATTGCTTCCATACTCCATGAAATTAGTAGAATATCCTTGATATTTGCGCTTCATCTAGTATATTTTTATGGAAATATTATTCTGAGCATTCTTAATAATTATTGATATTTTCATGACAGGATACTATTTATAAAGTACTATTCATGGGGTACTATTCACAAAGTACTATTTACGGGTACTATTCACAAAGTACTATTCTTGGGTACTATTAACAAAGTACAATTCATGGGTACTATTCACAAAGTACTATTCATGGGGTACTATTCACTCGAGTACTATTCACCCAAGGTAATTCATGACAAAAATTGATTTCTTTACTGTCCAAATCATTTTTGATATAATATTATTCTCGAATTTTACTCCACAAAGCAGTATCATGTTGACAATTTGGATATTATTGAATTATGGATAAATTAAATTATAAATCTTTAAAAATTTATCATTTGCTTTCTTTTAATTGAAATCTTATATCATTGTCATCATCCTCATGCTTATATTGTGATAAAAGTCATATGTGGCTTACGTGCATAGATGGACTGTTGATTGGTATGATTATGATTAGGGATTATTCGATATAATCATGATCATAATATTAAAAATGATGTGGTAAAAGTCCTCATTGACCCGTACTGCATTGATGGACAGTGATTGGCATGATCATGACCATTGGTGAAAACACGAATATCATTGGCCTGTAGTGCATGGATAATTCGTGGTGGTGATACTAATGAATATCCTTGGTTGTAGTGCAGGGATGATTCGATGATGTGGATTATTTATTAAGCTGAGTCTCAGCGATATAATTGTTGATAAACTTTTAAATCATAGAAGATAGTAGATATCATGCTCTACTTGACTCTTCTAATGGATTGCTTGTTCTGCTGCATTTAAACTTAATATTTATTATATTTTATCAATTTAACACTGTTGAAGGCTAACGATAATTTATTCTGTATTATTTTAGTCATAATATTTCTTCCTGGGCTAATTGAGCTCACCCTTTTGCTTTCATTGTTCTCTTCAGGAAATGAGAACATAGCCGGGACTAGTCGGGGAATGGAGTGATGGTTCGAGATGGTTGTTTTAGCAGTCCTCACTATTTAGTGTGATAATAAATGTAATGAGGATTGAATTTGAGTTTGGATATTGTCTATGAGACAATATTCGTGTAAAAACTCTCAGCTCATGTTATATAATTAAGTTTGTATTTGTATTCAGTACCATGTATTTGGCGACCCAAGATGGGTGATGTATACCTATTTTGGGGGTGTTACATCTTATATGGAAGTTCTTGTTCAGATAATTGATCAAAAGGAATAAGTGTTGAAAAATAGAGTAATATCATCAGTTAAAGAGAAATTAGAATATTAAGGAAGTTACGTGAGAGCTCAGGGATAAAATGAGAAAAAAAAATCCTACATTTGTTTTCATAGAATGTGTCTTACATTTCGGGACGAAATTCTTATAAGGGGGAGTGAATGTAATAATTTGAACCCTAATCAGGATTGTTAATAGAGATTATGAATATTAATACATTTATTATTATAATTGTATATAAAATTATGTGTGTTATGTGATTAAATATTAAGTATAGTTATATAACAATAAATGAGATATAATAATTGTGAATTAAATTTGAAAATCCTAAATTTAATTAGGAAACTCTAATTTAGGATTAAGAAACCCTAATCCTAATTCGTAAACCCTAATTTTACTTATTAAACTCTAAAAAAACCATAAGGGTCAAAACATAATTTTTTTAAAATCATGTGAAATGACTAAATTACCCTTACATGTGGAATTACTAAAATACCCTTAAAATTATTTTGGAAATGACCAAAATACCCTTTTGTTATCTTTTAATAAAGGGATAAGAGCACATCTTTCTGAATCCCCACTTGAGATTCACCGTGTGCTTAAAATCATCCTCATCAACCACAAATTGACACCTATGATCAGCACATTCATTGAATTTAACTCAGTTGTCAAAGAGAATGGATTAAAGACCATTAAACCCTAACTTTAGCCTTATATACATAGCTAAGCTTCCTATCTCTAAGTTTAGAAGTTATACACTAAAAATACATTACATTTTGATCCATAATCAGTTCATAATCATCCAAGATCAGAATCAGAGAGTGAAAATCAAAAGGTTGCTAAAAAAGGTAAAACCATAATTCTATCCTAGATCTTTAAAGTCTCGACAGATTTTATGTTTAAGTGTTTAAATATGTTAAGTATAATGTTATTTAGTGATCTGGGTTGGTTAAACATGAATCCATAACATCTAAATGCATAAAAATAAAGATTTAAGCAAACTGTCCAAAACCCTAATATGTCTGATAGTCAAATGTCAGAGGCCATAGATCTCATCCTGTTAGTCATTAGACATGTTTTAAGTTGAAACATGTTGTATGCTATGAGGTTAGTAATCTGGAAGTGGAATCATGTCCATAAGATCTGTATTTTGCAAGTTATTCATGGTCAAATCTCATTGACCGACCATGAAAACCAATTCTGGAAAACCCAAAAAATTCCCAGCATATCTTACAAGATTTTGAACATCTTTAATCTTCAATCTGTGCTATTATTAGGTTATATAAGTGTCATACTTTTGTACTTTGACATATACACTACAAGTCCATGACAATAGATCACCTATTATATCAATAGGATGCAGTTATTGTTGGTCAAAAGTGGTTGACCGAATTGGAAACCCAGTTTTCTAAAATTTCCAGAAAACTGAAGAAAACATTCTAACAGTGAGTTTGACTATCTTAGATCCTTCATGTGTGATGTGTTTAGAGGTATAGAGTGTCACACTTTTGTAGTCTGACATGTATACTACAAACTTAAGACATCAAAACACTTAAAGAATACACAAAATGAAAATTATTAATGATCAAATAGGGTTAACCGGCCTTGACCAAGGTTTCTAGAAATCCCAGAAACTTAAGAACATGCTTGGCTAGGTCGTTTGACCATCAATATTAGGAGTGAGCAAAAACGGATAAAACCAAATTACCGAACCGGACCGAATTTTATTAACCGAATTATTTCAGTTTTTCTATTTTTTTATAATTTCGGTTATATCCGAATTATTACTTGGTATTCGGTTTCATTTTTCAAAAATAGGTTATTCAGAAACCCGAATAACTGAAGTTTAATACTTCAAAAAAATTAATTTTATAATCTTATCTATTATCTAACTCTAAGTATCTATGAGACTATCAGACTATCAAGTATCATCACTATATTTTCTCCTATTTTTCCCTAGCCCCGCTCCCAGCCAGATTTCAATTCCTCACATCCTCTCGTCTCGAGTCTCGACTGTTGACTACTCGACTGTCTATCTCACATCCTCTGTGGCCTCCGCCTCTCTCCGTCTCAATCTCCGGCCTCCGGCTCTCGGCTCTCACTGTCTGTCTCGCCGTCTCTCCCTGTGAATTTCTTACGAGTTCCGACTCTCTTATGACTGTCTATCTAAGAACTTGGTATGTTTGTAATTTTTGATTCAACAATCAACATGACTACACAATTTAGTAGAGTTTTGTTAGTTGTTACATACTTACATCTGATTTTGATTTAAACCCTTTTACAGGTTATTCGATAATTTAGACGATATCTTGTTATTGATTCAAGAACCCTTTTACGGGTTATTCGATCATTTTGAGTTAGGGTTATAATTTCTAAGGTGGGTAATCTTTTGATTCTTTCATAAATTTGGGCATTATGAATTTTTCTTACTTAGGTATTGTGAATTTTTCTTATTGAGATGAAAGATCGGGTGAATATGTTGCTTTCAAGATTTTGTGGAGTCAAAAAGACTATTGGGAGGTTGTTTATTAGGGGTTTCTTTGCAATTGTATGTAGTTATTATGTGTTATACTCTGCTAGTTTGTTTCTTGTCATTTCTTACTTTCTTGTTTGTTTTAGATGATATACTGAATACATTTATTGTAGCAATAGAGTGATCTGATCTCTTTAACAACTTCGTAAACTATTTTATTTTGGATTACACTGTATCATTCATTATTTTATTTTATTTTTTTGTTTTGTTTTGCTTTCCCTGAATCAGAGGAACTAAGCTTCTCAAATTCTATGGGTGTTTTAAGGAATTCTTATAATAACCCGATATTTTATATATAATTAAATCAGAAATTTTGCGTATAATTTTTTTTTGTATTATTATTTTAATGATGGGAATATGTGCAAGGTAATGTGTATGTATTTATGTGATAAATATAAAATTTATTTGTTACACGAATAATTACAAATAATATTTTAGAATTATTGATCATTATAAAGTATATTCTTATAATAATTAATTTTATAGCGAAATGATTTTATTATTTATTTTCTATGAAAATATGATTATTATATTATTTAAATAATATATGAAATGATTATAGAATTATTAGAATAATTACTTTGTTATATGAATTTATTTCATGTTAATTAAGTTAATTATTATAACTTAATTAATAATGGTATGTATATGAAAGATAAATCAGATATGGAATCCAAACTCTAATTTTGGATTTTGATCAAGGAAAAAGAATAATAATATAATATTATATTTATTTCAGTACTATAAATATGTACTGTATGTGTGTAGACTGCTAATGGTACAGTGTTAGAAAACCTTAGCAATACTATGTTAAACCCTAATTTGAAACTCAATTATGAGTTCGAGACTGTTATATAACTGTGTTATATGATTTACGCTGTATATTATATAATTTTATGATTAATTAGGCAAACCCTAATTAATATTTAGAAACCCTAATTTCAAAAAATTAGAAAACCCTAGTTTCAAGCTGTTAAACCCTAATTCAAAAGTCGAATACAAGCTTAAGACTGTTATGTAGTCACGTTAATGTGATTAACGACCGGTATTATAGATATTAACCCTAATTAGGGAGAACCCTAATTTTCAAAACCCTAATTGATAAATAAAAACCTTAATTTCCAAAATTAAAACCTTAATTGCTAAGTTATTAACCCTAATCGTTTAATTATAAAGCTTAATGCTAATTAGGGGACTTTAAACCCTAATATTCATGTATAATGTAATTAAAAACCTAATCTAATTAAGGAAACCCTAATTTTTCTTTTTGGAATAAATTTTACATTTTTATTTTTCAAACCCTAATTAAAAAAATCTTAAAACCTATTTGTGTCAAACCTTAGGGTTAAACCCTAAGGGTCAAACCCTAAGGATTGGGAAAAGTTATTATAAAGCCATCAAATTTGCAAGCCTAATGTCCATTATGCCCTTTTTGCACATTCTTTATTAAGTTTCTTGCAAATCTTGCCATATATGTAGTGGTTGAACTACCCTAACAACCCCATGTGCTCAAAATAATCAGCCACCAGCCATATATCTCAGCCAACTTCATTATATATCAAGATATATATAGATCAAGAGAGAGAATTTCTTCTAACTTGGCTTATTTGCTTACAAACACTCAACCCACTTTTCTCTCACCCAAACCCACGAAAAATACTAGCATTTCAGTCCCATAAACAAGCCCTACTACTTTCATAAACAAATCAGTAGCTAAGATTCAAGATTTGTTCATGTATGGTATAAAGCCCTAACTTATAATCTGACCCTTGATTCCATGTTAGATTTTAGTTTTTGTGTGTTAAACATGTTATATGGAGTATAATTAAGTGATCTGGGTTGATAGATGTTAGATCCATAACATCTATAGGCTTGGATTTGAAGATTTCTAAAATCAGCAAAAAAAATTTATGATGTCTGACAACGAATGTCAGACCTTATATATCAGTGATCGTTGATGATTTTTGTGTTTTGAAAGTTTATAGTTGTAGTCTGATATGAGATCTTTTATCTGGAACTGGAATCATGTTTATATCTTGTATAGATTGCAAGTTATTAAGGGTCAAAGTACGTTAACTGGCATTGATTGGCTGTTTCTGGGCAGCCCAGAACGCCTGACAGTGTTTTTGCAGAGCTTCGATCTAGCTGTTGTTTGCTATTTTGTCCATTTTGTTATTTTAATGTCGTAATCTGACATGAGTACTAACGATCCATCTCTCCAGAATCTTTAGATACTTCACAGAATCAAAGAAATCAGTGGTCAAAGTTGTGTTGACGAAACTGTTCAAGAACATTTCTGAAAAATCCTAAAATGTTCAAGAACAGTTCCTGATCACTACTTTGACCGGTCCATATCTATTGCTTGTGTTGATGTTATGTTGATCGGATGATATGTTATTGTACCTGGACATGTAGTTTACAATTATGAATATTTAAATCATACAAATCAGATCTAGATCTTGCTGATATTTGATCTTATTGCCATGACAATTGATTGGGATAGTAGTATTACATAAACACTACAATTCTAACCCTTCAGCCAACCCAGAAACATTTAGATCATGAATTTATGGGTGGTCAAACTACATACCCTGCAGACTGCTTATGAATATCTAGGTTCGCTGAAGAACACCAATAGTGACAGTTTTGTCACTATAGCTACCTTTAGCGGCACTTAATTTTAGAAAATTAATTATTTTATTAATTAAATAAAAAAATAGTTTTTAATTAGTAAAATACATAATAAATTACTAAAAATTATTTTAAAGTCCGAAAATTAGTTTTTTGATTATTTTGAGTATATTTCATAAATATTTAATATTTTTGGAATATTAAAGGTATTTAATTTATTTAATTATTATATTAAATTAATTATTTAAAATGATTTTAATACTTGAAAAATCATTTAAAATTATATTATGGTATAAGAAAATATTTTGAGTTATTTTTAATATTTTGTTATAAATTTCATTAATAAATTAATATTAATGATAATTAAGTTGTTTAATAAATATATTAAATAAAATATGAAAAATAGAATTAATGATTTAAAAATCATATAAATGATTTAAAGGTTATAAAAAATATTTTAAATTATAAAATATAACTTTTGATATTTTGTCATGAAAAACATTAATATTTTAATATTAATGACATTAGAGTTATTTAATAATTATATTAAATAAATTAGTTTAAAAATGATTTTAATGTTAGAAAATTCATTTTAAATGAAAATAAAGAGTTTAAGAATATTTTATGTTATAAAATATAAATTTCAATATTTAAAGGTAAATTTCATTAATAATTAAATGTTGATGATAATTGATTTATTTATTAATTATATTAAATAATTAGTTTAAAATGGTTTTATTAATTTAAAATCATTTAAAAGGATATAAATGAATTAAAAATATTTTAAGTTATACTTAATGACTTTTAATATTTGGATTAATAATACATTAATATTTAAATATTAATGGTAAGTATTTGAAAATGATTTTAAATATTTTAAAAATCACTTAATATTAATATAAGTACTTTAAAATATTTTTGAGTTATTATAAATAACTTTAATATTTTGGCAATGGTTTCATTAATAGTTTAAAATTAATTAAATATTAATGATAATAGAATTATTTAATATTTAAATCATTTAATAATGATTTCGGTGTTTCAAAAATCATGATAAATTATAATAATTATTTAAAAGTTATTATGAGGCTATGAAAAATAATATGACTGATATTTACAGTTATTGAACTTTGGTATAGAGTCTTAGACTCGTTAATTACCGATAAAGATGTCGGTACGCTGACATGTTTCAGAAATTGATCTGGACTTAGATAAATTGTCTGTATATGTGTCTGTTGGTGATCCAATGACTGTTAAACATGTGTGACAAGTGATTAGATTATATGCTAACTACAAATAGCAGTATTATGTGTTACAATATGTTATTCTAATCGAATAAATGATCTTATTAATGATAGGTTGCTATATAAAAGATAAAATTAAGTTGTGTATTGTAAGCAGCAGACCAGGCAAGTATCCTACCTTTGCATTTACTTTATGCAATGGATATAAGTAAACAAGTTTCAGAATTATATTATCATTGTGCTAGAATATCAACTCTATTGTTATCGATTATGTATCCGATTATTATTTACCAGTACAGTATTATTATATAATTTAGATATTTATTCTGTTCTTTAATTTCTAAATATGGTTATACAAGTGTCCTCACTTGGATAATCATTGTATTTAATCACATGTTGATACACACCCATTGATCTCCGATATATATACATAAATTAAAAGCCGTCTAAGTTATTTGACCCAGCTAGACACAGATTTAGAAATATCGTTGAACATGATAAAACTTTATTGTATCCAATCAAATTGCTTTGGTTTGGATTCCCGACTAAGTATGAATATTCCGAATATGGGAAAACTTTTATGCGCCCAAGGCGGAAAAGATGAACGATAATATCGTTCTTGCATGTAGTATTGATCAATACAAGGCACATGTGGATGATCACCCTCGCGCCCGTAAGTTATGACGGTTTGCAGATGAAGTTCTGTTTAACCTTTTCATAAATAGAAAACAATGTTCATAGTCTGTCGACTAAAACTCAGTTATAGTCAGTACGTAGTTTCAAAAATTTTGATATAGAATTGTTATGTTATTATTATTGGTTCAGCTTACTTCACAACTGTTGATTCGTTGTAGAAGTGTCGTACAAAGAAAACATTTACATTTTTTAGCTTATATTTATAATTGCTATTACTTGTTGGGCACTCAAATGTTCATCCTTGCTTAATTTAAATGTTTTTAGCTAAGTGTGAACAACCAGAAGGTTCAGTCAAGAACAAGGGAAAAGGAAAGCAAACAGATTAAGTGTTATGGTACTCTATGTAATAGTATGACTTTATTAAGACAATGATATTTATTATTATCATGTATTATAATGAATGTAGTAAAGGTTAACAGACGGGGATTAGACTCGATAAATGTAATTTAAGTTTGATATTCATATTATTGTTATTATTATTAATATTATTCCGCTCATAGAAATGGTATCGTAAATCACCGAGTTCGGGTTTCAAGTACCTGAATTTGGGGGCGTTACAATTCTTTTAAGTTGAAAGAGTCAAGGACATGTTTTACTCTGTGTTGAAATATTGAATTCAGCTACAATTTTTAAATAACTGACACGAGAATTAATATACATTTGTATCTCATACTATTCTACGAATTAGAGGAACTAATGAAGGATTGTCAATTTAATTTCAAATTTGACATGAGAATTAATATGTATGCGTAACAACTACCATTCTATGAATTAGAGAAACTAATGAAGGATTGTCGATTTAATACTATTCTTGGATCTAGATTCCTCATAGATTCCAGTCTTTCAAAGATTTGGGCTTTACTTACTTAATTACTCTACCTAACTGGTTGTGACAAGCATTAATTTTATGATTGTTATCTTCTGTGTAGTTTAGGAATATTAGCCATGTGTGCCCAAGGTGCAAACTTTATTGCTGATAATTCTGATGCTTCATTTGTAAATGTAATCCAAAGGAGAAAGTTGCTTTGTTTTCCACTAATTTAGATCTTAGATTCATAGATGCGCAAATGGTTTTATATCAATTCCTAAGCAGGTTGAAGAATACTTAAAAGTTTGGTAGCTCCTTAGACTCCGTTAAAGTCGACCCATTCACATAGTAACCTAGATATTACACATGAATAGAAGGAACTATGCTAGTTGTCATTATTTTAAGTCCTCCCTGATTTTGCATTTTATGACCATATATTATATGTCTCTATTATTGAAACGCAACAAAAATTCTTCTAAAGACACTGATGACCTATGCATCATTTGTGCAGGTGGTGGGAATCTTTTACTTTGTGATGGATGCCCTAGGTCCTTCCACAAAGGTGAAATTATACTTGTATGAAAATTATATTTGTTGATAACTTCTTCTTATTTTATAATAGTTAGTTCTGAATCATGACTTTTTATTTGTGCAAGTATTTTGTGAAAACTACTCAGTAATGTATGTATATATATGTATGTATATGTGTATATATTGTCTGTCTGCAAATGAATATTGAATAATACTTGATTGAATTTGTGGAAATATAAAATTTTATTTGCTAAAATATCAATTCCCTAAATTAATTTTAGAAGCATATTAGAACTTAAAATTTGCTTTCGTAGTATGCTTCCCATTTTTCATCCATTTTTTCAAAATGATAAATTCCAATATAGAAACACAAGTTTTGGGTTTGAGAGCTTCTAAGAAAGTATGTTATGAAAAAAGAAAAAAAACCATTTGCAGATTTTTTTGATGAACAGATCAATCAATAATCAATAATATAATAATGCAAGTACGATGAATTCTACATTTTAGTACAAAGTACAAACAATATGGGGGTTGGGGCTTGGGTTACAACTTGAGCTGGAGTAACAAGAGCCACTAAAAGTGGCATGCATATTAATTAGATGTTGCTGCTGCCACTGGCATACTTTTGACTAGTTTTGGAATCTTCACTATGAGCTTGTTTCAGGGTCAAACATTAATATGAGTTTGTTTGGATTACAAAAACAGGTCTAATGAGCTTGTTGCTATTGTTGTTGGTTGTTGTTGTTGTTGGGATATCTCAAACACCATGTTGTTGGCTTGTTGCTGGGATATCTTATGTTGTTGCTTGTTGGTTTAATTTGTAATTGGCTTGTTGCTGCTATATTTTTAAACTTTATGTTGGACAGTTAATTTGTTGGACAGTGAACAGTTAATTTGATGTTGTATTTGTTGGCTTGTTGTTGTTGTGTCATAAACTTTATGTTGGCATGTTGTTGTTGAGTACTTAAGTTACTTTGTAATCTGTTGTTGTATTCTTAATTTTTAAAAGAGCACAGGTTCGGTTATTATCCAAATGTATAATTCGGTAATTCGGTATTCGGTAATTCGGTTAGTATTTCTGATAGTAGAATTATCAATAATTCTGTATTCGGTTATAACCGAATAACTTATTCGGTTCGGTTGTAAACGAATTATCACTCCTAATCAAAATCTCTCTAATATGATGTAGTTAAGAAACAAAATTAGTATGTACTTGTAGTACTACATAATTACTATAACAATGAAACACTTGTACCTCCAAAACAAAATTAATTAAGAGAAAAGGATTGGTCAAACTAACCCCAAAACTATGGTTGGACCTGTTCTTCATGGCTGAAGAACACATACAGCGACATTATATGTGGCGGTAGATATTTAGCGACATATTTAATAAAATAATAATAATAATTAGAATAAATTAGAAATAAATAGTAATTAAACTACAATAAATAATAAATAAGTTTTAAAAATCATTTTAAGTTATAATAAATAATTTTTAATATTTTGACATAAAATTCATTTTAATTTATTTAAATATTAATGATAATAAAATCATTTAAGATTTATATTAAATAAATTGTTTAAAAATGATATTAATGATTTAAAATTATTATAAATGATAATAAATTATTTAAAATGATATTAATGATTTAAAAATCATTATAAAAGATGATAAAATAATTAAGAATGATATCAATGGTTTAAAAATATTATGAATGATGATTAATTATTTAAAAATCATTATAAGTGATAATTAATTATTTAAATATTGTTTTAAGCTTCTAGAAAATATTATAAGTGATAATTAAATTATTTAAAACAATAATAAAGCTTGTAAATAAAGTTTTATTGAAAAATTAACTCGATAATTATTCAATAAAGCAACAAAACACCGAGTTGACACCAAAACCAACCTAGACTCAATTAGTTTGAAAAGATACTCGTTATTATAGACTCTAACGACTGTTATAAATATGCGGTAATATATTTAGGTTGCTTAAACATTTTCAAGTAGCATAAATTTATTTTTCTTTAATCAGGCAAGTTTTCTAACTTTATTTAATTTTTGTATTAATTGCAAGTCTTCTATTATTATTGTACGAACTTGTATATATAAGTTGTTCGTGATATCTATTGTTGGGAGGTTATGGCTTATTGTTCAAGCATAACTTAATGAAATGAGCTATTATTTGCGTAACTTAGTTTTTGATTTGATATCAAAGTATAAAATGTGATGAAACCAGTATTGTTTGGTACAATTATATATACTAATACTATTCAAGATCGGTAGTTATACACTAACCGGGGATTTTATTTATGACCAACAGTTATACATTGATCGGGGGTTATAGGCAGTACTTCACTGACCTTTGTGTGGTAGGATGATATGCATACTCCTAGGATGTTTGGTTGAACAAATCAACTCAGGTAGCTAAGTTTTTATGACTAACAGAAACCCATAATGTGTGGAGTTTGTAAGACAAACCTTAATATATATATATATATATGTGTGTGTGTGTGTGTGTGTGTGTGTGTGTGGAAAATCTTAGAACTATATGTTCATTCAATTCAAATACAGTGTGAGTATAAATTATAACTTGTTTACAACTTGCTGAGCCTTTTGTAGCTCATCCTTGCTAAATATCAGTTTCTTTTGCAGTATCGAATGACATTCCTGATTGTTCCTGTACTCACTCCTGTGGATAGAAAGACTCTACTAGTTTGAAGTTTTACTGTGTTGGACTTGGTTACATCTTTACAAACTATGATGTAATAATTTGATTTGAAATCATGTAATCAGATTTGAAAATATGTAATATATTACTAGTTTTGACAATAGCTTAGTTTTACATTCTTAGAGAAGTTAGAAAGAAGTACAATATTTATATGAACTATACATCTAAATGAGGGTATTGAATGATCTTGGGAGTTCTGTAAGCATTGAGGTTGCGCCCCTCAGTTCTTAGAACAATCTTATCATTAATATTGTGAATGTCAGATAGATAGGAATTGTTGATATGAAAGAAATATCCGTGAAATTATAAATCTATGCATCCAAGTGAGGGTATCCATATACAATAATTGTTCTGACAAAAACTACCATTTGTTATGGAATACTGTGAATCTTGGATTGATAGAAGTTCTTATCTTATAAAATATTTATGTGAGCACCAAATCTGCTATAGGGAGTGTAGAGAATTTGGGGGCATCACAGCGGTATCATGACGTCATAAAATGTTTTGAGTTATATTGAAAGAATTAAAGATTTGTCGATATCAATTGATTTGGTTATACGAATGTTACAATTGATGTCAAATTTATTGCTATGGTGTAAGCTGGTTTATTTGGCTAGACGAATGATATGTCATGTTTAAAAGAAAATCGAGCTTTCTTTGAGAAGTTATGCCAAATCAAATTGCTTTGGTGCGGAATCTAATGAATAAGTCTGAGGTGAACAAACCCCAGGATTTGGGGTTATATAATAGACTGATCACCTAACTTACCGAAAAAGGAAGTTTACCTTCTTTTTGATTGTAAACATATTGGGTAAAGAAGAATGTTTGTGGTGAAATACCGTTAAATCAAGTTCAAAGTTCATGGTCTATATGACCCCTCAACAAAATATGAAATGTTTTAAAGGAAATCTTTATATTTCCTAGTTATTCATTCTACTTCATAATTACTTTGTAAATTGTGAAGACACTTGAATGTTTGAAAGGTAAGAACTTCTTCGAAGAGAAGTTCTGGTATGGTATGTTAGAATTTCGAGGAGAAATTTTCTTGAAGAAATGGTGAATGTGATAACCCGAATGATTGGAAAAATAGTTAACCATGAAGTTTAACTAATTACGATTATGTCAGAAGATAATCCTTAGAAAAAAAGAATGTAATGAGTTAAGGAAAGAAATAATTAGTAAATTCCTAACCTAACTGAAATAGTATATTTAGGTTATTCAACAAGAAAGATAAGAAGGGAAGAAGATTAAACCTTATGCCATGAAAAATTATGTTAGCCGATAAAAGTTTTTCTTTAAAAACGTGTAGAAATCGGACGAAATAACTACTTGTAAAATGAATATTCGTTTACTATGTTTGAAATAAATTGAGCATTATAGCTGCTTATAAAATGAATATTCTTACTAAATACTTGAAGAAAATTCGGACATAGTAACTGCTTATAAAAGTATATTTTCTTCTTTATAAGAGAAATAAATCTGGCATTATAACTACTTGTAAATAGGACTTTTATACTATAAACTTAAAGTAATTTGGACATTGTAACTGCTTGTAAAATTATATTTTTACTAAATATATAAAGAAGAATGAAAATAATAACTACTAGAGTAAATACCTCTTGAAGTTGCAAGCTTTAACTAATCCTTTGAAATCTTGAAATTAATCCAACTCACAAGAACTCTCTCTTTATAATTCTAGATTATAACTTTGTTTTCTTAAAATTTTCTTTGTAAATTGGTGATGAAAATGAAGAGAATGGCTTGCTATTTATAAGATTTTCAAAGTTATGGTTAAATGGTCTTTTTCTAATTTTTCATGACTAATTACACTTTTGTACTTGGTATATTCTTAGAATATGCCATTCTTAACTTTTGAAATGGAATATGCTTGGAATATGCTTTTCTTAACTTAACCATACCAAACTAACCATGGTTAAAAACTAACTCATGTGTGGTTAGTTGGTGGAAAAGTAAAATCTATCCACTTTTGTTGACCATAACTTTTTGACAATGATTTTTCATATTTGTACTGTATAATTTTTGTATTATAAGCCTATTATTGTGACGACCCGAGAAATTAGATAATTTATAAAATCCTAAAATGATGGATTAAATGTTATATGATAGACCTAGACTGAAAATAAGTGTATAGATTTGACATTAGTGTGAAGGAATTTTAAGGATTTCAAAATTCTGTGAAGGATTTTGGTGGATTTAAAATCTTTTGGTAGAGAATTGTCAAGGTTAAGTATCTAAGTGTATATGAGTCGGTATATGTGATTATATATGTGAACAGTAAATTTTTATATGTATAGTTTGTGGTTAAGGATCAAATCTTGATAAGACAAGTTACGTTCGTGACAAACCCTAAAATTATAATGAGAACATTAAGGTTAAGTTATTAAACCCTAATCACTGATTTTATGTGTACAGTTGTGATTTAAATCAAGGAATTGATTTGATAAGTTATAACTTCAGTAAACCCTAAAGTTGGGTTAAAAACGTCATGTTTAAGTTAGAAAAAGCTAACGAACTGTTAGTAACCCTAACGATATGCTCGAAAACCCTAATTTTGGTTTTGGGAATCCAAAACCCTAATTCGGGAACTCAAAAGCTAAGTATAAAAGCTTAAGTGTAGAAAGGTATGGGATAAAAGTGAAATATCCAAATTGCCCTTCAAATTATAGGGGAAATGACAAAAATACCCTTAGTGAGTGCAAAATGACCAAAATACCCTTTTCTTAAAATTTAAGTAAAAGATCACACCAAATCTTGGTGACTCATCAAGCTAGCTTATCCCATGTGCTCAAAATCTATCTAATATATCTTATATGTGTGCCACCTTGCAAGATTTGGTGCATGAATCAAAGATTATAACTTAAAAAGTTAAGTAAAATACTTACTTTACTTATCATACTTGCCAAGCCTTTTCTCGCTCTATATTTTTGCAACTTAGAGTGAGAGAGTGTGAGAAACAAAGCCAATATCAGCTCTTAGCTTTCCAATAACAGATCAAGGATCATAAAATCAAAGATCAAAGCATAAAAGGTATAAAAACCCTAACCTTGCAAATCCATGTATTTTGTGTTAAATGTTGTTGTTAGATGTTTAGAGTTGTGTTAGAGGGTGTTATTTAGTGATCTATCATAGATCCATAACATCTAGAAGCCAGAAAATCAAGTTTTCAAACTGACTTAGAACCTTAAATCTATGGTCTGACAGCCTAATGTCAGGGCTCATAGATCTTAACTTGTTAATTAGTAGGTGTATTTTAAGAAATCACATTTTCAAGGCCTCAGATCTTGCTGTTTTTTGCTAGTTTGGCCATGTTGTTGTTTTGATGTTGTAGTCTGACATGAGGACTACACAATCAAGCCTTTAGATCACCCAGAAAGTATATAGAATCAAAGTTATAAAGGGTCAAAGTAGGGTTGACCACCTGTTTTGGTGATTTTCTGGAAAACCCAGAAAATTGAAGAACATGTTTTCTGGCATGGTTTTACCGTGCCAAATCTTGTTCATGTGATATTGTTAGATGGATCTAGTGTTATGATATTATACCCTGACATGTATTCTACATGTGTGAACTCTTATATCACACAAATAATGCCTAGAATCAAAGTTACAGAGCACCAAAGTAGGCACCCTGCAACTGTTCTTCATTTCTAGGAAACCTAGAAATGAAGAACTCTGACATGATTTTTAAGGGCTTACACTACAAGAAATCACACAAAAAATGACGCTAAAATTTGTCAGGTATAAAACATTTGGTGACATTGTTATATCGTCAAGCAGGCCCGGCACCGATGTGGTATTAGGTATATTTGACTATATTTGTTGTCGTCACTAAATGTTTTGACTTATGGTAACGATTTACATCATTGTCACTATAATTAATTACTTTTAGTGACGTTAATAGCGTCACTATTTGAATGAAACTTTTGTCACTCTATATTATGTTTCCTCATCAAAACTTGGTGCATTAAATGATGAAAATCGTTTTTCGTCATTAAATGATATTGTTTTAGTGACGAAAATATGTTACTCAATTTAAATCATCTAATTTTAATGACGACAATATTGTCATATTTATGATTATTCTTTCATCATGTTATTGTGTTTATCGTCACCAAAAATAAGAAAATAAATGACGACAGAACAATTCATCACCTAATAATATATTTAACATGACAATTATGTCGTTGTCATTTCATATTTTAAATAATATTACAAAATAATTTGTCACCAAAGAATTATTTTTTGGGACACATTTTTCAATGTCAATAATGCTTATGGTGATGATACATCTCGTCACATAAAAAGTTATTAACAGTGACAAAATTATTTGTTATAACTGAATGAAAAACTAAATATAAAATTATAGATCTAGAAATAAGAAAAAAGATTACACCAAGATGATGACTAATAAATTTCAACCTTTTAAATAAAATCATCGTGTTATTACAACAACACTAGCGAATCGAAAGCAACAAACTCAAATTTTACCAATGTAAGAATGCAGTTAATTAATACTCAAATACATGAACATGTGCATGAACTATTTTCACAATCAAGTGCAAATTAATGAGCTAATGACCACCATGTGCATGAACTATTTTCACGTGAACTCCAGACGCACCAAAGTTTCGATTTCATCCTTGAAAGACTCTCTATTTTTTGCTTTACATCAAGTCATCCCAAGATGTCTTCATATTTCTTCTAGATTTCTAACTGAAAGGTCTCCTTGTTCTTTGCGGATACATTCTTGGCTTTAGCTGAAGTATACTATTATTGTAAAAGAACAAAGATGAATGTTTAACCAACTGGGGCAAAATAAATAAATTAATAAAAAAAAACCTGTTTAATGTCGGTCATTGTTGCTTCATAATTTTCTACCGTCAAGTCATCTTCAGTTCTTGACAATCTTCTTAGTTCAGCTTCCACTAGCATACCTTTTGCATGTGCCAATGATGAAATGAATTTCGTGTATGAGATATTCTCTTTGAAAGGAAACTCTGAACCATCTACCATGACTGAATCGAATCCCTGCAATGGTTTGTATTGATAAGTAGATTGCGAATGATACATTAAAGCTCAATAGTTCTAATTTGAACATCACAAAATTTAGTGGAAAAGTAACCAGAATAGAGTTACATAAAATATCTACTTCAATATACTAGCAAGACAGCTTACTAATTCCAGAACTTCCACCAAAAGAATTCCCAAGATCAAAGTGAATTGTGATTGGGACCTATCACAAAGGCATGCCGATTTACTTCTCAAGTGTTTTGCATGTAGGCCAACCTTACCTAAATTTTTGTTATCTCAAATATCTAAATTGGGATGCATTCTTCATGGTGGAAATTATACTTGTCATAAAGTTAACATAATTAAATGTAGCAGAATGTTAGAGGAGCATTTGTTTGGCACAGGATCTAAAACATGAATTCGACAAACTTAAGAGACAGAGATCCGGATATGGAACAAATATTCCTCAATATAAAACATAAAAATTATGAACACGGATTCGGAAAATTATATAGATAAGGTGCATAGACATTTATTTGCCAGTCACTATTTGGAAACCATAGTGGCCTTTATTCACAATATCCACATAACTTTTGTAAATAAAAGGTCTACAGAATGTAGAAAACTTTTTCCATAAAAGGTCACAAAAGCATATGCATAAAAGGTGTTCACCGGAAAATCAAATACAATTTTGTTTTCAAACTTCTCAAATCACTACAAAATTGTTGTGTACTTATCGCTGTTATTGAGATCATTTAGGCTACACAAATTTTAATGAATTTTCTTAAAGGTATTCAGTTTAGATAACTCATTAAACATTGCACAATCTTTAATGTGATAATCACCATTTGAGCAACTTGTAAATTTTGCCCATAACATTTCAAGTAATAATCTGATTAATGCTTATTCATATAAGTTTAACACACATCATACCAAAGAATTTTATTCTAACCTATAAGTATACTCTATTACAATGAAGTCAAGAACGCACATCATACCAAAGCTTTTATTCTAACCTATAAGTATATTCTAGTACAAGAAGCTGCAACAAACATGATGAAATCTATATTTGATCGAATCATTTGTATTTGCAAATTTTTAGAATGATCTCTTCAAATAGTTGAAATTGTATGTAACTAAGGCAGAAAGATGAGTATTTTACACGGAGTCATGGCCCACATTTTCTCTAGTAAGCTTTTCCACATTCATCAAATCTAAAATCAGTTTCGGCACAGCCTCTGCAATAAGAATTAGTGAAAAAGTAAGTAAAATGAAATGAAAAACAAGTGCATTCATGATAATACACATTAATAATATACATGTGTGGTCCCAATTAAGATTAATAAAGATTAATCCAACAGTAGGTACATGATGAAACAAAAGCTTTAATGTTTTCAAAGAATACGATAGCTATAACTCATATACACTAGAAAAGAATTCGTAGAATAAATTCAGGAATTTATTTATCTGTGCTGAAGTGGTGAATATAAAGACCTTCTTCTAGTGTCTAATAGGTGGCCGTGGGAATCCAAAAACCCTACATAATCAGCCTGATCATTAATTTCTTGTCAAATGTTATAACATATATGGTCTATAAGTGTATACGATCCAGAAGAATCATGTTGCAAACACTTTTGAGTAATTAAACTGCAACCAGGACAATTAATTTTGCACAGATGTGATCAAACTTGCTTTGAGATATTCAATAGTCATCTCAGGCTTGAATTTCTGAGTGATATCAGCTTGTTGTTTGTCTGATTTTGACTCTTCTACTAATTGATGAAGAAGTTTGAGAGCCTCATGATGCATTGCAGTGCATTTGTAAAGTTTTAACAAGCAAGCATATTGATTTTTTTTTCTACAGAAACTCCTCGCATATTTTTACATCACAATAGTTAAGACCTTTCAGCAGCTCCAAAGCAAATGAAGGTCATCCAGATAGAAGCGAGGGCGGAAGAAGTGCGAAGGTCCAACATAGCAATCTCCTCTCAGCCGAGTTAATAAATCGACCCTATGGGTCGTAGAAACAATCAGAACATTGAATAGAATATAAGTTAAAATCAGAAATATGAACCAAAATATATCATATATCAATGATAAATGATTACTGGTATACAAATGCAAGAAGATATTCAAATGGCAAAGTATCATTCGAGAAACCATTGAATCTGTCAATCATGAAATTTTAAATATTCCAAAAATATCTGTACTTGTTCTTTCTTTTCCCCAACTTTCAAGCATACCTGAGTCTACAGCTATCCCTTAAGGCCAGATGAGAGCACAAAAAATATAAGCAGGGACCAATTGAAGCACAATCTGGCACCAAATGGGAACTAAAATTAAAAATGTAAAAAATGCCACATTAGCACATGTCCATACAATATTAACTCAAAATGGGTGAAAACAGTATAATACTATCCAACATTCCAACTGCAGTAATTTTTCCCTGAAGTATGAAAAAAAGAGTGGGTGGGGAGGGGGTACAACAACTTGAAAGGCCTCAAATGCCTACCATTTTATAGAGTGCGAGCTAACTTAGTCCATATCAGTTCCCAAGTTTCAATAATACAAACCACATTCAATTAACAATAGTATAACAAAAAGCAAGATAGAACCAAGTTTCAATCGACATATAGTTGACAATGTACTCGCGCTGCCCTTCATATGGTGTTATCAGTCCTGTTCAGATAGGATGTCCCGCTAGCACTAATCTCCTCTTGTCCCATC
Source organism: Panax quinquefolius (assembly GCA_020205615.1). NCBI lineage: Eukaryota > Viridiplantae > Streptophyta > Magnoliopsida > Apiales > Araliaceae > Panax > Panax quinquefolius. Next base: position 74,002,194 of record CM035163.1, read on the forward strand.
TAAAAGAAACAAGTACACAGATTCAAAGTCCAAAGAATTACACAATGAACAAACAACATAAACTAAGCTTCATATAACTTACAAAAAAAGATATCTTCAGTTCCTTTTAGGAATAAGGAAAGCATCCAAATCCAGCTTTTAGATATTAATTTTCCACCAAGGATTACTAAAGCTGCGGTCTCACCTCAACCTGCCAGAAAGCTGCCTATACTTCAATTGTAACTAAGTTGTTGTTGTGACTATATTTTGATTTAGCAATTAGAAACTGACACTCTGTAATTAACATGTGTTATTAATGCACAGAGGAGGTAAAGGTAATACCAATCAGCTGTCCGGGTAGTAAGCAGGAAAAGCATTTGAAGTCCAAGGGAAGATGCCTTCTTCTCAATGTAATCTGCAAATATATGAATAATGAAATTACTGTTTGTGTAATGCTGTGAAGGTGATTGATCAGAAATTTAATAATTAGGCATAAGCATTTATGCTATGCAGACCAAGTCACAGGAATCACATCCTCTCTCCCCCCCCCCCCTCCCCCTCCCCCCCCCCACTCCCACTTTCCCCACTTTTTCATTTTATTCTTTCATTCTCTTCAGTTAATTTGTTTCTCAATTATAGAGCTGCAAGAATATGAAACTGATCCTTCATTACTCAACAATTCACTATACTAAAACTAAGGGTTTTTTTAATTGTTACCTTCCTTGCAATAGATAAGTCTCAAGACTGTACAAATCTCCATCTATACTTGCATCAAAAAGTAGTTGATCAGTGTGATGAGAGTTGAGGCTTTAATATAGAAGAGGCATAAATATATTCAAAAGAATATTTTCAGGTTTAAGATCCCTGTGCATTATGCCATATGAGAAACCATTTATAAAATTGCTATGTGGTGAGAAACAGCAGAAACAACCTCAGCAGTATAAAAAAGTGCCAAATCTTCCCTGCAAATGCAAATATTATATTAAAGAAAATACCTAGTGCAAAATAGATTCACAATTCTAGGAAACTTCTCCTAAAAGAAGTAACAAAACTTACCTGAATAAGCCTTGGCGATACAGTTGAAAGAAAAGGTGACCCATTACCAAAGTCAAGCACAAGGTATAGCTTATATCTGGTCTGCAATTTAGAGTACCCCAAAGCATCATTTTTAACTTTTCCAAAAAACTTTCAAATAAACATATTCAGATCCTTTAGCAGAGAGAAATAGGAACAGAAGCAATTAAACTGGCTGTAGTTCTAATTTTGTAACCACAAACAAATGAAAGGACAGTTTAAAAACATACAACAACATGAAATGTTCATGAGCTTGAAGACACAAATTCATCAGTTGTTAGGAAAGTCAATACCTAGACGAGTATCTGAGCTGCTCGATGAATGGGTGATTTGTCAATATGTCTCTCTCAGCTTTCATGTACTCAGCATGATTTAAAAATGAATCAAAATAATGTCAATGTCCTTATACCTTAACAAATTTAAAACTTTTAAAATGAACTAATCTATTAAAATTCAAAGAGGCAATTGTACAATATAATAAAATGTGTAATTTGATTTTAAAATTTCGGGACTACATGAACCCTACCTGACTTGAAATCAAGGACTCGCAGTAAAAGATTGATAGAAAAAGGTAGGGGATAAAAACTATTAACGATGTTACCAAGTTATAGTGACACCAGGATTGTGGTCTATAATACAAAAATAAACAGGAAAAATACATTTTACACTCGGACAGACTTTGGTCAAAGCAATTTCATTATCCAGATTTGATAGAATACCAAACTTTGGCAGTTAGCACTAGAGTAACAACTATGTATGTAACAAGAAAAAGGAGAGAGAAATAATTAACAAACATACAAACCAGAATGGGCAGTTTTTGTACATCCAATCCTCTTTAAATTAAAAGAATGGGCAATGATTGTGGTTGCGAGAACTGGCTCGATACATACATTACAGCCCCCAATTCCTCTAGTTCTGGCCAGCATATGCTCTAAGTTAAATATCTACAGAGGGGTACTGATCTGCAATGGCCATTCTGTTTGAGTAAGTTTGAGCAACATAGACATTCCCAGGACCCCAACTGTTTTCCAAAGTCAGAGCGAGTTATACAACAGAGAAATTACTGTTATTTTCAGCCTGCTCTTCATCCAACCAAGTTGTATTGACCACAAGAGGGATTTGATGCCCACAATTCGATAAACCACCTGTTAAGCAATTGATAAAACTATAATGAGAACTAAAAAGCACAAGACCATACTAGGAAAAGATAAAAGAAACATTATTTTCATGCTAACATAATAAACTTGCTACCAAGAAAAGAAAAGCATGCTTATTCAAAATATTAAACAATTCTCATTTTTCTCATATTTACTTCATCACATGTACAACATCCTTTAAAAAGTAAAAATTACATTCTTACAATAAATATGGCGTGGATGGCTCTCCTCCTGTATTGGCTCTATTCTAGAAGATGTGTAGAATGAGTTTCCCTGAAGACTGTAAGATGTGAACTGATGAAGAAGGACAGAAACATTAGATGAGGTTCAGGACAGAAACATTAGCAGTTCAATTCTGATGTACAACATCAATTATCACCAAAAAAATATATTGACCTCTAACAGAAAGAAGTATGGATATAAACCAAAAAATAATTTAGACTTTAGACAGACTTCAGCGTCAACCGTCCAACAGGAACACTTAATTAATATGCGTGATTCTCTTGAATACACTATTTACTACAAAGCACAAAGCTTACTTTCAATAAATATTGGTAATGGTACTCCGAATACTCTTCTAGCCTTTTATATAGTTGCATCTGCGTGATTCTCTTGAATACTCTTCTAGCCTTTTATATAGTTACCTCTGCACTTGGTATTAATTGATGCATAATAGCAATTATCAGCTCATTTAACAAAAATACGCACAAAGAAAAAAGAACTGAATTCAATGAAATAGAATGTTAATCATTCAATTATAAATCCGTTGTCACTTCAAGCAGCAATGAAATTACAATTGAGAAGGGGGAAAATGCCACCTACTACAACAACAAAATTATAGCAAAAAAAATACTAACACACATCCGTGAAGAATATTGTTTCTCAAAAAGATGATTAGATGACATACAGATAAATCCATCAAATCAATAAAGATGAAAACTTTTTAAGAAAATGGAGGTACTAAAGAATCGGGAAGTTGTCAATTAAATTTCTTTTTCATACAGCACAGTTAAATTGAAATCCACTGACCAAACAGTAAAGAGAAAAATGAGCATGTGAACCGCTACAAGGCCACCGAGAATTATAAACGAGTCTACAATGTCTAAGCTAGGAATGAGGGTTACAATCCAAGCAGCATAGAGTATGGCAAATGGCAACACGTCCAATCGCAGAAACCTAGATCCTTACGGGTTACACCAGATTCTTAGGGCAAAAAAAGTTACCCAAAGAAGATAACACATGCGATTCCCAAAAATATGACGAAAAAATATTGCAAGAGTTCAAAATCGAGGACATACCAGTTAGGGTTTTCTTAGATTAATCCTCCGTTTGACTGATTTGAGGGCAGAAGTCGATCGATTTGGCTTCCACCATGAGACAATCAAGAGGGCGGAAGAGAGAAGTTTGACCTAAGAACTTCGGATTCGTGCTTCTGCATTTTCACTCAAGATCTTCTCCCGTACGTGATGGCCATAGTGGCAGCCGTAGGAGAGCAGGCACCCACTTTCTTTACTATCTCCATCGTAGAGAGAAAATACAGAGATAAGAGAGATAACTAAAGAACTCATTGTTTTGATTTCAAATTTTAACTTCCGTATTTTTTTTCCTCCATGTTTTTTACTTGCATAACGTTTTTTTTTATCTATTTATCAACTAAAAATTACCCTTATAAATACATAACATTTTTTCATATGTATCTACAACGTTTTGTTAAAAAAACGTTATAAAAAAAATACTACAACGTTTTTTATAAAAACGTCATCTTTTAAGTGTTGTCTTTTTATAGTTGTGTCTTGGTGGAAGACCAGCTTTGGGGTTGAGGAGAGCTCGATTATCGTGTAGCAATCTGGACCCTCGCCTGGGTCTTGGGCGATAAAATAACTAACGCCTCCATTACTTTTCTCGGGCCGGAATGTTATCTTTAATCTCGGGAGGTGGTGGCGGGGTTTCGACATCCTTCATGTCTTGACCCCAACATCTTGTATAGAAAATTTTGTCGCTTCTCAATCATCCTTCTTTGCTCGATCTAACAAGCGAAATATCTCAATCCAAGCAACTCCTTTACTTCACAAAAAACTTAATACAACTACAATTAACTCCTCTTTAAACTAAAAAACATGACAAATAAAATAAAAATACAAATACCTTAAAATTAGATCCAAAAGAGACTTGAGTCGATCGGCCACACAGCTAAGATCAATCACTCTCAAACCAGCCTTGGCAAGGGTGATGCAAATCCCAAATGAGCCCCTATGATGCTCCTAAGTGATCGAACCACTTGTCCCTCTAGATCGCACTCACGGCTCTAGTTGGGTCGACACTTTCTTTTGGGGCAAGCCATCGATTGATTTACTTTCTTGGGTCGACACTTTCTCCCTCCTCCTTCGCGTTCTCCTCCGTCTCGCCGCTCCATCATTGCAGCAAAGGAACTGGTTTTGAATCAATCACTAAACGCCTCTTCAATTTTAGGTTTCTAAAGTCAGATCTTAAATTTTTTGTCGACTGGTTAGGTTGGAGACAAAAATACATTAGGAGAAAGAATGGGAAAAGGTTGGATACGGAATATTTTTTCTAACTAAATTATATTCAATTTTCTTAATTATATCTATTTTGTTCAAATTTTTTTAGAATAGACTCTTCTCTTAATCAAATTAATTAATTTAAGAACAATTTTTATAAAAAAAATATATTTTTTTTAAAAAGCTTTAATTTTTTTAAAAAAGATTTTATTTTTAAACAAATATTTTTTAAAAAATAAAAACTTCAACGACTGCTATTGGGAGTAAAAGCTCTCACATCTAATTTGGGAAAAATTACTGAACGCCATTTGAAATGGCGTTGAATTTTTAGATATTTTTTTGGCTAAAAATCAGAAAGGCAACCAACGCCACTTTAAAAAATATTTTTTTAAAAAATGAATTTTAAAAAAGAATTATCTTAATTTTTTTTAAAACGATTTTATTTTTTTAAAGAAATTTGAAAAAAATAAAAATGTGATCCAATGCCAAACTAACCGGCATTGTAACTTTTTTTTTAATTTTTTATAAAACAAATTTGTAAAAAAGAAGAGTAAGATGTAACATCACTTTACGTGACGTTGGAATTTTTTTTTTATCTCTTATATTTGTTTACAAACATCAATATTTTTTTATGTTTATTCTCTGTCATCGGCGTTGGAAATGAAGGAGTATATAAGACTTCAACTATAAAAAAATAAAAATAAAAATTCTAATGCCAATTAAAGTAACGTTGCATCTTACTCTTCTTTTTTACAAATTCATTTTTTTAAAAAATAAATAAATAAAATAGGGATAAAATTGATATTACATTAATATGAGTCAAACTATCTTATTGGGAATGACTTATAAGTCATTTTAAATAACTTTATTACTGTTTTAGTTCATAAAACATAATAAAATTTTCTTCATTTTTATGTTTTCTCTTAGAACTAATAGTATTATAATTTAATTTTATAATATATTTAGAAAAAAGGTAAAAGGAGAATTAGGAATAGCTAGGGGTATACCATTACTATTATTCTTTTTATGTTTTATTTTTGGACTTAAAAATATGTTCATGATTTAAGTTACTCCCTCCGTCTAAGAATAAAAGTTCTTATTATTTTATATAATCTCAAGTTAAATATTTACTTATATTATATAATATCACTAGTCATGTATAGAAAAATATGCAATTAGATGAGAATTTAAATATGAATAATTTTATCATTTGACATTTTTTTTAAATTCGCATAAAATCAATCATCACTTTTATTTCTCGGAGTGAGGGAGTACTTGTAAGTATATCCTACTTCTATCTAGAAATAGAAAACATTGGGAAGCATAGATATAATAATCAGGTTTGATGAGGTTGAGTTTATTTGGGTCGGAGGCCCGGAACTAACATGCTTGGCAATCGATTGTCACGAGTACTATTTCAACAACCATAATCTATACTGTTGATCACAACATTGGATGACACGGATTGAAATGGATTTCCCACTGCCGCAACAAGTTGTAGAGACATGAGAAATTACTCATTTTCTCATGTGTTACACTGTCTACCGCTAATAGTTATGGCGGTAGTTTAGTTAACTAATAAATTAGAATGACTTAGTGGTAGCTTAATGGTCCAATAATCCATGGGTCTTAGGTTCAAAACCTAGTTGTGATATCTTGCTTCTTGTTAATTAGTATTAGATATATTTTTATATTATATTATGTTATATTTTATATATATATATATATAGATAATTATATTATTATATATATATATATATATATATATATATATATATATAGTTATAAATTTATCTCTAAATATTCATATAAATATTTATAAACAAATATTATAAATATAAATTTATTTTTATAAATATTTATAAATTTATAAATTTATAAATTTTCATCTAAAATTTACTTTAATGTTGAGATTTGTTTAGTTAACTAATAAATTAGAATGGCGCAGTGGTAGCTTAATGGCCCAATAACCCATAGGTCTTAGGTTCAAAACCTAGTTGTGATATTTTTGCTTCTTATGTTATATTTTTTGTGTATTAGAAAAATTCTATTATCATATATATATATATATATATATATATTTAAATATTCATATAAATATTTATATGAATATTCGCTTTACTTAAAAATCGTTGTTAAAAGGCCCATTTTTTTTAGTGTTGTCACTTATCCACTCATCTAATTAGTGACGCACTATTATCTCGTCATTTAAAATTGGTATTTGTGACAATAAAAATTATCATAATTTATTAATTTTTCGTTTTTACAAAATTTGCCTCCAAAATTTCTTAAAATTTTTTGCCTCCAAATAAAATTGTGACGATATTACGTACTTTGTCACTAAAAATAAGAAATTATGACGAACCATTTTTGTCACTTATCCACGCATCTAATTAGTGACGCACTATTATCTCGTCATATAAAATTTGTATTTATGACAATACAAATTGTCATAAATTATTATTATTTTTGTCTTTAAAAAATTTCCCTCCAAAAGTTTTCAGAAAAATTTTGCCTCCAAATAAAATTGTGACGATATTACGTACTTTGTCACTAAATATAAGAATTTATGACGACCCATTTTCGTCACTTATCCACTCATCTAATTAGTGACAAACTATTATCTCGTCATATAAAATTGGTATTTATGACAATACAAATTGTCATAAATTATTTTTTTTCGTCTTTAAAAAATTTCCCTCCAAAATTTTGCCTCCAAATAAAATTGTGACGAATTTGTATTTGGCGTCACTAAATGTGAACATTAGTGACGAAAGCACATTGTCACTAAATTTTACAAATAATTAATGACAAACTATTATGTTGTCATCGAAAAAAAATATTTTGTGACAATAAATCATCCATCAATTATTAAAAATGTCACTAAAAGATTTCCTCTCAAATTTTGGTGCGAAATTCTACCTCCAAAATAATTTGTGACGAAATTTTGTTAATCGTCATCAAATGTGTAAATTAGTGATTATATAAATGATTAATAATAACAAAAGTAAAAGTCATCACAAAAGCAAAAGTTTTAGTGATTTATTATGAATTTCGTAATTATTAATTAACAAATTGTGACAAAATTTTGTGCGTGGGCAAATTTTCGTCATAAAATGTGATCTCTTCTTGCAATTAGTGAATAATGGATTTAAAGGTTTAAAAATCATATAAATGTGATTTTAAGGTATTAAAATACTTTGATATATTATAAATATTAATGATAAGGGAATAATGTCTTTGTTTATATAATATAAATACGATATTAATGATTGAAAAATCATGATAAATGGTAATAATTATTTAAAAATTATTACGAGTCTTTGAAGAAATATTTTGACTAATAATAAAATTATCTAAGTTAATTGTTAAGTGTTTAGACCGAGTCGTAGTGATATTAGGCTCGAGAATTATCTGACTAGACCGTCGGGATGTCGATATTGTATCGGGTTCAACTCAGACTGAAATAGTTTGACTTGATATCGAGTCTTAGGTAGTTTTTGGACTGATAGGATTATGTGTTATGTGTTTAGGATTATTTTATAATTATATAACAGTATTATACTGTGATGATATTATTCTAATATTGAGATATCTATATTACTAATTATAGGTCTTTGGATAAAACGATATAGAATGCGTAGTAGTAATCAACCGAACAGGCAAGTTCTTAACCTTGAACTTGTAATTATTGTGCAAGTTTTCTCTAAACTCGACCCTGGGTTGTTCTTTCAATTATGCTTATGGCTAATCATTGCTGATTACCATCTCTATGAATTGTTGAATAGCTTTCTGTGCAAATAATGCATGTGTTTATCAGGTATGAAAGGCTGATCACCTTCATTACCATCTAGTCCAGTTATAAATTATTCATGTTCTTTCTTGACCATTCAATTCCTATTGACTTGGTTGTTCAGTTATAAAAAAATTTGTTCATGCTAGTTCACAAGTATATTGTTAAATGTTAGCCAGTTATTATTCAAATTCTTTCAATCATGATATATCCTCAAATAAACTTTTACTTGCTGCTCAAAATTGTTGCTCACCCTTGCTATATCATGATAAACATTGCAGATTAAGACCAATACGTCGGATACAGAAAAAAAATCAAAGACAAGTTCAGGTTGGGATTATATGTGCAGCTAGAATTGTAACAGTAATGTATGACAATATCTGTGATGCCCCCAAAACAAGTATACATCACCCATCTTGGGTCGCCAGATACACACTACAAAAATCAACTACAAACGTAATTATACAACTGTCGTGTAAAATACGACAAAACATAGCTGAGAGTTTAAACACGAATATTGCCTTCTAGACAATATCCACACTCAATGGAGTCCTCATTACAATTATTATCACACTATTTTATAAAAATAGTGAGGACTACTATAGCCACCATCTCGGACCATCACTCCATTCCTCGACTCGACCTAGCTATATTCTCATTTCCTGAAGAGAACAGTGAAAGAAAGGGTGAGCTCAACTAGCCTAGTAAGAAATATTATGACTAAGATAATGAAGAATAAATTATCCTTAGCCTTCAACAGTATAACAACTGATAGAATACAATAGATAATAAGTTTTAGATCAACAACTGTAGTGGAATAAGCAATCCATTAGAAGAGTCAAGTAGAGCATGATATCTACTATCTTCTATGATTTAAAAGTTTATCATCAATTTTATCCCTGTAATACTCATCAACAGTTCTTTATTATACCCAAGACAAATAGAACTTTCATCACCTGTCTTCACCTGAACCACCAAAGATGTTAGTTAAATTCATAATTCATGTTTATAATAATGTGAATCAACAATTTCTCCTTACCACAAAGGCTTAATAGAACATTTACTTAATATCCTTACCCCAAAGGCTAAAGAGATTCAAATGTAATAACAATGATCATACCAATCAGTTGTCTACCTTTGCACTACGAGCCAAAGATATTCAACTATAAAACTAATGGTCATGATCATATCAATCAATTGTCTGTCAGTGCACTACGACCAAAGACATTCAATTGTTAACTAATGGTCATGATCCTGCCAATCAGATCATCGAATTATCCATGCACTACGGGCCAAGAATATTCATTATTATCACAAGTGGTCATGATCATGTCATACACATGTCCATCTTTGCACGTAAGCCAAAAATATACAACTGTAAAACTAATAATCAATAGTTCATCTATGCACGTAAGCCAAAGATGACTTTCATCACAATATAAGCATGAGGATGATGACAATGATATAAGCATTAATCAAACGAAATCAAGGATAAATATTAATGACTTTAAATTTATCTAGAGTTTAAAAATATCCAAATTGTCAACATGATACTGCTTTGTGGAGTAAAATTCAAGAATAATATTCATGTACCAAAAATAATTTGGACAGAAAAGAAATATGTTTTTTTGGGTAAATAGTACCCTGTGAATAGTAACTCATGAATAGTAACTCGTGAATAGTAACTCATGAATAGTAACTTATGAATAGTTACTCGTAAATAGTACTCCGTATTCATACATAGTACCGTATATATAAATAATGTCATATACGGAAATAGTGCCATATATATGAATAGTGCCGTATACGTGAATAGTGTCGTATACGTGAATAGTAACCCCGACACAAAAGATAAAGTTTCATAATAAATTCCATATCAATATTTATAACACCTTAATCCAAATGTTATAAATCACTTAATAATCTCATAATCTAATATTATTAATATTACCATAATATTTTAATCATTTCTTAAACTTATAAATAATTTATTTTAATTATTTACACTTTACTAATTAATGCATTTAATCATCCTAAAATGCCAAACTCATAAGATTTCATCACCAATAACCAAAACTCTCATCAAAAATCTAAATATACCTTATATAGGATTCTCAAGCCATAAAATCCTATTTTCCAATTTTCTTACTTCACATAACATATTTAATTCATTTACTCATAACTAGTCCATTTTCATAAAAAATACCAAATCAGTACAAACAAATTTTCTTTTTTGGGATTTAACAGAATATAGTCCCATATTAAACATATTTTTTTCTCAGAATTTTTAAAATTCATTTACTATTTTTCATATGGCTAAAACTGCCGAATATTTAGACATTTATCAAAAATTGTACTTTTGTCCAAAAATTCCGAATTTTATAGGGTATACTGCTGTTATATAGATGTACTCCCAATAAATATTTCATCAATTTTTGAGTTAACCACAAGGAGTTATAAGGGTTTATTTTTAAAATAGTATTTTCCCATAAAATTCATAACTCCTAATCTATACATTCAAAAATCGCCATTTTTAGACACAATCTAGAAAACTCATCAAATTATCATTTCAAATTTTTCCAGAATTTTTGAGGGTCGGAAAAATTACAAAACTGCCCCTGGCAGAAACCCCTTACTTACAACGGTTGAACGAAAATAATATTCCTTACGAATATTGAATGAAAATAATATTCCTTACGAATATTAAACGAATATAATGAATATTGAACGATAATAATATTCATATGAATATGAAAAATAATATCTCTTCAGAATATAAAAATAATAATCCTTACAATTATTGAAAGAAAATAACTCTCTTCATGAATACGAAAGAATAATACCCCTTACCTCAGAAGAAGACTGGATATTGGAATAGTGATGTAGCAGACTTCTCTTCTTCTTCCTCTCTATAATTTCTCTCTATAATAATTGCTCTATAGCTTTAGCGAATTGGTGAAGAATAATGAAGGAATGAGCTTCTATTTATAGGAAAATATAGTTTCGATAATTGCACGTTTTGGGGCTCAGAATATTACAGTATAATACATTCCTCTTTTCCTTTAGTTTTAATTTAGTCATGGAAGTATTATCAAACTTGCACCACCTCCCCTAATTGTAAATCATGTGAATCAATAGTAAATCATGTGACTCAATAGTTCTAAACATGTGAAAAAATTTAATTATAGTATAGTACCTTCATCTATACCTCCATTTTTAACTTAGTCATGCAAGTATTATCAAACTTGCACCAACTCCCCTAATAGTAAATGAATGTGATTCAATAGTACACACATGTGAACAAATAGTTATAATCATGTGAATTAATAGCAATTAATTGCTCATTTATCCGGTTAATTACCCGATTGATCAATATAACCTCCAGACATCAATAAATGTCGATTTTCACTAACACTAATAATTCCAACACAATGGAACTATCAATTTCATCTTTAATCAATACGAGCTTATTCATCATTAATATTATAACTCTCAATATTTAACAACCAGGTCGTTCTCAGGAAAGAGGGGGCTTTCCAATAAGGATTTCTTCATATTGGCGCTCAATTAGATTATCTAACCTCTCCTTGACAGAACTTCTAGACATTGTCAATATTGCAATTAATAATATGAATAACTTTGTCGTCTCAATTATTGATTTAATAATATATCATATTATGCTGATGATACTATGACAACAATTGAATCAATAATATGAGAGACATGATGCATCAATTACTGTAGCAATAATTGAGTATAACTGAGTGATTTCTCACGTAAGCATCAATAATTAATACCGTGTGATACTATGCAACCACACGTATTATTGTACTTTTACTATCGGTTATTTTATGACAACTTGCTTACTTTGAAAAATTTTCACATATCACCCTGAACTTTAACCTTTTATCAATTTAACCATTTACTAAATAGAATAACTATACGAAAATTGAATACTTTCATTTTATAAAATTCGGTGTCTCACAATCTCCCCTCATTATGAAATTTCGCCCTCAAAATTTACGTACCTGGTAGTTTGAAGAGATCAGAATACCTTGCTTTCTTTTCGGATTGTACCTTTCCGGTTATTTTCTCTGTATCATGTTTTCCCATTGCTCATCTCATGTATTTCAGATATCATTCTAGAATATACCTTCAAAACAAAGGTTAATTGACGTATCACAGTTTGTCAACTTATCAAGTAAACAATTTTAGCTTAGGTATGTCACACACTAGCGAAGTATATTACTCGTCTCTCCCCTCCAAGTTCTAGACTCATCTCTCCGCCAACGACCATATCCCTAAGCTCTGATACCAACTGTGACGCCCCCAAAACAAGTATATATTACCCATCTTGGGTCGCCAGATACACACTACAAAAATCAACTACAAACTTAATTATACAACTGTCGTGCAAAATACGATAAAACATAACTGAGAGTTTAAACACGAATATTGCCTTCTAGACAATATCCACACTCAATGGAGTCCTCATTACAATTATTATCACACTATTTTATAAAAATAGTGAGGACTACTATAGCCACCATCTCGGACCATCACTCCATTCCTCGACTCGTCCTAGCTATATTCTCATTTCCTGAAGAGAACAGTGAAAAAAAGGGTGAGCTCAACTAGCCCAGTAATAAATATTATGACTAAGATAATGAAGAATAAATTATCCTTAGCCTTCAACAGTATAACAACTGATAGAATACAATAGACAATAAGTTTTAGATCAACAACTGCACCGAAATAAACAATCCATTAGAAGAGTCAAGTAGAGCACTATCTTCTATGATTTAAAAGTTTATCATCAATTTTATCCCTGTAATACTCATCAACAGTTCTTTATTATACCCAAGACAAATAGAACTTTCATCACTGTCTTCACCGAACCCACCAAAGATGTTAGTTAAATTCATAATTCATGTTTATAATAATGTGAATCAACAATTTCTCCTTGCCACAAAGGCTTAATAGAACATTTACACAATATCCTTACCCCAAAGGCTAAAGATATTAAAATGTAATAACAATGATCATACCAATCGATTTATACCTTTTGCTACTGGCCAAAGATATTCAACTATAAAACTAATGGTCATGATCATACCAATCAATTGTCTGTCAGTGCACTACGGCCAAAGACATTCAACTGTTAACTAATGGTCATGATCCTGCCTATCAGATCATTAAATTATCCATACACTACGGGCCAAGGATATTCGTTATTATCACAAATGGTCATGATCATGTCATACACATATCCATCTTTGCACGTAGGCCAAAAATATACAACTGTAAAACCAATAATCAACAGTCCATCTATGCATGTAAGCCAAAGATGACTTTCATCATAATATAAGCATGAGGATGATGACAATGATATAAGCATTAATCAAATGAAATCAAGGATAAATATTAAAGACTTTAAATTTATCCAGAGTTTAAAATTATCCAAATTGTCAACATGATACTGATTTGTGGAGTAAAATTCAAGAATAATATTCATGTACCAAAAATAATTTGGACAGAAAAGAAATACATTTTTTGGGTAAATAGTACCCCGTGAATAGTAACTCGTGAATAGTTACTCATAAATAATAACTCATGAATAGTAACTCGTATATAGTACTCTGTATTTGTACATAGTACCGTATATATATATAATGTCATATACGCAAATAGTGCCATATACATGAATAATGTCGTATACATGAATAATATCATATACATGAATAGTAATCCCGGCACAAAAGATAAAGTTTCACAATAAAATCCATATCAATATTTATAACACCTTAATCCAAATGTTATAAATCACTTAATAATCTCATAATCTAATATTATTAATATTACCATAATATTTTAATCATTTCTTAAACTTATAAATAATTTATTTTAATTGTTTACACTTTACTAATTAATGCATTTAATCATCCTAAAATGCCAAACTCATAAGATTTCATCACCAATAACCAAAACTCTCATCAAAAATCTGCATATACCTTATATAGGATTCTCAAGCCATAAAATCCCATTTTCCAATTTTTATACTTCACATAACATATTTAATTCATTTACTCATAACTAGTCCATTTTTATGAAAAATACCAAATCAGTACAAACAAATTTTCTTTTCTAGGATTTAGCAGAATATAGTGCCATATTGAACATATATTTTTCTCAGAATTTTTAAAATTCATTTACTATTTTTTATATGGCTAAAACTGCCGAATATTTAGACATTTATCAAAAATTGTACTTTTGTTCAAAAATTCTAAAATTTACAGGGTATACTGCTGTTATATAGATGTACTCCCAATAAATATTTCACCAATTTTGGAGTTAACCACAAGGAGTTATAAGGGTTTATTTTTAAAATAGTTTTTTCCCATAAAATTCATAACTCCTAATCTATACATCCAAAATCGCCATTTTTACACACAATCTAGAAAACTCATCAAATTATCATTTCAAATTTTTCCGAAATTTTTGAGGTCAAAAAAAACAAAAGCGCCTTAGCGAAACCCCTTACTTACTGACGGTTGAGCGAAAATAATATTCCTTACGAATATTGAGCGAAATAATATTCCTTACGAATATTAAACGAATATAATGAATATTGAACGATAATAATATTCATATGAATACGAAAAATAATATCTCTTCAGAATATAAAAATAATAATCCTTACAATTATTGAAAGAAAATAACTCTCTTCATGAATACGAAAGAATAATACTCCTTACCTCAGAAGAAGACTGGATATTTGAATAGTGATGTAGCAGACTTCTCTTCTTCTTTCTCTCTATAATTTCCCTCTATAATAATTGCTCCATAGCTTTAGTGAATTGGTGAAGAATAATGAAGGAATGAGCTTCTATTTATAGGAAAATATAGTTTCGATAATTACACGTTTTGGGGCTCAGAATATTACAGTATAATACCTTCCTCTTTTCCTTTAGTTTTAATTTAGTCATGCAAGTATTATCAAACTTGCACCACCTCCCCTAATTGTAAATCATGTGAATCAATAGTAAATCATGTGACTCAATAGTTCTAAACATATGAAAAAATTAATTATAGTATAGTACCTTCATCTATACCTCCATTTTTAACTTAGTCATGCAAGTATTATCAAACTTGCACCAACTCCCCTAATAGAAAATGAATGTGAATCAATAGTACACACATGTGAACAAATAGTTATAATCATGTGAATTAATAGCAATTAATTGCTCATTTATCCGGTTAATTACCCGATTGAACAATATAACCTCCAGACGTCAATAAATGTCGATTTTCACTAACACTAATAATTCCAACATAATAGAACTATCAATTTCATCTTTAATCAACACGAACTTATTCATCATTAATATTATAACTCTCAATATTTAACAACCAGGTCATTCCCAAGAAAGAGGGGGCTTTTCAATAAGGATTTCTCCATATTGGCGCGCAATTAGATTATCTAACCTCTCCTTGACAGAACGTCTAGACATTGTCAATATTGTAAATAATAATATGAATAACTTTGTCGTCTCAATTATTGATTTAATAATATATCATATTATGCAGATGATACCGTGACAACAATTGAATCAATAATATGAGAGATATGATGCAGCAATTATTATAGCAATAATTGAGTATAACTGAGTGATTTCTCACGTAAGCATCAATAATTAATATCGTGTGCTACTATACAACCACACGTATTACTATACTTTTACTAGCGATTATTTTATGACAACTTGCTTACTTTGAAAAATTTTCACATATCACCCTTAACTTTAACCTTTTATCAATTTAACCATTTACTAAATAGAATAATTATAAAAAAATTGAATACTTTCATTTCATAAAATTTGGGGTCTCATAATATCTTTGTATGTTAGATAAGATAATGAATTGTGTATAAGTTAAGATTACTCGACCTTGGGGATTGTGTGTAAAGTTTAATGTATAAACAATTTATGTTTATATCTTTCGCAATAGTTATAGAAATAGTATACCTAATCAGCGGTGTTTGAAAGCCGAGTTTTTGGGTTATTACAATTATACTCCGTCTTATTTTTTTATTATATGACGTATTATAATTCATATTATACTCGTATTCTTGTCGTATAAAAATTCATATTATACTTGTATTATTCTTTCGATTTAATTAACTTTTATTGATAAAAAGTCTCATATTATTAAAATTTTAATTCATAAACTTCCATTAAATTATGGGAGAGGTTTTACCAAACTTCTCCAACAAGTTTCTTCTTTCCTCATCATACTAATTTTGGCATGCTCTTCGAACAATAAAAAAAAAACCACTTTTACGTTTTTGGATGAATAGTGATTTTTTGGATTTTTCGCAGAAAAATTTTATTTTCTCATACGATCCTAAAACTAGTAAATTCCAACACAGAATTTCGTTCCCCCATAAAAATTTCACGTTTAACACATCAAACAGAGCAATATTCATAAAATATAATTTTATTCAATAATATTCCAAAATACATAATTTTTTTAACTAAGAAAAAAATTTCGGGTCGTCACATTCTTCTCTTCTTATAAGGATTCTGTCCCCAGAATCACCACTTAGAAAAAAAATTACATCAAAATGTATATGACCTTTCCTTACAACCTTTATCAAAGGTATTATCCTACTTATACATATATTTAGCGAGTGTTGATTACCATTGCCCTTCCCTTTAATTAGATTTCCTCCTTTCATTTTTTTTATGGAATAATTTCAATATACTAATTCACTTAGGTTTTATAATACCTATTTAATTTCTTTCTTCGACAAATTCTTATAGGTTTCATTTTATAACCTTTATTAAACTCGATTATATTTCGAGTAGTATCCATTCTTTAACTCATCAACTCCCCTTTCTAAGGATCATCGTCTATCAAAATCACCATAAATTAAATATCATAATTAACTATATTCCTAATCATATAAGATCGTATTTATAAGCCACATAAATAATCGGGATATTACATTCACCCCTACTTATAAGAATTTCGTCCTCAAAATTATTTCTACAATCAACTTTAATTGCCTCAATTAACTTCAAAACATTTTTACTTAATAATCTCCTCATTTAATATATCTTTCTTACAACTTCTCGTCATCTATCTCTGACATGATCAATCTTAATAACTTCGTTGTTAGTTCTCAGAGGCGCAATAGTTATCTAGAAGGGGGGGGGGGGGGTTGAATAGATATTAAAAACTTTTCTTTGTATTAAGACAGTTTTGATAATGATCTTAAGTACAGCGGCATTAAGGTTTCTTTGAAATCCCCTTTTGGATAGTGAGTTAAATATAGTGAGACAGTTATAACAGTTATAGCAGTTATAGCAAGAATGAAATAGACATAGTTGTTTTTAAGTGGTTCAGAGCACTTAAAGCTCCTAGTCCACTCTTTTACTCTTCGAGTAGGAAATCCACTAAGGATGTCTTTTACACTTCCTGAATCTCACAGATTCCTTCAAGACCAGCAGTCTAGGAACTTCTTAGCTCACTCTTAAACTCTTCAAGTCCAGTAGACTTGGTTCTTCACAGTTCACTTAGAACTCTTCAAGTCCTTCAGACTTGGAACTCTTACTTCAGTTAATTGGTTGTTGTTGAGATCGTGATTGAGGCTACTCAGTTGCAGTTAAGCACTTGTTCGAAAGAACTGAGTAGCTGAGCAAGCTTCCTCTTTTTCTCAGATCGTAGAGTTGAGCGTTGAGTGTTCTTGTGCATTTTGTTCAATGCTTGCTTGCTTTTTTTCACATCTGTATGTGTTCTGTATATATGTGATCTTTGAAATCTATCCGTTGAAGTCATCTGATGAGACATTCAATGCATTTGACATTTTTGAACTTTGATGGAGACTTTTCTACACATCTTTTGAATTTCAATCTAGCTCACTGACACGACAGACTGCTTTCTCACCTAACACCTGAAAAGGTGTTTTCCTCTGTCCTATGGTCCTTTCCTAAGCTTCTTGAACACGTTCCTTTTGTTGAATACAAAGGATATCTTTTGTACCATTGGGACTGGTGAGTGCTTCAACGTTCAAAACTCATTCCACATTTGTTGGAATTTGTCTCCAAATAAAAGGTAGGTCTCGATGCTTCTAACACAAGACAGATGATACTCTACGATCCATATCATTGTGACTTGTCTTATTGGTGCATGGTCTGAAGAGAACACTACAATTTTTATCAAGGGTTTGCACACTACGATCTTTGCTTGCTCGTCTTGCAGACTCTACATTTCCGAGAGCATACTACAATCTCTGAGTTAGCTTTGGCAAATGTCTAGACCACTCTACAATTTTAGAAGAGGTCCTTCAAGGCAGATACACTACGATCTTCTAAGCTCTACGATCCTGCATTGGCTTCTACAATCTGTTGATCAGCTTGGTAGACTATGATTCTTATTGAAGCCTATCTATACGTTTCAAGTCATAGATAAACCTAACATCTTTGATCTCTTTATCTATACATTCGTTTATAGAATGATGAACATTAAAAGCTAAGATCAACCTAACAAATTTGATCTATTACTAAGCCCTTGTACATATATTCCTTGAAGGGTTTTACATATAATCATGAGCATTTACTTTAAACATCAAATCAAGATATACATTCTTCCAACAATCTCCCCCTATTTGATGTTGACATAACCAAGGAGATTTGTTGTCATGATTATCAATATCTAGATGCATTTTTAGTAAAGTAAACGTGACTTAATATTTCAGTGAGCAGCTAAAATTTCTAGAGAATAAGCATGAATTTATTGATGTCTGAAGAGTAGATATTACAGATAAGCTTTACATCAATAAGAATTTAAGTTTTAAATTATCTCTATTTCTTCGGCCTTTCGCTTCTTGGAGGATTTGCATATTCCTCAGCTCTCCTTTTTCTTCTTGCTTCGTCTCTCCTAGCTAGATTTTCCAGCTCACTTGGACTTAGTCTTGGATTGTGATCATGTCTGTTCATGAATGCTGGACCTCCTATTGACATTCTTAGACCTGTTGGTGTCACCTCATGAGAGCTGGTAGAAGGCCTTTGACTTATTAATGGTTGAGCCATTAACACTTCCTACTGATCTCCACGATGAGCATCAGATCGTTAAGGCTGATGGTTGGATCGTGGAGTCTGTTGGTGAAATTGCCTTACAGGACTTCTTCTTGATGATTGAGCTGAGAATGTGCCTCTTCCTCTTTGCCTTGACCTCTGTCTTAACCTGCCTTCCCTTTATTCTCCCCCTTTATGTCAGCATCAAGAGTTTGAATGTCGTCAGAGAGGCGATTCAGCCCTTGGACAAGCTCGTTGAGCTGACTTTTGGTCTGAGCAATGTCCTCTTAATTTTCTTCGATTAGAGCTTCGGACTGAGCTTCCCGTTGTTGTAGGATGGATATAATGTTGTCTGTTTGCTGGCCATTGCTGACGTAGAATTGTTGGAATTCTTTGACGACAGTTTGTATATTGAGGAAGCTTTCCAACATTTTTTTATTCTGATTTTCTTGGTTTGTCTGTAGGGCAAGGACAACTTCTTTGTGTTTCTTGGCTGCCAGAAAGTGAATATCATCCCTGTCCTTTATGCTCTGAATCATTTGTTTGATGAGCTCTTTAAGTGTCTTAAAGAGCATAGAGCTTAGGGAGATTGGGAGATTATTTGCAGCATTGATCATTGATGTTAATCTCAACTGAATAAGTGCAGTGTGTTCTTCAAGACTCTCATCGAGTTCCTTGATCACTTTCTCAGACATGGCTGACAGATCGGCCTTTGTGGACAACCCTGAAAGAATTTCATTCAGTTGAGGAATTTGTGAAGGAGGTGGTGTGCGCTTGAATTGATCTTACAATGAATAGAGGGCAAGGTCAAGGCTGAAGTATTCGTTGTTAGATAAGGAGGGAATATCTGATGGAGGGGCCTAGTTTTGGATAGGTAGGTTCGGTGGCTCTACGATTTGAGGTTGAGACTCTACAATGGGGCTAGAGTCAGTGATCGTATAGATGATGGAAGGTGGGAGCAGTATAGATTTGGTTAGTTTTGGTTCATCAGTTGTAGAATTTTGGGATTCTGTAACTGGGAATTGATTTAGTGGATGTAAAATCTCTTCCAACAATCGTGGGAATTCATAGAATTGACTAAATGAGGATGATGGCAAGTGATTAACTCTGAAGAGGGTAGGGATAGACAGTACCTCAGGTTCATTCTTTGAGGAAGAGTTGTTTGTGAGTAACTTTTTGGCAAAGTTGAATCTTCCTGGGAATCCATTAGCTAGCACAGAGATGGCCGAATATTCTTCGAAGCTCCAAAACATGTGATTCCAAGAGTTTAGAATTTGAGCTTGATGGAAAGGCATCATGGGTAGATATAAAAATAGTTGCTCATAGTTAGCTCTTCTGTACCCATCAATGCCCACAACTATGATCTCGACCTCGTCACCTTTATCCTCTTCTCTGTTTTCATTGGAGGATTCCATTATATCAATGGCCTCATGATGTTCTTGTACTAGTTCTTCTTCATTTCCTACAGAAACCTCTTCTTCTGCCATGGAGATGTCATGAGCCTCCCCTTCAACTTGATCATCTTCTTGTAAGATTAATAGCTCCCCCTCAGTTGGAGCATTTTCCAGAATGAGAGCTTTAGGCATCTCCCCCTCAGCAGGTGTATTTTCTATCATTAGGAATTCAGGTGTCTCCCCCTCAGCTTGAGCTTTGACTTTTTGGCTTTCATTTCCTGGTTCCTTTTCAGCATCCAATTCTTTATCTTCCCTCTTTAGTACTTTTTCATTGACAAGAATATATTTCTTGACCAATTTTCTTCTTGGTTTTCTAGGCTGAGCCATAGCCTCAGGACTTTTTTGAACTTCAATTTTGTCCTGCTGATCAGCCAGAATGTTTGATGCATCTACCTCCTTTCTTGATGTATTTGGTCTGGTCTCTACAATCGGTAGAGACTCTACAATCGAAGAGATGGATGGCCTTTTTGATTTGTGGCTAAGTTTATTCTTCTTCAACAGCTGAGATATGGTGGCTCTATCTTCTTCTGCCTTAGCCTGCTGTTGCTTCCTTCTTAGAATCCTTAGAGTCTCAATGTCTGAGGATTCTACAGGCTTATCGGTAGTGGATCCCTGAGGCTCTTCTACAGTTCTGGCTTTCAGCTTTCTTTTCCCCTTGCTTTTTCTGACTAAAGCTATGGGTTCTTCTTTGTTAGCTTCTTCTTCTTCAGTTTCTCTGACAACTGACGTATTTCCTGGCACTCCTGATTCCTTTATCTCACCAGTTCTTCCACTGGATTCAGACATCATCCACATATTTTCAGCTGGATTCCTTTTCCAATTTTTGAATAGTTGTTGGGTCATTCGCCTGTTTGGATTAATGGCTTCTCCTTTGTCGTCCCCAATTAAGTCACCCAGAGCAGACTGTAGGATGATGCTTATAAATCATCCGTAGAGCATCTTTTGAGAGCTCTTTATCTTCTTTGAGCTGATTAGCCACTTCCCAATCCATTCAAGCAATAGAGCTCCATAGGTAAGTTGTATTTCATAACATATGACCGTCATGAGCTTGAGTTGCACCTCATTTACAGAGTCATGACCAAAGCTCTTGGAACATATGTATTTTCCACCAATATCAGCTAGAAATTCATGCCTTTGTGGAAACTCCTTCTTCTTGTATCCTTTGACAGAGGGGGATTTCTTATGATGCATCTTTCTGAGTCCCTTATGGAAGTCTATGCCATCTATGGACGGATAGCCTTCAGGTTTGAGACCTAGGGCTAGATTGATGTCCACAGCCTTAAGTCTGATTTCTACGTTCCTGACTTTCACAGTGATGGTGTTGTTTTCAAATACACCATTATTGTAGAATTCTTTTACTAGCTTTGGGTAGATCAACGTGTCTGTGCCTAGAGCTTCTTCGAGTCCAGCCTTCCTTAATAATAACAGAGTATTATGAAATTTTGGTTCAGCTATTTTGAAATCATCAAAACAAAGTCTGTAGCCAGAGATGACGTTGGAAGCCGCCATTGATTTTCTTGCAAGAAGTGTGACTGATGGAGCTTTCTTCTGGTTTAGGGTTTCTGTTTGAGAGAGGAAGAGAGAGATGATCTTTTGAACTTCTGATTTCAAAAAGATGATTTCAATTTGTACTTGTAACTTCCCTCTATCTATTTTGCTTAATGGGACAGGTGTCAAGTTTTGCTTGGCTCTACGAATCTAACTTAGGAGGATTGTACTGATTTGCCCCTTAACTTATTCTGAGCTAATGTCCTTAGCAAAGACTACGATCGTTGAGATGGTCCTCATCATCGTCGAGTCTGTTCTACAGTCGTCGAGTTTGTTAAGCAGTCGTCGAGTCTGTTCAACGTTCGTTGAGTCTGCTCAGCTATCGTTGAGTCTATTCTCCAATCGTCAAGTCTGCACTGCGATCGTCGAGTTTGACTTATTCTTTTTGATGAAATTTTTGACTTTGCATTCTTCTTGGTTCAAGGTAACTTAGGAAGTGCCAACCTCATAGAGTGAATCAAGGGTTAGGTTTGTTCCTGAGGTGCTCCTTAGAGAGATTACTTTGTTTTGATCTTCTTCATCACAGGATGCTCCTTTATTTTGTTGATGGAACTCTGCTATCGTTGAGTCTGCACCGCGATCGTTGAGTTTGCACTACGATCGTTGTCTTTTATGACACTTTGGCTCTACGATCGTGGACTTCCTTTGATCATGTCTATGATTTTGAATATAGCCTTTAAATCTGTATGGTTAGCACAAACTAGAGCATATATTTCATGGTTGCAAGTTAAGCATGCCTAGCTCACTTATCAATTTGTTAAATCTGGATTCATCTAGAGGTTTTGTAAAAACATCAGCAAGTTGATTTTCAGTGGGGATATATTGTAAAGATATAGTTAGATTTTGCACTTGATCCCTAATGAAGTGATACCTTATTTCTATATGCTTAGTCCTAGAATGCATGACAGGATTATGAGTTATAGCAATTGCACTTGTGTTATCATAGTGAATAGGTATGGATTTGAATTCAAACCCATAATCTACTAGCTGATTTTTCATCCATAGGATTTGAGCACAGCAGCTGCCAGCAGCAATGTATTCAGCTTTTGCAGTTAAAAGTAGATACTGAGTTTTGCTTTTTGCTAAACCAGGACATAAGTCTATTTCCTAGCAATTGACAGGTGCCACTTGTACTCTTTCTATCTATTTTGCAGCCTGCAAAATCAGCATCTGTGTATCCTGTTAGTTCAAATGAGGACTCCTTGGGATACCAAAGTCCCAAGTGAGGTGTACCCTTGAGATACCTGAAAATCCTCTTTATAGCAGTTAAATGCGATTCTTTAGGATTAGCCTGAAATCTAGCACAAATGCATGTTGCAAACATTATATCTGGTCTACTGGCAGTAAGATATAAAAGAGAGCCTATCATACCTCTGTATTGAGTTATATCAATACTTTTACCTTTTTCATCTTTGTTAAGTTTGGTTGCAGGAGCAATTGGGGTTTTCATGGGAGAGACTGATTCTATGCCATACTTCTTGAGTATGTCTTTAATGTATTTGGCTTGGTTTATGAAGATTCTTTCATCCATTTGCTTTACTTGTAGTCCAAGGAAGAAATTCAGCTCACCCATCATGCTCATTTCAAACTTTCTCTGCATAAGCTTGGAGAATCTCTTGCATAGCTTTTCATCAGTAGATCAAAGATAATATCATCAACATATATTTGAACTAATAGGACTTTATCTTTATGCTTTCTAAGAAATAGTGTGGTATCTACTCTACCTCTAGTGAATCCATTTTCAATTAGAAAGTTAGTAAGTATTTCATACCATGCTCTAGGTGCTTGTTTAAGACCATATAAGGCTTTGTCTAATCTAAAGACATAATTAGAAAGAGATGGATTGATGAAACCTGGAGGTTGCTCTACATAGACTTCTTCTTGAAGTTCACCATTCAAGAATGCACTTTTGACATCCATCTGAAAGACCTTGAATTTCATGTGAGCAACAAAGGCAAGGAATATTCTGATGGCTTCTAGTCTGGCAACAGGTGCAAACGTCTCATCGTAGTCAATGCCTTCTTCCTGAGAGTAGCCTTTGGCCACTAGTCTAGCTTTATTTCTGGTTATCACTCCATCTTCATCCATCTTTTTTCTGAAGACCCACTTGGTTCCAATGACAGGATAATTCTTTGGTCTTGGAACCAATCTCCATACTTTGCTCCTTTTAAACTGATTAAGTTCTTCCTGTATGGCCTCTATCCAGCTGGAGTCTTCCATAACATCCTCTATTTTCTTCGGTTCCATTTGTGATAGGAAGCTTAGATAAAAGCATTCATTTTGGGTGGCAGCTCTTGTTTTGACTCTTGCACTCAGATCTCCAATGATTAGATCTTGAGTGTGATCTCTTGCCCATCAACTTCCTGTTGGGACATCTGTTCTTATGCCTTCTTGTCTTAGATCTTTAAGATCTATTTCTTCTTCTTGGTGTGGAGGTTAGTCGTCTATCATAGGCCTCTCTACGATCTCATTTACTTGTTCAACGATTTCATTATCTGGTACTACGATCGTAGTGTTGAGCTCGACGACCTCGTTCGTAGTGTCTGAACTGTTGGTCGTAGTGTCTTGGAGCACTGTTTTGTCTAAGTCTGTCTCATCAAAAATGATGAGAATCTAGACTTCAACACTCAGTGTCTTTTTGTTAAACACTCTGTAGGCCTTACTGTCTGTGGCATATCCAAGAAAGATTCCTTCGTCTGACTTTGGTTGAAACTTTGTCAAGTACTGCTTTCCATTGTTGAGTATATAGCATGCACAGCTGAAAACATGAAAGTAGCTGACACTTGGCTTTCTTCCTCTCCACCGTTCATAAGGAGTCTTTTTAATCGTAGAGTGTATGAGTGATCTGTTCTGAGTGTAACATGTAAGACCCCAACTTTTATGAATAAAGATGAATTTTCTATAATTATCATTTTTGAATATTATGGAATGAATTTGATATAATGTTATAGTTGTGGGTAATAGTTATAAATTTTGCAAAAAATGCATGAAGTTGTTATATAATATTCGATTGGTGGGGAATATTCGTTTTAACACGGAATATTCATACGACGACACAATTATTAATGGATCCTGGCGAAATTATTGTTTGGATTGAGAAAAC
Organism: Panax quinquefolius; assembly: GCA_020205615.1. Lineage (NCBI taxonomy): Eukaryota > Viridiplantae > Streptophyta > Magnoliopsida > Apiales > Araliaceae > Panax > Panax quinquefolius. Next base: position 74,027,899 of record CM035163.1, read on the forward strand.
GACAAAAATATTTTATGAAAAATAACGGCGGAAGTTTTATCGTTAATTGTTGAAACACCGGTGTTAAAAAGTACGAGAATACGCGCGTGGTTGCATAGTAGCACACGATATTGATTATTTATGCTTACGTGAGAAGTCACTCGGTTTTGTTCAATTATTGCTTGATAATTGTTGCATAGTATCTCACGTTAATTGATTCAATTATTGTCGATATTTTATATATTATTAAATCAATAATTAAAATGACGAAGTTATTAATATTATTATTTGCAATATTAACGATGTCTAGAAGTTACGCCAGGAGAGGTTTGGTCACCTAATTGCGGCGTCGATAGGAGAAATCCTTATTGAAAGCCCCTCTTTCCGGAAATGACTGGTCAATTAATAGTGTGAATTATAATAATGATGATGAAGTTTTGTTTTATTAATATTATTAATGTAATAAAATGGAAAAGCTTTTTATATAAAATGAAATACTTTTATAAAGTTATTCGTTTTATTAGACTATAAATATAATATATTCTATTCTATTATGCATAGTGTTTTGTATAGTAAAATCTTTTATATAAAACATAATACTTTTATAAAGTTATTCGTTTTATTAGACTATAAATAGAATATATTATATTTTATTATGCATAGTGTTTGCATAGTAAAATCTTTTTATATAAAATGTAATACTTTTATAAAGTTATTCGTTTTATTAGATTATAAAAGAAAATATTATATTTTATTTAAAAGATTTTGTTTTATTAGAATATTTTTAGTAAACCAATACGATAGTCTGCTTAAAAGTAAATCAATCTGGACCGTTCAGAATTAGTTACTATTCAAATCCATTCTCCTATAAATAGAAGCTCATTCCTTCATTATTTCTTACGAATTCAACAAAACTTAGAGAGAGAAACTATAGAGAGAAAGAAGAAAAGTATTCGCTACTTCACTACTCCTATATCTAGTTTGTTCTAAGGTAAGGGTATTATTTCTTTCGTATTCATGAAGAGAACTTCATTATTCCATTTTTTTATTCTGTGGAATAACTTTTGTATCGTGGTCTACCCTATACTTGGTGAAATTCTTACATTATTCCATTCTTTATCATTATGTTGGAATAACATGTACATCACAATCCGCATACATGGTGAAATTCTTCCATTATTCCATTCTTTATTATTACATTTGGAACATCACATACGCATGCGTTTACGCATGACACGTTTCTGTTATTTATTTTTCTCATTGGAACATCACATTTGATTGGTGTGAATTTCGCCGACACGGTTCCGCTTTTTTTATTACTCATTGGAATATCACATACATTCGTTTACACATGACACGACACGTTCCGTTATTTATTATTCTGTTGGAATAACCTGTCTCTGCGGTCTATCGCATGCCTGGTGATTTCTTTTGTTATTCCATTCTTTATTATACTCAGTTGGTTAAAGTTTTGACTTCTATACTCCATGATATTAGTGGAATATCCTTGATATTTGCGCTTCATGCAATATCTTTTCATGGAAATATTCTTCTGAGCATTGTTGAATTTTACTCTACAAAGAAGTATCATGTTGACAATTTGGACGTTATTAGTTTCTGGATAAATTAATTCTTGAACTTGTTTTATTAAATTATTATATCATTTTCATCATCCTCATGTTTATATTATGTTGAAAGTCATCTGTGGCCTGTAGTGCATAAATGGACTTGGTATGATTATGACAAGGGATTAATCGGTATAATCATGACCGTAATGTTACAAATGATGTGGTAAAAGTCCTCATTGGCCGTAGTGCATTGATGGAAAGTTGTTGGCATGATCATGACCATTGATGAATACACGAATATCCTTGGCCCGTAGTGCATGGATAATTTGTGGTTGTGATACTAATGAATATCCTTGGCCGTAGTGCAGGGATGATGTGGATTATTTATTAAGTTGAGTCCCAGCGATAAAAGTGATGAAAAACCTTTTAAATCATAAAAGATAGTAGATTTTATTCTCTACTTGACTCTTTTAATGGATTGTTTGTTCCGCTGTAGTTAAACTTGATGTTTGTTATATTGTATCAGTTTAACACTGTTGAAGGCTAACGATAATTTATTCTATATTATATTAGTCATAATATTTTTACTGGGCTAGTTGAGCTCACCCTTTTACTTTCATTGTTCTCTTCAGGAAATGAGAACGTAGCAGGGACTAGTCGGGGAACGGAGTGACGGTCTAGATAATAGCATTAGTAGTCCTCACTATTCTATTAAATAGTGTGATAATAAATATAATGAGGACTCAATTGAGTGTGGATATTGTCTAGATGACAATATTTGTATTAAAACTCATAGTATATGTTTTGTCGTATTTTACATGACTGTTGTATAATTAAGTTGTATTTAAATTTTGTACCATGTATTTGGTTACTCAAGATGGGTGATGTATACCTATTTTGGGGGCGTCACAGTTGGTATCAAAGCTTAGGGATATGATCCCTGGCTGAGATGTGAGACAAGAACTAGGAGAGGAGAGACGGGGATTTCCTTCGCTTGTATGACCTACCTAAATTTATTTGGTATTTAATTGGTCGGTCAGAGTATAGGGAAAATATGTGATATGTTAATTAACCCTTGTTTTGTGGCAGTATTTGAAAATGGCATCCGAGAATGTTGAGATTAGCAATGGAGCATAGGAGACCGCTGAGTCTCCACAGATCAATAATCAGGATAATGTGCATCAGGAAGGCGACAATCCTTAGGCAAATAACAACATTGACCAGATGATGAACAATGGAATGTTCAGAGGCTTTATGCAATTCATGCAACATCAGGCAAGAGCGGCTCCTGTACAAAATGCAGGTGGAAACACTGGCAACTCTCGAGCGATTCTGTAAGCGATTCAAGGAACTGGGACCACCGAGTTTTTTGGAGAGCAAAACCACTTAAAAGCGCGAGAGCGTGGATAAAGCGGATCTGCAAGATATTTGATGTCTTGGGATGCTCCGAGGAGCATAAGGTTCCTTTTCCACCTTCATGTTGCGTCTGGCGATTCTTGGTGGGAATTAAGTAAAAGCGTACTCAACTTTGCCGCCAGACCGAAGATGACTTGGGAGAAGTTCCAAGAATTGTTCAACGACAAGTACTTTCCGAAAGAATTCGTCACATGAAAGAGGTAGAGTTCATCAAGTTGGAGCAAAACAACATGGCCAGTGTCGCGATCTGAAAGCCAAGTTTGCTGAGTTGTCCCGGTTTGCATCCCATTTAGTTGATAATGAGGAGAGAATGACACAAATGTTTCTAAAAGGTTTATAACCCGAGATACGTTAATATCTTATCTCTCATAAACTGTGTTTGTATTCAGATGTTGTTAATAGGGCTCAGTTATTGGAGCGCGATAATGAGTCAACCCAACCAAAAGAGAGTAGCCGACAGAATGATAATACTAGTGATTGTAATCATCGAAACGGTGATAATAAGTGTGGGGGGAATCAGCATGCCAGAAATGGTAACCACTTCGGTGGTAATCATGGCCAAAACATAAAAATGGACATTTCAAGAAGAGGAGATTCAACAATGATGGAAAGACATCAGCACCAACACCCGTTGTTAAGGAAGGAGAACGACCACCTATCATATGCTTCAAATGCGGAGGGGAGGGACACATCAGTCCAAACTACGCGATGCCGTCCAAAGCATGTTATAATTGTGGAAGAAGGTCACCTAGCTTGGAATTTTGTAGTTCACCAAAGACAAGTTCAATAGGATGGAGGCACCAAAGGACGTCCCAGAAAAGTGAAAGCCAGTAGTGCAAGGGAGAGCATTTTTCGTGACCTCCCAGAGAGCAAGGAACCCAAACGAGGTCGTCATGGGTAAGCTTATCATAAACTCTAGCGAAGTTTATAACTTATTTGATACCGGTTCTACCCATTCTTTTATTTCCCCTACTTGCGCTAAACGTTTAAATTTGACTCCGGAGAAATTAAATTTTGACTTATCTATTGAAACTCTATTGGGAGAAACCTTCATTACATCCACTATTTATAAGTCTTGTTTGGTTCAAATCGGTACCCTCACATTACCTGTCGATCTTATTTCATTGAAAATACTTGCATTTGACGTAATTCTAGGGATTGATTGGTTAACTACTCATCACGCAAAAATTGATTATTTTCTTAAGGTTGTTAGCTTTCATATTCCTAACCAACCTATTATGCAAATTCAAGCAACTAAACCATTAAAATCAATACCTGTTATCTCAAGCCATAAAGCTATTCATTTATTGAAAAACGGATGTCAAGCTTTCTTAGCTCATGTCACGGATCTAAACAAAAATACATCAGTTTTGAATGATATTTCTATTGTTAATGAATTTCTGACGTATTCCTGAAGAACTTCAGCCTACTCCCGAACGTGAAATTGAATTTTGTATCGACCTTGAACCCGTTATAAAACCCATTTCCAAAGCCCCGTGTCGAATGGCTCTATTGAACTTGAGTTAAAGACCCAATGCGAGAATTGTTATACATCGGTTTCATTAGTCTAAAATCGACGTCTCCTTGGGGTGCTCTGTTCTATTCATGAAGAAGAAAGATGGGAGTATGCGACTTTGTATTGATTATCGGGAGTTGAACCATGTCACTATAAAAAATAGATATCCATTGCCTCGCATTGATGACCTATTTGACCAGTTGCAAGGCGCCAAATTTTTTTCAAAGATTGATCTTCATTCCGGATATCACCAATTGAAGATTAGAACTGGTGACATTCCAAAGATGGCTTTCAGAACTCGGTACGGGCATTATGAATTCCTAGTCATGTCTTTTGGATTAACTAATTCTCCTACTGCCTTCATGGATATGATGAACCGAGTATTCAAGGAATATTTGGATCACTTTGCGGTCATATTTATTGATGACATCTTTATTTATTCCAAAAGCTGTGAAGATCATGAGTAACACTTGAGGCTGATACTTCAAAAGCTTCGTGAATATAAGCTTTATGCCAAGTTGAAAAATCTGAGTTACGGCTTGAGAAGTAGCATTCCTTGGGCACGTGGTATCAAGTCATGGAATATCTGTTGACCCAAAGAAAGATTGAAGCTATTCATTCAAAGGACCACCAACCTAAATCGATGATCAAAGTCGTAGCTTTCTCGGCTTAGCTGGTTATTATCAGAGATTTGTAGAAGGGTTTTCTTAAATTGCTACTCTCTTAACTCAGCTGACTCAAAAAGATACAAAATTCGGTTGGAACGAGGAATGTGAGAAGAATTTTCAAGAACTCAAGAGAAGACTCATTTTAGCACCTGTTCTGATAATACCATCTGGCTCGGAGGGATTTGTCATCTATAGTGATGCTTCAGGAAAAGGGTTAGGATGTGTTCTCATGCAACATGGAAAAGTCATAGCCTATGCCTCTCGAAAACTCAACGAATATGAGAGGAATTATCCTACTCATGATCTAGAGTTGGCAGCTGTTGTCTTCGCACTTAAAATTTGGAGGCATTACTTGTATGGGGAGAAAGTGGAGATCTCTACGGATCATAAAAGCCTCAAATATTTCTTCACTCAAAAAGAACTCAACATGCGACAGCGACGTTGGCTTGAACTATTGAAAGATTATGATCATACCATCCAATACCATCCTGGAAAAGCAAACGTGGTAGCTGACGTATTTAGTAGAAGATCATATGCGGGTTCGAGTGCGATATTGTCAACGCAGAGGCCCATTTTGTATGACTTGCAAAGGATGGAGATAGAGGTAAAGACTCTAGGGATCGACGTGATGATGACAAATATACGAGTAGAACCGACTTTAATCGATAAAGTTAAAGCTGCTCAAGCTACAGACCTGAAGCTGATGCATATGAGGAAGAAAGTACAAGAAGGTGTTATGCCGGAAGCAAGAATCGTTGAAGAAGGAATACTTCGAGTCAACTCCAGACTTTGTGTTACTAACGATCCGGAGTTATAGTATAAAATTATGATGGAGGCGCATAACACATAGTTTGCAATCCATCCTGGGAGTACAAAAATGTATCATGATCTTCGACATACATTTTGGTGGGGCAATATGAAGAGAGAGATAGCGCTGGTTATCTCAAGGTGTTTAACTTGTCAACCAGTCAAGGAAGAGCATCAAGTACTAAAAGGTCCATTGCAACCACTTAAAATTCTAGAATGGAAGTGGGAGCACATTACCATGGATTTCGTTACTGGTCTTCCCAAGGTTTCTCAAGGCATAGATGCAATTTGGGTCATTGTTGATAGATTGACCAAGTTTGCTCATTTCTTACCAATATGAGAAACTTATACACTTGAACGTCTTGCTCGTATGTATATAAATGAGATTGTAAGACTGCATGGTATGCCAGTATCCATAGTTTTTGATCGAGACCCAAGATTCACTTCACAATTTTGGGTTAGTTTACAAAAAGCTATGGGCACGGATTTACGATTTAGTTCGGCATATCATCCTCAAACGGACGGACAATTAGAGAGGACTATTCAAACCCTTGAAGATTTATTAAGACTCTGTGTCTTTGACTTCAAGGGAAGTTGGGACAAGTTCTTACCATTGGTGGAGTTTTCTTACAACAACAGTTATCAAACAAGTATTGGCATGGCTCCATTCGAGGCATTGTATGGAAGAAAGTGTCATTCTCCAGTATGGTGGGATGAGGTGGGTGAAGCAACGTTGTTGGGACCAGAGTTGGTACGTATGACTACGGAAAAGATTCAAACGATCCGACAACGTATAAAAATCTCACAAGACCGACAAAAGAGTTATGCTGATCTTCATCGAAAGGACGTGGAATTCGATATTGGAGATCATGTGTTGTTACGTGTTGCTCCATGGAAAGGAGTTACGAGATTTGGAAAGAGAGAGAAAGCTTAATCCTCGATTCATTGGCCCATTTTAATCCTCGATCGAGTAGGGACCGTGCTTTATAGACTCGCTTTTACCGCTAAGTATGTCTCGTGTTCATAACGTTTTTCATATATCCATGTTACGTAAATATGTGAAAGACCCGAACCACATTATTTAGTTAGAACCGGATGAAATAGCGAAAGATTTAACGTATGAAGAGGTTCCTGTTCAAATCTTGGATAAGAAGGAACATATTCTACACTCCAAGGTTATACCTCAAGTAAATGTTTTATGGAGGAGCCACGATATTGAGGAAATGACCTGGGAGTTAGAATCTGAAATGAAATCAAGGTATCCTTACCTCTTCGATATACCAGGTACGTACCCTAATTTCAAGGGCAAAATTTCATAAGAAGGGGAGATTGTAAGACCCTAACTTTTATGAATAAAGATGAATTTTCTATAATTATCATTTTTGAATATTATGGAATGAATTTGATATAATGTTATAGTTGTGGGTAATAGTTATAAATTTTGCAAAGTACGAAAGTTGTTATATAATATTCGATTGGTCGGGGAATATTCGTTTTAATAGGGAATATTAAATGCGGACTCAAGACAATCATTGGTGGACCCCACAACGGAATTATTGTTGGATTGAGAAAACGACAAAAATATTTTATGAAAATAACGGCGGAAGTTTTATCATTAACTGTTGAAACACCCGGTGTTAAAAGTACAAGAATACGCGTGGTTGCATAGTAGCACACAATATTGATTATTGATGCTTATGTGAGAAGTCACTCAGTTTTGTTCAATTATTGCTTCAGTAATTGTTGCATAGTATCCCACGTTAATTGATTCAATTATTGTCAATATTTTATATATTATTAAATCAATAATTAAAATGACGAAGTTATTAATATTATTATTTGCAATATTAACGATGTCTAGAAGTTCTGCCAAGGAGAGGTTTTGTAAGACCCCGAATTTTATGAAATAAAAGTATTCAATTTTTCTTATAATTACTATTCAGTAAATGGTTAAATTGATAAAAGTTAAAGTTAAGGGTGATATATGAATTTTTTTCAAAATACACAAGTGGTTATAAAATATTCATTGTTGTTTGGAATATTCGTTTGGTCGTGGAATATTCTTTACGTCGAGGAATATTAAATGCATTTATAGCGATCATTTGTGGCCCCATAATGTAAATAACCGCTTGGGATGAAGAAAACGACAAAATTAAGTTTTTATAAATAACGACGTAATCGTTACTGATTAACACTTGTTGGAATACGGTTGGTAAAATAAAGTAATACGTTGTTGCTGAAAGAAGACACCAGGTATTACAGTATTTTTGAATTATTGATTCTTACGTGAGAAGGCACTACTCAATAATTGTTATAGTAATTATTGCTCAATATTTTATTTTATTGATTCAATAATTCTTTGTGTTGATATTTTATATTATTGTTGTTCAATAATTGTCACTTTGCATGATTTTCCCATTATCGGATCAATAATTCATATTATTTGAATAATATTATTAGATAACATTATTGGCAATGTCTAGAAAGTTCGTCTAAGGAGAGGTTTGGTCACCTAATTGCGCGCCAGTAAGGAGAGATCCTTATTGGAAAGCCCCCTCTTTCTGGAACCGCTGGTTGTCATTATTGTGATTCTGTAATATTATTTGTGAATAATTAATTATTGATTCATATGATAAGGAAATATTTATTTTATATGAATATAAATGATGGATTTATTTATGTGGTTATTAATGAAGGAATTAATGCTGAGATGTTTTATTTGTATTTTGTCGGATTGGAGGTATTAAAAGATCAAATCGGTGTTATTACAGCTTTATTGTGTGAGTTATAATATTTAATCCGACCGTTGGATCGTTGTAATTTTTGGATATGTTATACATATATAAGTTTGAGTATATGTCCACACATTTTGAACCGTTAAAATGAGCGATAATTTATTATGAATTTTAAGAGGTGGTGATTCGTAAATTAGGTTATAAATGATTTTGGTGAAAAATTCTAGAATTGGTGGGCCCCACTTGTGGTTGGTGAAAAAAATGTGCTGAATTTTATTTCAAATGTGGTGGGTGGCAATAGTAGCGAGTAAAAGCCATCGGTGTAGCAGTCAAGTCTGCCTTGCCGAGCTAACATTTTCCTATAAATAGAGGGCTAAGTTAGAATTGAAAATCACACCGAAAACAAAGTTTTCTCTCTTTCTCTCTCTAGATTATTGAGTGTAATTTGTGAGTATTTAGATACTTGGTGAGTTGATATTCATCGATCTGCAAGTTTCCTTCAAATCATATCCGATATCCCGTCGGTGTCTTTGCTTTTTGAGGTAAGGGATAGTAAGGGATAGTAAGGGATAGTAAGGATATTATTTTTTCAGAATGATATTATTTCTTCAATATCATTATCTTTGAAATATTAGTTGAAACTTTTTATCAAATTTGGAACTTTTTCATGTATCTGGGTTACTATTCACGAGTTACTATTCATGAGTTACTATTCACGAGTTACTATTCACGAGTTCTATTCATGAAGCGTGAAGATGTTTTTTTGTAGAATTTCTATCTTTTGGTGTCTGAGTTACTATTCACGATATCAAGCCTTATTCACGATATCTGACACTATTCACGAATCGACACTATTCACCGAAAAATAAAAATTTTTCTTTTCGTCTAAAATATCTATTCTGGATACTAGCTTTGATTGTATCCATGTTTTGATCATTCTTGAATTTTACACCACTATGATTATTTTAAGGTATTTTTGGATGTATAGATTAGGAGTTATGGATTTTATGAGAAAAGACTATTTTAAAAGTAACTATTTATAACTCCTTGCGGTTAACTCCAAAATTGATGAAATTTTTATTGAGAGTACATCTATATAATATCGATTGTACTCTGTGAATTTCGAATTTTTGGATAAAAGTACAATTTATGATAAATGTTTAAATATTCGGTGGTTTTGGCCATATGAAAATAGTAAATGAATTTTTAAAATTTAGAGAAAATATATGTTCAATATGGGACTATTTTATGCTAAATCCCGGAAAAGAAATATTTTTAGAACTGATTTGGTGTTTTCATGAAAATGTTCTAGTTATGAGTAAATGAATTAAATATGTTATGTGAAGTAAGAAAATTGGAAAATATGATTTATTGGCTTGAGAATCATATATGAGATATATGCGATTTTTATGAGGGTTTTGGTTAATGATGATGAAATCTTATGAGTTTGGCATTTTAGATGATTAAATGCATTAATTATTAAAGTGTAAATAATTGGATTAAATTATTTATAAGTTTAAGAAATGATTAAAATATTATTATAATATTAATAATATTAGATTATGAGATTTCTAAGTGATTTATAACATTTGGATTAAGGTGTTATAAATATGGATATGAATTTTATTATGAAACTTTATCTTTTCGTGTATCGAGGGTTACTATATGCACGATATACGGACTATGTACGAATCACGGGTACTATTCACAACAAATTGGTTTTTCCCACCAAATTATCGTTGATTTATGAATCTTACTCTTGAAATTAAAACCATGTTTTGATTATATTATTTTTATATAACATTCTTATAACCCTAATGATGATATTTCTCTTTGACTTGAGTGTAAAGATGGGTAGATTATTGGTATGATCGTGACCATAGGTTCTCTTTGGCCAAATGGTGCAAAAGTTGAATTGTTGATTTGGTATGATCATGACCATTGAATTTACAATTGAATATTTTTAGCTTAAGTGCAAAGGTGAATTGATCAACATGGTTATAATTATTGTTATATAACTTCAAAATGATTATGTATTTCTTTGATATATGAATATCTTTGGCTCGTTGTGCAAAGATGACTTTTTGTTGAATATCTTTGCTTTGTAGTGCAAAGATGAATTATTGATGAATATCTTTGGCTCGTAATGCAAAGATGACTGTTGTTGAATATCTTTAGCTTTGTAGTGCAAAGATGAATTATTGATGAATATCTTTGGCTCGTAATGCAAAGATGACTGTTGTTGAATATCTTTAGCTTTGTAGTGCAAAGATGAATTATTGATGAATATCTTTGGCTCGTGAATGCAAAGATGACTGTTGTTGAATATCTTAGCTGTAGTGCAAAAGATGAATTATTGATGAATATCTTTTGCTCAGAATGCAAAGATGACATGTTGTTGAATATCTTTAGCCTTGTAGTGCAAAAGATGAATTATTGATGAATATCTTTGGCTTGTAATGCAAAGATGACTTCGTTGTTGAATATCTTTAGCCCAGTAGTGTAAATATGAATCGTTGATGAATATCTTTGGCCGTGGTGCAAAGATGAATTTATTAGTATGATTATGAATGTAGAACTGTGATTTGGTATAACCATGATATTTGATGTTTCAGGTAAAGACAGGTGATGAAAATTATCTTCGTCCTGGATGAGAAGAGGAATTTAGAATCACAATTATGATTATGAGTTATTCATATGATTGTGGAAAGGAACTGTTGATTTATGTTACAGGGATAAAACATTGTTGGTGGACTTTAACGTGGAGAAGACAATAGACTTTATAGTCTATTCGACTCTTCTAATGGATTGCTTCGTTCACCGCAACTATGGTTGAAAAGTTTTATCATCTACCATATGTTCTAAATCTCGATTTATTCTCGATGAAGGCTATTGATAATTTAATTATCTTTAGTCATGATATTCTTTCTTCGAAGCTAGTTGTGCTCACCCTTTTGTTTCACAATTCCTTTCGTAATAAAGTGTAGGGGGTTGAAAGTGGATAACAAGGAATAGAGTGGTGGTCTATAGATGTTGAGGGTGAGGTGAATTTAACTTGGAAGGGTGTTTTGTCACTATCATACAAGATGTCTAATGACATACAAACTCGTGTTATCATAAGACATAGTTGTGCTCATCCACTTGCTCGAGTATATTTACAAGCACTACTTATATAATCTTGGTGTTTGTTTGGAGTATAATACCCAATTAGAGACAAAGTGGAGATAATGATATGTCAAGAGAAGACTCACCATTGGGAAGAATACGATAGTAATCTTCTTGTTTTTCTTTGGGGGTCTATTAGGGTCAACCAAGGATAATTCTGCGGCCATATGATATCTACCATAACCTAAAAGCATGGCCTCCCATGTACGAAGGTTTCTTTGAGCACTTCCCAAAGATTCTAATTTCTAAAATGCTTTTGACTATACCTTTATGTAAGGTGTCATTGTGACGTACTTACAGTTGGTATATATTTGTATCCAAACTCACATCATATGTGTTTGTTGTATTTTGCACGACAATTGTTGTAATAAAGTTGTAGTTGTTTTCTCGTACCATATATTTGGCGACTCGTAATGGGTTGGATGGAATGGACCTATTTTGGGGTCGTTACATTTGCATCGAGCTTAGGGATATGATCTCTGGCGGAGATCGGGAATAGAACTAGGAGGGAGAGATGAGTAAATCCTTCGCTAGTGTGTCCTACCTAAGCTTATTTGTTGATGGTCACCATAATATCGGGATATTAGGTGATATGTTAATTTGTTAAATTAACCCTTATTTTGAAGTTGTATTCTAGAATGATATCTGAAATACAGGAGATGAGCAATGGAGAAATCATGATGACAGGAAAGATGAAATCTGAAATGAAAGCAAGGTATTCTCAACTCTTTGAAATACCGAATGCGTGAAATTTCGGGGACGAAATTTCATAAGGAGGGAGATTGTAAGACCCTCGAATTTTATGAAATAAAAGTATTCAATTTTTCTTATAATTACTATTCAAGAAATGGTTAAATTGATAAAAGTTAAAGTTATGGGTGATATATGAATTTTTTTCAAAATACACAAGTGGTTATAAAATATTCATTGTTGTGGGGAATATTCGTTTGGTCGTGGAATATTCTTTTCTCGTTTGGAAATATTCGTATTTACCTAGCGATCATTTATGGGCCCCATAATGTAATAACTGTCTTGATGAAGAAAACGACAAAATTAAGTTTTTATAAATAACGACGTAATCGCTACTCAAGTAACACCGTTGGAATACCCTATTGGTAAAATAAAGTAATACGCGTTGTTGCACAAGAAGACACCAGACATTACAAAGATTTTTGAATTATTGATTCTTACGTAAGAAGGCACTACTCAATAATTGTTACAAAGAATTAATTCTCAATATTTTTATTTTATTGATTCAATAATTGCTGTGTTGATATTTTATATTATTGTTGTTCAATAATTGTCACCGCATGCAGATTTCCCATTATCGGATCAATAATTCATATTATTTGAATAATATTATTAGATAACATTATTGGCAATGTCTAGAAAGTTCTCATCTAAGGAGAGGTTTGGTCACCTAATTGCGCTACCAAAGAAGGAGAGATCCTTATTGAAAGCCCCTCTTTCTGGGAACCGCTCGGTCATTATTATCAGTGATTCTGTAATATTATTTGTGAATAATTAATTATTGATTCATATGATAAGGAAATATTTATTTTATATGAATATAAATGATGGATTTATTTATGTGGTTATTAATGAAGGAATTAATCTTTGAGATGTTTTATTTGTATTTTGTCGGATTGGAGGTATTAAAAGATCAAATCATCGGTGTTATTACGACTTTATTGTGTGAGTTATAATATTTAATCCGACCGTTGGATCGTTGTAATTTTTGGATATGTTATACATATATAAGTTGAGTATATGTCCACACATTTTGAACCGTTAAAAATGAGCGATAATTTATTATGAATTTTAAGAGGTGACTCGATTCGTAAATTAGGTTATAAATGATTTTGGTGAAAAATTCTAGAATTGGTGGGCCCCACTTGTGGTTGGTGAAAAAAATGTGCTGAATTTTATTTCAAATGTGGTGGGTGGCAATAGTAGCGAGTAAAAAGCCATCAATGTAGCAGTCAAGTCTCCTTGGTAGCTAACATTTTCCTATAAATAGAGGGCTGTTTAGAATTGAAAATCACACCGTAAACAAAGTTTTCTCTCTTTCTCTCTCTAGATTATTGAGTGTAATTTGTGAGTATTTAGATACTTGGTGAGTTGATATTCATCGATTGCAAGTTTCCTTCAAATCATATCCGATATCCCGTCGAAGTCTTTTCTCTTTTGAGGTAAGGGATAGTAAGGATAGTAAGGGATAGTAAGGGATATTATTTTTTTCGTAATGATATTATTTCTTCAATATCATTATCTTTGAAATATTGGTTGAAACTTTTTATCAAATTTAGAACTTTTTCATGTCGGGTTACTATTCACGAAGTTACTATTCACGAGTTACTATTCATGAGTTACTATTCACGAAGTTACTATTCACGAGTACTATTCATGAAGCGTGAAGATGTTTTTTTTGGAATTTCTATCTTTTGGTGTTTGAGTTACTATTCACGATATCTCAAGACTATTCACGATATCTGAGACTATTCACGAATACGACACTATTCAATCAAAAATAAAAATTTTTTCTTTTCGTCTAAAATATCTATTCGGATACTAGCTTTGATTGTATCCATGTTTTGATCATTCTTGAATTTTACACCACTATGATTATTTTAAGGTATTTTTGGATGTATAGATTAGGAGTTATGGATTTTATGAGAAAAAGACTATTTTAAAAGTAACTATTTATAACTCCTCATGCGGTTAACTCCAAAATTGATGAAATTTTTATTGAGAGTACATCTATATAATATCGAAGTACTCGTGAATTTCTAATTTTTGGATAAAAGTACAATTTATGATAAATGTTTAAATATTCTATGGGTTTTAGCCATATGAAAAATAGTAAATGAATTTTTAAAATTTCGAGAAAATATATGTTCAATATGGGACTATTTTATGCTAAATCCCGGAAAAGAAATATTTTTAGAACTGATTTGGTGTTTTCATGAAAATGTTCTAGTTATGAGTAAATGAATTAAATATGTTATGTGAAGTAAGAAAATTGGAAAATATGATTTATTGGCTTGAGAATCATATATGAGATATATCGATTTTTATGAGGGTTTTGGTTAATGATGATGAAATCTTATGAGTTTGGCATTTTAGATGATTAAATGCATTAATTATTAAAGTGTAAATAATTGGATTAAATTATTTATAAGTTTGAGAAATGATTAAAATATTATTATAATATTAATAATATTAGATTATGAGATTTCTAAGTGATTTATAACATTTGGATTAAGGTGTTATAAATATGGATATGAATTTTATTATGAAACTTTATCTTTTAGTGTCGAGGTTACTATGCACGTATACGGACTACGGACTATGTACGAATACGGGTACTATTCACAACAAATTGGTTTCTTCTCCACCAAATTATCGTTGATTTATGAATCTTACTCTTGAAATTAAAACCATGTTTTGATTATATTATTTTATATAACATTCTTATAACCCTAATGATGATATTTCTCTTTGACTTGAGTGTAAAGATGGGTAGATTATTGGTATGATCGTGACCATAGGTTCTCTTTGGCCAGTAGTGCTAAAGTTGAATTGTTGACTGGCATGATCATGACCATTGAATTTACAATTGAATATTTTTAGCTTAAGTGCAAAGGTGAATTGATCAACATGGTTATAATTATTGTTATATAACTTCTGAAATGATTATGTATTTCTTTGATATATGAATATCTTTGGCTCGTTGTGCAAAGATGACCTGTTGTTGAATATCTTTAGCCTGTAGTGCAAAGATGAATTATTGATGAATATCTTTGGCTCGTAATGCAAAGATGACCTGTTGTTGAATATCTTTAATCAGTAAAGTAAAGATGAATTATTGATGAATATCTTTGGCTCGTAAATGCAAAGATGACTGTTGTTGTTGAATATCTTTAGCCTGTAGTGCAAAGATGAATTATTGATGAATATCTTTGGCTCGTAATGCAAAGATGACCTGTTGTTGAATATCTTAGCCTGTAGTGCAAAGATGAATTATTGATGAATATCTTTTGCTCGTAATGCAAAGATGACATGTTGTTGAATATCTTTAGCCTGTAGTGCAAAGATGAATTATTGATGAATATCTTTGGCTTGTAATGCAAAGATGACTGTTTGTTGAATATCTTTTTAGCCAGTAGTGTAAATATGAATCTGTTGATGAATATCTTTGGCCCGTGGTGTGCAAAGATGAATTTATTAGTATGATTATGAATGTGAACTGTGATTTGGTATAACCATGATATTTGATGTTTGGGTAAAGACAGGTGATGAAAATTATCTTCGTTCTGGATGAGAAGAGGAATTTAGAATCACAATTATGATTATGAGTTATTCATATGATTGTGGAAAGGAACTGTTGATTTATGTTACAGGGATAAAACATTGTTGGTGGACTTTAACGTGGAGAAGACAATAGACTTTATAGTCTATTTGACTCTTCTAATGGATTGCTCGTTCCGCTGCAACTATGGTTGAAAAGTTTTATCATCTACCATATGTTCTAAATCTCTGATTTATTACTGATGAAGGCTATTGATAATTTAATTATCTTTAGTCATGATATTCTTTACTGAGCTAGTTGTGCTCACCCTTTTGTTTCACAATTCCTTTCAGGTAATAAAGTGTAGCTGGGTTGAGCGGGGATAACAAGGGAATAGAGTGGTGGTCTATAGATGTTGAGGGTGAGGTGAATTTAACTTGGAAGGGTGTTTTGTCACTATCATACAAGATGTCTAATGACATACAAACTCGTGTTATCATAAGACATAGTTGTGCTCATCCACTTGCTGAGTATATTTACAAGCACTACTTATATAATCTTGGTGTTTGTTTGGAGTATAATACCCAATTAGAGACAGTGGAGATAATGATATGTCAAGAGAAGACTCACCATTGGGAAGAATACGATAGTAATCTTCTTGTTTTTCTTTGGGGTCTATTGGGTCAACCAAGGATAATTCTGTGGCCATATGATATCTACCATAACCTAAAAGCATGGCCTCCCATGTACGAAGGTTTCTTTGAGCACTTCCCAAAGATTCTAATTTCTAAAACAGTTTTTGACTATACCTTTATGTAAGGTGTCATTGTGACGTACTACAGATTGGTATATATTTGTATCCAAACTCACAAAGATATGTGTTGTTGTATTTTGCACGACAATTGTTGTAATAAAGTTGTAGTTGTTTTCTGTACCATATATTTGGCGACTCAGAATGGGTTGGATGGAATGGACCTATTTTGGGGTCGTTACAGGTTTGGTCACCTAATTGTGCGCCAATAGGGAGAAATCCTTATTGGAAAGCCCTCTCTTTCCTGGGAACGACCTGGTCGATTAATAGTGTAAATTATAATAATGATGATGAAGTTTTGTTTTATTAGTATTATTAATGGAATAAAGCAGAAAAGTTTTTTATATAAAACAGAATACTTTTATAAAGTTATTCATTTTATTAGACTATAAATAGAATATATTCTATTCTATTATGCAGAGTGTTTTGCATAGTAAAATCTTTTTATATAAAACAGAATACTTTTATAAAGTTATTCGTTTTATTAGACTATAAATAGAATATATTATATTTTATTATGCATAGTGTTTGCATAGTAAAATCTTTTTATATAAAATGAAATACTTTTATAAAGTTATTCATTTTATTAGATTATAAATAGAATATATTATATTTTATTTAAAAGATTTTGTTTTATTAGAATATTTTTAGTAAACCAATCTGACAGACGGTCAGCTAAAAAGTAAATCAATCTGACCGCTCAGAATTAGTTACTATTATTCACCATTCTCTTATAAATAGAAGCTCATTCCTTTATTATTTCTTACGAATTCAATTTGAAACTCTGAGAGAGAAACTATAAAGAGAAAGAAGAAAATATATTCGCTTACTTCACTACTCCTATATCCAGTTTGTTTCTAAGGTAAGTGGTATTATTTCTTTCGTATTCATGAAGAGAACTTCTGTTATTCCATTTTTTTATTCTGTTGGAATAACCTGTATATGCGGTTTACCCTATACTTGGTGAAATTCTTCTGTTATTCCATTCTTTATCATTATGTTGGAATAACTTGTCTATGCGAAGTACCGCATACATGGTGAAATTCTTCTGTTATTCCATTCTTTATTATTCTGTTGGAACATCCTGTCTGTGCGTTTACGCATGATCTGGTTCTGTTATTGATTATTCTATTGGAACATCCTATCGGTGCGAATTTTGCCTGACCTGGTTCCGTTATTTATTATTCTGTTGGAATATCATGTCTGTTCGTTTACGCATGACCTAGTTCCGTTATTTATTATTCTGTTGGAATAACATGTCTCTGCGGTCTATCGCATGCCTGGTGATTTCTTTTGTTATTCCATTCTTTATTATACTCAGTTGGTTAAAGTTTTGACTTCTATACTCCATGATATTAGTGGAATATCCTTGATATTTGCGCTTCATGCAATATCTTTTCATGGAAATATTCTTCTGAGCATTGTTGAATTTTACTCTACAAAGAAGTATCATGTTGATAATTTGGACGTTATTAGTTTCTGGATAAATTAATTCTTGAACTTGTTTTATTGAATTATTATATCATTTTCATCATCCTCATGTTTATATTATGTTGAAAGTCATTTGTGGCCTGTAGTGCATAGATGGACTTGGTAGGATTATGACCAGGGTTTAATCAGTATAATCATGACCGTAATGTTACAAATGATGTGGTAAAAGTCCTCATTGGCCTGTAGTGCATTGATGGACAGTTGTTGGCATGATCATGACCATTGATGAATACAAGAATATCCTTGGCCCGTAGTGCATAGATAATTTGTAGTTGTGATACTAATGAATATCCTTGGCCGTAGTGCAGGGATGATGTGGATTATTTATTAAGCTGAGTCCTAACGATAAAAGTGATGAAAAACCTTTTAAATCATAAAAGACAGTAGATTTTATTCTCTACTTGACTCTTTTAATGGATTGCTTGTTCAATTGCAGTTAAACTTGATGTTTGTTATATTGTATCGCTTTAACACCGCTGATGATGGCTAACGATAATTTATTCTATATTATATTAGTCATAATATTTCTTACTGGGCTAGTTGAGCTCACCCTTTTACTTTCATTGTTCTCTTCAGGAAATGAAAACGTAGCAGACTAGTCGGGGAACGGAGTGACGGTCTAGATAATAGCATTAGTAGTCCTCACTATTCTGTTAAATAGTGTGATAATAAATGTAATGAGTACTCAATTGAGTGTGGATATTGTCTAGATGACAATATTTGTATTAAAACTCACAGCATATGTTTTGTCGTATTTTACACGACTGTTGTATAATTAAGTTGTATTTGAATTTTGTACCATGTATTTGGCGACTCAAGATAAGTGATGTATACCTATTTTGTGGGCGTCACATAGCATCTTGATGTTGACGATACCTTGCCTGTAAGTATTCAGCAGATGAAATTTCTTTAGCAGAGAGTTCTTCCAGCTTCTATCAATGTCCTGTTTTTTCTCTCAGCTACTCCATTTTGTTGGGGAGTTCATGGAGCTGAGAAGTTGTGACTAATGCCATTGTTTGTGCAGAACCCATCCATTTCTAAGAAATCGAATTCTCTTCCATGATCACTCCTTATAGCCTTGATTTTCTCTCCTTTCTCGTTCATTACCAGCTTGAACATCATGATCAGCTGAGAGCTTGTTTCGTCTTTTGAGGTTAGAAAAAACACCCATGTAAATCTGGTGTAGTCATCGACTACGACCAGTGAGTATCTCTTTTTTCCAAGGCTCGTCGTAGGAATTGGCCTAAAAAGATCCATGTGTAGTAACTGCAGAGGCTTGTCGATTGTATTGGTAGTTTTTCTCTTGAATGAGCTTCTGGTCTGCTTCCCAAGTTGACAGGCATTACACGGCCTTTCTTTAACGAAGTTGAACTTGGGTAGGCCTGCAACTAGATCTTCTGAAGCTAATTTGGACATGCTGTTGACTTATGTCACACTCCATGTTTTGATGATAACCATATTTATTCACTAACCATGTTATATAACATTTCAGGAACATCAAGGAAGAAAGTCCAAAGTCAAGATGTCTTTAAAGAAAGAAAAGCTAATTTGAGTCCTAGGAATATATGTAAGATCTTAGCAATTATCACTTTCCAAAATAAGGCTCTAGGACATGTGCATTGCATATATATACTTGCATTCACAATTGATGTTACACGTTAAATAATTAGCTCATAATATGCATGGCCAAATTTGCTCAACATAAGGAATCAAATCCTGTTAAATAGACCCACACGGTAGAGCAAGGAATGGGGTAAATAAATTATCATAAGTTATGCATTAAATCACTCCATCAATCTAAGTTCACGAGTAAGACAACAATGGGATAGCAGGAGTCAGGCATTACAATTTAAGGAATCTAATTGGGTGTCTCCAACGGTCCAATATATATGGACACTGGACAGCAGATAATTATGGTAAGCACAAATCATGACATCATAAATCATGCTACACAAACTATGCGTCGTAAATCAAGGGTCATAATTCTAGGCAAGTAATTAAGAAATCTAGTTGATTGATTACCATATGCGGTACAAGAATCATGGGCCATGATTTGGGAAATCTAATTGGTTGATTCTAACGGTCCAATGTATATGGAAACCTGCATGCAAATGTTTATGGTAATACAAAGTGTTAACTTCCGGCATTTTAGACATTGGGGCAGTAGAAATCTGTAACAGGAATATCTCCCATAAAAAGGAAATCAATTAGCCCTAAAATACTGATAGCGTGATATCTCAGTAAATAAAATCTCAGTGTTGAAAAACAAATCGAGAATATCATGTTTGACAGAGAACTGCAAGATTTGAGCAAAAGTATTTCCAACGTGTATATCACAAAATTCTTAGAACGAAAATATGTTGGTGAATCCTATATAAACTGAGCTCTTTAACAACTTTAGAAAACGAAAAAACATTTTTACAGTATCAAAAAGCATACAAGTTACAAAAGTGTTTTTCATCGTGATCTATTACATTAAGAATAGTGTGTTAGCCACAAAGAACATATAAGAACATATTCTGGTAATATTCTTCTTGCATATCATTTCATCTCATACTAGAGCCTTAAGTTGGTAAGTGGTACATTGCTTGATCATTAGACCTCTAGTGTGTATCTTATATTTTGATCTCTCAATCAATACTTTATTGTGATTAATTTTGTTTGAATTGATAACTCATTATAGTCAAGTTTGGGGAAAGCATAGGTGCTTAAGAGTGCATAGGTGCACAGGGAACAAAGGTGTTCGAATTGCTAGAACTTGTATTGTAATTGAAAGAGTTAATAAAAGTGAGTCTCCAATACTAATTGGTATTGGATGTGGATTAGGCTACTATTCTAGAGGGTAGTAGTTGAACCACGTAAAAATTCTGGTGTTCTTGTGATTGCTTGACTATCATGTTATTTATCCAGCAGCTTGTATTCTATTCATATCAGTAAACTGGTTAACTCAATAATATCCTAATTTGGTAATCCAGCTTGCTGCATTAAACATCCAAAGGACTTTTTATAAGAAATAAAAATTGGACATAGTTTGTGCCTACACTTATTCAACCCCCTCCCTTCTAAGTGTACTTATTTAAATTTCATTTGGTATCAAAGCTTGGCTCTACTTATCTTGGTCTTAAAGGTGACTTGTAAGGAAAGATTCTGACATGGCACAACTTGGAAGTGCTCATCACGAAGGTCAATCAACAAACCGACCTCCACTACTCCTTGGAACTGAGAACTATAACTTCTGGAAATTCCGATTGAGGATATATCTTAAGTGTAAGACCCCGAAATTTTTAAATAAAAAGGAATTTCCTTTATTTTGAAATAGTAAGGGTTGATTTGATTAATGTGGATAGTTAAGGGTTAAATACGCAAATATTTCAAAATAAGCAAGTGGTTATAAAATATTCATTGTTGTCGGGGAATATTCGTTTGGTCGTGGAATATTCGTACTGTCGGGGAATATTCGTACGACGGCACAGCCATGTGTGGGCCCCATAACGGAAAGCGATTGGATGAAGAAAACGACAAATATAAGTTGTTTTTAAATAACGGCGTAGTTGTTGCCACTGTTGGAATACCCGGTGGTTAAAACACACTAATACGCGTTGTTGAACAGTAGCACACGGTATTGCACCAATTATTGATTCTTACGTAAGAAGGCACTACTCAATAATGGTTACGATAATTAATTGCTTCAAGATTTTTATTGAGTTAATAATTCTTTGTGTTGATATTTTATATTGCTGTTGTTTCAATAATTGTCATTACACAGTATCTTTCATTATCGAAGCAATAATTCATATTATCTGAATAATATTATTAGATAACATTATTGGCAATGTCTAGAAAGTTACATCTAAGGAGAGGTTTGGTCATCTAATTGCGCCGCCAAGAAGAAGAAATTCTTATTGAAAGCCCCTCTTTCTGGAACCTGCACGTTGTCAATATTGTGATTCTGTAATATTATTTGTGAATAATTAATTATTGATTTATATGATGAGGAAAATATTGATTTTATGTGGATATAGATGGAGAAAATTTTTAAAATGACAATTGTTGAAAATTAATATTTTATCTTTTTCTGATAAAATAATTCATTTAAATATATTATTTTAATAATATATTAACGGTGATATTTTTACAATGAATGTGGGATATATGAGTATATGAGGAGGAAGAGTATTTTTGTGGCATTAAATGTTTAACACATGTTTTGTGTGTTGGTGGACACAATTATTGACCGAAATTTGATTATAGCCTGTAAAATCGCATGTTTGTGGATTTCGGTCGATTTTTGTTTGGAATTTGGAAAAACTTTCTTCTGCAAAGTTGTAGAGAATTGAATTTCCTATAATAACTCGCGAGATTCGAATTTTCTGATGAAAGGGCTATTTATTATGAATTATTGAAGTTCCGAAGCTCCGAAATAATTGATTTTTGGGAGTTTAAATTATTTTTGTTAAGAAAAACGTTTTTTGTATTTTTTTTGGACATCATTAACATGTGTGGCTGGTGTTTTTGACCAAAAGGTGGGCTAAGGAAAATTTGTATAATTATATTAATATTATATTAAATTTTCTGCTTTGGTGTTCTAAGCAATTTCCTATAAATAGGGTGCTTAGGTTAGAATTGAAAATCACACCAGAAACTGAAGTTTTCTCTCTATTTCTCTCTCGATATTTTGAGCGTATTCTTGTGAGTATTTTGAGTATACTTTGAGTATTGCTAGATTTTGCAAGTTCCTTCAACTATACCCGTATTCTAGCTAAAATCTTGATCTTTCGAGGTAAGGGATATTATTTTTTTGTAATGATATTATTTCTTCAATATCATTATCTTTGAAATGTTGATCTGAAGTTTTATCAAATTTGGAACTTTTTCATGTCTGGGTTACTATTCATGAGTTACTATTCACGAGTTACTATTCATGAAGTTTCTATTCACGAAGTTCTTATTCATGAGAGTTACTATTCACGAGTTACTATTCACGAGTACTATTCATGAAGCGTGAAGATGTTTTTGTGGAATTTCTATCTTTTGGTGTCTTGAGTTACTATTCACGATATCTGGACTATTCACGATATCTGACACTATTCACGAATACGGACTATTCAATCAAAAAATGAAAATTTTCTTTTGTCCAAAATATCTATTCGGATACTAGCTCGATTGTATCCATGTTTTGATCATTCTTGAATTTTACACCACTATGATTATTTTTTTGAGGTATTTTTGGGCGTGGATAAAACCAAGTACGAATCCTTAATCCTTAATCCTTGTCATTTTGTTTCACCGGATTCGTTTTTTTAAAAATATTTTTCATCATCCTCGCCTTAAATGATGATATTATTGAATATCTTTGGCAGAGTAGTGCAAAGATGAATGATTTCTCAAGAATATCTTTGGCTCAGTAGTGCAAAGATGAATGATTTCTGAAGAATATCTTTGGCTTTTAGAGTGCAAAGATGAACAGTGTTGAGATGAACATGACCAATTGATGAATAATATTGGCTGTAGTGCAAAGATGAATATTTGATTTGAGAAGAATATCGATTGATGTTACAGGGATAAAATATTGATGATGGACATTAAATTCATAGATTATAGTAGATTTCATTCTCTACGTAACTCTTCTATGAATTATTATTTCAATAACGAATATTGATCCGAAACTTGTTGTCTATTGTATTCTATCGATTTTTCCTCGTTGAAGACTAACGATAATTTGTTGTATATTATCTTAGTCATAATATTCTTTACTGGGCTAGTTGAGCTCACCCTTTTCCTTGTTGTTCCATTTTTCTTCTCAGGAGGCGAGAATGTAGCGAGTACTAGTCGGGGTATGGAATGAAGATTCTAGAGAGAGTTGTTTAGTAGTCCTCACCATTTTGTAAAATAATGAATCAATAATGTGATGAGGATTTATTTGAGTATAGATATTGTCTGAAGATAATATTTGTATTCAAACTCACGCTTTCTTGTTGTAATAATAAAGTTGTAGTTGTTTCTGTACCATGTATTTGGCGACTCAGAATGGGTGTTGTGTATACCTATTTTGGGGGCGTCACAGTTGGTATCAGAGCTTAGGGATATGATCTCTGGTGGAGATCGGGGAATAAAACTAGGAGGGGAGAGACGAGTAAATCCTTCGCTAGTGTGTCCTACCTAAGCTTATTTGTTAGTTGAGTCGAAGATATAGGGATATTATGTGATATATTGATTTCCTTAATTAACCCTTATTTTATGACGATTTGAGAATGTCGACTGAGAATATTAACAGTGGAGTAAATGAGACCGTGGAGATGCCTGTACTCACCAACGAGGAGAACGTACAACAGTCGGCAATGTTCCTCCCGTGAACAACACCACCTGGCGGATGATGAACGAGGGGATGTTTAGAAGCTTTTTGCGATTCATGCAAAATCGAGATTTAGGAGACTCGTGTTCAAAATACTGAGGAGGAAATGATAGCAATTCACGAGTGGTCACAACCAAGCGCTTCAAAGAGTTGGGACCACGAGTGCTTCGGGAAAGCGGATCCGATTAAAGAGGCGGAGGCGTGGGTCAAAACAAATTACCAAGATATTCGATGTCTTGGGATGCACGGAGGAACAGAAAGTTCCATTCGCCACCTTTATGTTCCGTGGCGAAAGCGATTCATCGGTGGGAATCATGAAGCGTACCCATCCAAACCGCACTCGGCATGTCATGGGAGACGTTTGAAAAGCGATTCAATGACAAGTACTTCCACGAAAGTATTCGCTATATGAAGGAAGTGGAGTTTATTAGACTAGAGCGAGAATAACATGGCGGTGTCCCAAAGACGAGGCGGAAGTTCATGGAGTTATCCGTGTTTGCACCTCATTTGGTGGAGAATGAGGAACGATGACGGATGTTTCGAGAGGTTTAAAACCCGACATACGTCGATATCTCATTTCTCATAAATTTTCTCTCTATTCGGATGTTGTCAGCAGGGGCTCGGTTGTTAGAGCGAGATAACGAGTACGTTCAACCGAGGGACCATAACCAGATCATACCAAGATAGCGATCATCGAATAACGATAACCAAATGGAGAAAGAAGAATACTGAGACAAAGGCGGTAACCACTCTGGTGGTAATCGTGGCCATGAAAATAGAAGAAGCGAGTGGGAGGAGATTTTAAAAGAGAGATTCAACAACGACCATGTGAAGACGTCGGCGCCTATAGCAACTAGTTTTAAGGAGGAGAACGACCACCTATCAGATGTTATGTTAAATGCGGAAAGAGGGACATATCATTGGCCGCCTTGAGCTTTAAGGTATGCTATAGTTGTGGAAAGGAAGGACATATCGCTTCGAGATTATACAGTAAGCGAAACCTAGTTCAATGGGGACGGTGACTCAAAAGATCTGTCCCGAAAAAGTCAAAGTCAACGATTCCGGAAGAGCGTTTGTCGTGGCCAGGTCAAAATGCAAGGAACCCGAGCGAAGTTAGCACTCAAGTTAGTTAATTATAAATTCTTGCGAAGTATATACCTTACTAGATACCGGTTCTACCCATTCTTTTATCTCTCTTACTTGTGCTCAACATTTAAACTTGACTCGGAGAAATTAGACTTTGACCCTATCTGTGGAAACTCCGTTAGAGAAACTTTCATCACATCCATTTGCTTATAAATCTTGCTTGATTCAGTTGGCACTATCACATTACCCGTTAACCTTATTTCTATAGAGATATTTGTTTTTGATGTGATTTTAAGGTTAACTACTCATCACGCCGAAATTGATTATTTTCGTAAGGTTGTTAGTTTTCATATTCCTAAGCAACTCATTTATTCAATTCAAGCAATCAAACCATTGTAGTCAAACATTTTCATATCAAGCCATGAAGTCATTCGTTTTATTACGGATGTCAAATTTTCTTAGTCCATGTTATGGATTTGAATAAAGACACGCCGATTTGAATAATATTCTGTTGTTATTGATTTTCCCCGACGTATTTTACGAAGAATTTCTTGGCTTACTCCCAAAGCTCGATATTAAATTTTGTATCGACTTTGAACCCTAGACAAAACTCATTTCTAAAATCTCATATCGAATGGCTCTATTGAACTTCGGAGTTAAAAATTCAACTATAGAATTTGGTACCGAGCCTTTATCTTGTGACTTCCTTTGTGGAATTCACCTAAGCCGAACTCTCTCGTAGGGGACGCTCATATTAAATGCGATAGTAAATCGATAGGTGTCATTGTGACGTCTTATCCAAGATTGGGATATGAGTCACAGTTGAGAGCAACCTAAGTCGATGAATCGAAATACGTAGCTTTCTAGGCTTAGTTGGTTATTATCGGAGATTCGTTGAAGGATATTCTCGAATCGCTATTCCGTTAACTTAGTGACTCGAAAAGATACAAAATTGTATGGAGCGAGGAATGCGAGAAGATTTTCCAAGAGCTCAAGAGGCGACTCATTTCGCACACATATTCTAACCATACCATCTTGGAAAAGCGAATGTGGTAGTGACGCCGTTGAGTGAGTAAGATCATATCTTGCGGAACGAGTGCGATGATGTCAAGTATACGCATAGAGCCAACTTTAATAGAAAAAGTTAAGGTTGCTCAAGCCACCGGGCATCTTGAGCTGATGCGTATGAAGAAGAAAGTACAAGAAGGAGCTATTCCGGAAGCGAGAATTGATGAAGAAGGAATACTTCGAGTCCACTCTAGACTTTGTGTTCCTAACGACTCTGATTTGAAGTACAAGATTATGATGGAGGCACACAATACGCCATTTGCAATCCATCCTGGAAGTACTAAAATGTATCGTGATCTTCGACATACATTTTGGTGGAACAATATGAAGAGAGAGATTGCAAAGTTTATCTCGATGTGTTTAACTTGCCAACGTGTAAAGGCGGAGCATCTTGTACCTAAGGGTCCTTTGCAACCACTTGAGATTCCTGAATGGAAGTGGGAACACATTACTATGGATTTCGTTACTAATCTTCCCAAGGTTTCTCAAGGCATAGATGCGATTTGGGTTATTGTTGATAGATTAACCAAGTCTACTCATTTCTTACCGATACGAGAAACTTATTCCCTTGAACGTCTTTCTCGTATGTACGTAAATGCGATTGTGAGATTGCATGGCATGCCAGTATCCATAGTTTTAGATCGTGACCCAAGATTCACTTCATGATTTTGGGTTAGAAAGCTATGGGCACGAATTTGCGATTTAGTTCGGCATACCATCCCCAAACGGATGGACAATCAGAGAGGACTATTCAAACTCTTGAAGATATATTAAAACTCTGTGTCCTAGATTTCAAAGGAAGTTGGGATAAGTACTTGCCATTGGTGGAATTCTCATACAACAATAGTTATTAAACAAATATAGGCATGGTTCCATTCGAAGCATTATATGGACAAAAATGTCGTTCCCCAATATGTTGGGATGAGGTGGGTGAGGCAACATTGTTGGGACCCGAGTTAATCATTATGACTAATGATTCGACAACATATACAAAACAACACAAGATCGACAAAAGAGTTATGCGGATCTTCATCGAAAGGACGTGGAATTTAATGTAGGGGATCATGTATTGTTGCGAAGTTGCTCCATGGAAGGGAGTTACAAGATTTGGGAAGAGAGGAAAGCTCAATCCACGATTTATCGGTCCATTTCAAATTCTTGACCGAGTAGGAAATGTAGCTTATATAGACTTGCGTTACCTCCGAGTATGTCTCGTGTTCATAATGTGTTTCACATATCTCATACTTTGTAAATATGTGAAAGACCAACCACGTTATTGAGTTAGAACCGGACGAGATAGCCAAGACTTAACGATGAGGAGGTAATCACAAGATTTTGGATAGGAAGGAGCATGTCCCTACGCTAAGAAAGGTTATACCACAAGTTAAAGTTTTGTGGAGGAATCATGCTATAGAGGAAATGACACGGGAATTGGAAACGAAAATGAAAGCGAGGTATCCTCACCTTTTCAAAACACACAGTACGTCGTCAATTTCGAGGACGAAATTTCATAAGGAGGGAGGTTGTAAGACCCTCAAATTTTTAAATAAAAAGGAATTTCCTTTATTTTGAAATAGTAAGGGTTGATTTGATTAATGTGGATAGTTAAGGGTTAAATACATAAATATTTCAAAATAAGCAAGTGGTTATAAAATATTCATTGTTGTTTGGGAATATTCGTTTGGTCGTGGAATATTAAATCGCTGTCGGGAATATTCGTATGCGACAAGACAAACCACCGTGTGTGGGCCCCATAACGGAAAAGCGATTGGATGAAGAAAACGACAAATATAAGTTGTTTTTAAATAACAGTAGTAGTTGTCATTGCCGTTAATCTTCGTTGGAATACCCGGTGGTTAAAAACACACTAATACGCCGTTGTTGAACGAAGAAGCACACGGTATTGCACCAATTATTGATTCTTACGTAAGAAGGCACTACTCAATAATGGTTACAGAATAATTCTTTATTCGATATTTTATTGAGTTAATAATTCTTTGTGTTGATATTTTATATTCTTTGTGTTTCAATAATTGTCATTACACAAGATCTTTCATTATCGAAGCAATAATTCATATTATCTGAATAATATTATTAGATAACATTATTGGCAATGTCTAGAAAGTTCTGCTCAAGGAGAGGTTTGGTCATCTAATTGCTTGCGCAAGAAGAAGAAATTCTTATTGGAAGCCCCTCTTCTCTGAACCTGCTCGGTTGTCAATATTGTGATTACGTAATATTATTTGTGAATAATTAATTATTGATTTATATGATGAGGAAAATATTGATTTTATGTGGATATAGATGGAGAAATTTTTAAAATGACAATTGTTGAAAATTAATATTTTATCTTTTTCCGATAAAATAATTCATTTAAATATATTATTTTAATAATATATTAACGGTGATATTTTACAATGAATGTGGGATATATGAGTATATGAGGAGGAAGAGTATTTTGTGGCATTAAATGTTTAACACATGTTTTGTGTGTTGGTGGACACAATTATTAATCCGAAATTTGATTATAAACTTTGTAAAATCGCATGTTTGTGGATTTCGGTCGATTTTTGTTTGGAATTTGGAAAAACTTTCTTCTGCAAAGTTGTAGAGAATTGAATTTCCTATAATAACTCGCGAGATTCGAATTTTCTAATGAAAGGGCTATTTATTATGAATTATTGAAGTTCCGAAGTTCAAATAATTGATTTTTGGGAGTTTAAATTATTTTTGTTAAGAAAAACGTTTTTTGTATTTTTTGGACATCATTAACATGTGTGGCTGGTGTTTTTTGACCAAAAGGTGGGCTAAGGAAAATTTGTATAATTATATTAATATTATATTAAATTTTCGCTTTGGTGTTCTAAGCAATTTCTATAAATAGGGTGCTTAGGTTAGAATTGAAAATCACACCGTAAACCGAAGTTTTCTCTATTTCTCTCGATATTTTGAGCGTATTCTTGTGAGTATTTTGAGTATACTTTGAGTATTGCTAGATTCGGTGCAAGTTCCTTCAAAGACTATACCCTTATTCTAGCTAGAAGTCTTGATCTTTCGAGGTAAGGGATATTATTTTTTTGTAATGATATTATTTCTTCAATATCATTATCTTTGAAATGTTGATCTGAAGTTTTTATCAAATTTGGAACTTTTTCATGTCGGGGTTACTATTCATGAGTTACTATTCACGAGTTACTATTCATGAGTTACTATTCACGAGTTACTATTCACGAGTTACTATTCACGAGTTACTATTCACGAGTACTATTCATGAAGCGTGAAGATGTTTTTGTGGAATTTCTATCTTTTGGTGTCGGAGTTACTATTCACGTATCAAGACTATTCACGATATCTGACACTATTCACGAATACGGCACTATTCAATTTAAAAATGAAAATTTTTCTTTTGTCCAAAATATCTATTCGGATACTAGCTCGATTGTATCCATGTTTTGATCATTCTTGAATTTTACACCACTATGATTATTTTTTGAGGTATTTTTGGACGTGGATAAAACCAAGTACTGAATCCTTAATCCTTAATCCTTGTCATTTTGTTTCAATTGGATTCGCTTTTTTAAAATATTTTTCATCATCCTCGGTCTTAAATGATGATATTATTGAATATCTTTGGCACAGAGTGCAAAGATGAATGATTTCTGAAGAATATCTTTGGCAGAGTAGTGCAAAGATGAATGATTTCAAGAATATCTTTGGCCTGTAGTAGTGCAAAGATGAACAGTGTTGAGATGAACATGACCAATTGATGAATATCTTTGGCACCAGAAGTGCAAAGATGAATATTTGATTTGAGAAGAATATTGATTGATGTTACGAGGATAAAATATTGATGATGGACTGTTAAATTCATAGATTATAGTAGATTTCATTCTCTCACGTAACTCTTCTATGAATTATTATTTCACGCGAATATTGATCCGAAAACTTGTTGTCTATTGTATTCTATCAGATTTTCCCTGTTGAAGACTAACGATAATTTGTTGTATATTATCTTAGTCATAATATTCTTTACTGGGCTAGTTGAGCTCACCCTTTTCCTTGTTGTTCCATTTTTCTTCTCAGGAGGCGAGAATGTAGCGAGTACTAGTCGGGGTATGGAATGAAGATTCTAGAGAGAGTTGTTTAGTAGTCCTCACCATTTTTGCAAAATAATGAATCAATAATGTGATGAGGATTTATTTGAGTATAGATATTGTCTAGAAGATAATATTTGTATTCAAACTCACAGTTTTACTGTTGTAATAATAAAGTTGTAGTTGTTTCTGTACCATGTATTTGGCGACTCAGAATGGGTGTTGTGTATACCTATTTTGGGGGCGTCACATTAAGCGAGACCCATTGGAATGGTGGGTGGTAGAGAATTGACCGGTAATCCCAAGGAAAGATGATGGAACTCCAAAAACTCTACTCGAGATGGACTCAACCGAAGCATACATGGTGTCATACGATTCAAAAGCAATGAACACTCTCCTCAGTGGCATGGTGTAATCCGAAATAGATAAGGTTTCCTCATGCAACACATCGATGGAGATTTGGGATACCCTAGTGGTAAGTCACGAAGGAACGTGCAAAGTACGAGAAGTCAAGCTAAGTATGCTCATGCATGACTACGAAATGTTCAAACTGGAAAGAGACGAAACAATCAAAATGGCTCAAACACGATTTTTGGTACTTATCAATTCCTTAAAGCTACTCGACAAGACAGTTCCACAAAGTGAAATCAATCGTAAGCTACTTCGGGCTATGCCCAAAAGGTTTGCATCTAAAATTACTACTCTTCAAGACTCTGTCAATATTTCTTCTATGGATACATTAACTCTCTTTGGTGAACTAGAAGAATATGAACATTAATTGAAAAGATACGATGACGAGGAAGAAGTTCCTCGAAAGAAGGTACTAGCTTTAAATGCAGGAATTGAAGAAGAGCTTGAGAATAACTCGGACGATGAAATAGCCATGATATTAAGAAGACTTAAGGGCCTACTTCAAAGAAAGAATCAAAGGAAAAATACATTCAACGCAAACAAATTCAAAGCAAAGCCAACCGAAGAAACCTGTTTTGAGTGTGGACGACCAGGTCACTTTAAAAAGGATTGCTTCCAACTCAAAAACAAAGGAAAGCAAGGCAATAAGGAGTTCAAAAAGCATAAAGCATTCTTAACGTGGAGTGATGATGAAGAATCCGAAGTGGAAATAGATGCAAACGATGAACTGGCTCAAATATACTTCATGGGACTTGAAGGTGAATCCAGTGAGGTACCTCTTTCTGATAGTATTACTTTGAAACAATAAAATGAAAAATTAAAAGAAAAAAATATGTACTTAAAAGATCTAGTAAACACTCTAATGAGCGAAGTGGAAGCACTGATAGATGAAAAGAAAGAATTAGAAAAAGTAACACACGCAAATGAGGAAAAGGTATTAGTAGCAAAGAATGATTATTTAGATAATTACAATAAAATATTGTTCAACAAGGTAAATCAGCTAAATAATGAAGTTGAAAAATTAAAAAAAAGAGATAGAGATGAGAGATGTGTGCATTGATGCATTTAGCGATGAATCGAGTAATAAAACACCTCCAACTAATGACCTACAAAAAGAAATAGAGTCTTTAAAAATCTCTCTAGCTAAATTTGTTCATGGGGAAGAAAACCTAAATGTCATGCTAGGAAAACAAAGACCCAGTTATAATAAACAAGGCATAGGTTACAACCCAACATATAAAAAAGAAGTTGAAATGCTAAAATCTAAATCATCATTTAAATTAAATTATTGCACGCCTTTTACCTCTTGCAAAAATTGTGGCATTAAAGGACATCTAGAGATAAATTGCTCAAGAAAGAAAAATCGAAGTAAAGCTGTATGGATAAAGAAAAGTGATTTGATTTCAACTAACACAAGTGGACCCAAAAAGATATGGGTACCAAAAATATAAATTGTATCTCTCTTATACAGGTATGTCTCAAAGCCAAAGTATCTTCTCAAAAGTGGATCCTTGACATCGGATGTTCACGTCATATGATGGGAGACAAATCTAAGTTCGTGGAACTAAACGTCAAAAAGAAACACGGAACTGTCACATTCGGCGATAATTGGTCATGCGAAATAATTGGGAAAGGTAAAATCGGTAATGGTAAGGTTAACATTAATAATGTTCATCTTGTTAACGGTCTAGAATTCAATCTTATCAGTGTTAGTCAATTAATGGATAATGGACATCAAGTAAAGTTTGAAAAAGATAAATGTATAATTTCACATTGTACTAACAATGCTGTTTTAGTTGCCCGAAGAGAAGGGAATATATATACTCTTGATTTTGAGCGACAGGAGGAAGAATTATGTCTTGCAACCATTCAAGATGAAGCGAATCTATGACATAGAATGATGGGGCATGTTCATATGGACCTCATCAAGAAGTTGTTATCAAAGAACTTAGTAAGTGGATTACCCAGAATGAATTTCGAGAAGAAAGGTATATGCGAACCCTGTCAACTTGGAAAATAAGTAAGAACATCATTCACAGCCAAAAACATGGTATCAACTTCTTCTCCCTTACAATTGCTTCATCTCGATTTATTTGGACCTGAAAGGCAGGCCAGTCTAAACGGTAAATTCTATGCTTTTGTGATAGTCGATAATTTCTCTAGATATACATGGGTACTCTTTCTTAAAATAAAAGATGATGCATTTAAAGAATTTGAAAAACTGATTAAAAATTTGGAGACTAAATATAGTCTTAATCTTATAAAAATCAGAAGTGATCATGGTACGAAATTTCAAAAGGATTTTATTGTATTTTGTAATAAAAAAGAAATCACTCATGAATTTTCAGCACCTAGAACTCCACAACAAAATGGAGTGGTAGAAAGGAAGAATCGAACATTACAAGAAACAGCTAGAACTCTAATTCAAGAAAGTAAACTCCCTAAGAAATTTTAATGAAGTCAGTGAACACACATATGTTATGTGCTAAATAGAGTGTTGATTCGTCCAATCATTTTGAAAACACCATATGAATTATTAAATAATCAGCTTCCTAACATAAGCTATTTCAAAGTATTTGGATCTAAATGCTTTATTCTTAACACTAATGGAAATCTAGGCAAGTTTGATGCTAGATCATATGAAGGAATATTCATTGGGTATTCACAAAATAGTAGAGCATATCACATTTATAATGTACAAAAGATATGTATCGAAGAATCTATACATGTCAAATTTAACGAATCTAACCATGATACTCCAAAAGAAAGAGAAGAAGATGCAGGAAACTTAAAGACTACTGCAAATCCAGCCTACCAGATAAAGCAAAATAGCAGGATCATGGAACCAATCCAGCAAGATGAATTAGAAGAGCAGTAGAACCAAGACTCTATCCAAAGAAGTCGGATACGAAAAAATCGAAACATATCCAAAGAAGTTTAAATAGATGAACATCAATACAATAATCCAGAAACTACTGAAGAAGTTATACATGATATTCAACTTCCAAAATCAGCAAGATACATCAAAAACCATCCTCCTGAGAACATCATTGGAAACATAAACAACAAAGTTATTACAAGAAGAAAAGCACAAAATATGTGTGCTTTCTCAGCATTCCTATCCCAAATTGAACCAAAGAACGCAAAAGAAGCCATACTTGATGAAAATTGGCTTCTAGCAATGCAGGAGGAGCTACAACAATTTGAAAGATGTCAAGTGTGGGAGTTAATTCCTCCCCCAAAAGATGTGTCCATTATTGGAACGAAATGGGTCTTCAAAAACAAACTCGACGAGTACAGAACAATTACAAGAAACAAAACTAGACTAGTCGCTCAAGGGTACAACCAGCAAGAAGGAATAGACTATGAAGAAACATTTGCCCTAGTAGCCCGCTTGGAATCCATTCGTATATTACTAGCATTTGCCTGTTTTAGAAAGTTCAAGCTACACCAAATGGACGTCAAAAGCGCCTTCCTCAATGGGTACATAAATGAAGAAGTCTATGTAAAACAACCACCTAGATTTGAGCATAACAAGTTCCCACATTACGTATACAAACTCAAGAAGGCACTCTATGGACTCAAATAAGCCC
This sequence comes from Panax quinquefolius, assembly GCA_020205615.1. NCBI lineage: Eukaryota > Viridiplantae > Streptophyta > Magnoliopsida > Apiales > Araliaceae > Panax > Panax quinquefolius. Next base: position 74,062,950 of record CM035163.1, read on the forward strand.
CATGGGCTTGGTACGAAAGACTAAGTAGGTACCTCCTATCAAATGGGTTCATACGAGGTAAAATCGACTCTACGCTGTTTATTAAACGTCAAAATAAAGATATTATTTTTGTATAAATATATATAGACGATATAATATTTGGTGCTACTAATAATTTTCTTTGTGAGTGGTTTTTCAAATGCATGCACAAGGAGTTTGACATGAGCTTGATGGGAGAACTCAACTACTTTCTGGGCCTTCAAATTAAACAAAATCATGAAGGTATATTCATTCATCAAACCAAGTACACAAAAGAGTTACTTAAGAGATTCGGATTTGACAATTCAAACTCAAAGACCACACCAATGAGTACATCAATAAAACTCACAGTAGATGAAAAAGGTAAGGATGTAGAGGTAACAAAATACAGAGGTATGATTGGATCCCTACTATATTTAACTGCTTCTAGACCTTATATAATGTACAGTGTGTGTCTATGTGCTCGATTTCAGGCCAAACCCAAAGAATCCCACTTACAGGCTGTTAAACGAATTTTTAAATATTTGAGTGGTACTACTAATTTAGGATTGTTTTACCCAAAATGTGAAAATTTTGATCTAATGGGTTATTCAGATGCTGACTATGCAGGTTGTCAAATAGATAGAAAAAGTACAAGCGGTGCCTATACATTTTTAGGATAAAGTCTTGTCTCATGGCACAACAAGAAGCAAACGTCAGTCACTCTATCCACCACTGAGGGTGAATATTTAGCAGCAGGGAGTTGCTGCTCCCAAATTTTGTGGATGCGTCAAACACTGTGTGACTTTGACATCATATGTGAAAATGTGCCCATATACTGTGATAATACAAGCACATAGACATCTCTAAAAATCCAGTACTACATTCTCGCACAAAACACATAGAAGTACGCCACCATTTTCTTAGAGATAATGTGTCCAAAGGTTTAATAAGATTAATATTCATTCCCATTAAGCATCAACTAGCAGATATATTTACAAAACCTCTAGGGGAAGACCGATTCTGTACCTTACGAAGAGAACTCGGGATGTGTCTGATATAAATATGATTTGCATGCTTTAAGGAAAGTAGACAGTCATGGCGTATCTAGGTGCCATAATAACGCTCATTGTATCTGCCCAAGATCTTCATCCCAAATATAGCGACACGTCTTTCCAAATCTCTATAACACACAGCCTTTAAAAGACAGACTCTACTTTACTAATCCAAGGTCTCTCTCTCTGTCTTCTTCACATCTCAACCCTCTCTGTGCCTCTACACATCCCTCAAACCCCAACCATGAAGATGAAAACACGGCGATCCAAATAATTACATGACGAATCGGACGAAGAGATTTCACTACCATCACCGCCTCCTCATCCTACTACTACTTGACGCTTGAAATGGAAGCAGCCCCTGGTCCAAATCGTCTTCGGCGATTCCTCTCCGGTCGAATCTGAAGCTAGCTTACCCTCTCATCCACCGAATGGGATGTCAACGATCACTAAACGGAGAGCAGTCAAGGAATCTTCACTCAGTTCTCCTCCTATGCTGGTAAACCCTCTCTCTGCTTTAATGCATGATGTTCCTGATGACTTCTTTAGAGGTCACAACTTCGAACTTCGCTTTAAGTTATGTATATGTCACAAAACTTTTGTCTTTGAAAAATCAATAGACATGTTTTACTTCCAAAACTCTTCTCTTCATCGTCTTTTTGAGTCATGTGGTCTGTCTTCCTTAAGCACTCCTCCCTCGGTAGCTTACCCAAAATTAGTTCAGCAGTTTTATACCAATCTTGAGAATAATGGTGACTGCTACACCTCCTTTGTTAAAGGTAAATCTTTGTTCTTCACAGCTATGGATTTAGGGAGTATACTGTCAATCCCATACACCGGTGACTGCCCCTTCACTCTCAAAGGACCTATCTCTACTCCTCTGTCTCCCCTAGTACAGCTTCGCATTATTTTGGATGATCCACTAGTATACTCTGTCACCCTTCCTAAAACCACTGATGTCTCTCCACTTGCAATTGTTCTTCACAAACTGTTACGGTACAATCTCCTCCCACGTCTCGGTGGTGGAGCTGATTTCACGTATCAGGATTTGGTCTTAGTGGCCTTAATAATGACCGGCCAACCATTTAATTTTTCACTGATGATGCTCAAACATATGGTTCACTGTGTCAAACACTCCAAAAAGTGTCTGCCCTACAGCTGCTTTCTCACCAAACTATTTACCACTTCCAAATTCCACTCGACGATGAGGGTTCTATCCACTAGACTGATTCTATCGATTCAAACTATCTCAAAGAGGCTCATATCACTCTACTTAAAGGGAAGTTCATACGTGTGGTACCAGAAATTCCCAAATCGATACCTCCTACTTCACTGCCTTCTTCCCCTAAAATTCTCACTATTCTTCACACCATAGCAAACAATCAAGCCCAAATTACTTCTGATGTCAAAGACATCCAACTCCGTCTCTCCATCCTTGAAAAAGGCAAACTCCCCATTCATTGTGATGATCTTCATGCTATGTTTCGAAATGTGAAAGATGAGTTTATTGACCTCCAAGCTGGTTTCGAGTTGCACACTCGGGCGATGGTTGAAACCCTATAACGAAAGATGAACCGTAATGCCTGTTAATTGAGCACTGAGCTAAAGTTCATCAGCAATCAAATTGGGACTCTGGGACGTTTTACCGAGTGCCGCATGGATAACCTGAGTGAGGAGCTTCAAGCCGATCAAGTCCAGTCACGCATCCCTGAATGGCCCCAATGCAATTAGATGGCAGAATATCAAGGCGAATTTCTGGACCTGCCTCTCCCACCTCCTACCTTCATTGCTCGTCCTCCCAGATTTGCCAACACAATGTCCCTTGAAGAGATCGAACACCGCAGGCTTCACCGGCCCTATTTCACAGCCCGCGAAGCTAATCACGTTAATCTTGAGGAAGAGGATGACTAGCTGCCCTGCTCCCTTTTGGCCTTCTGTGTACACCTTTTTGATAGATGCCAAAGGGGGAGAAGAATTATGCCTGCTTTTTGCTTTTCCTATTCCTATTTGACTATCTTTTAAATTTTCATGCATGGTAACCTGTGTTGTTAAGACGATGGTTTAATTTTTCTTTTTGGATGATGGTTTAAATAGTTTACTATAATTTCTGCCTCCGCTTAACATGTTGTGGACTAACCAAAAAATGCAGGGTTACTGTTAAACTTTTCATAAATCGCAAAGAGCAGGGTTACTCAAACACTGCATATATGCAGTTAATAGTATGCATGAATTAAGGGGGAGTTATAACTTTCTTGAAATCCATGGTTTTAGGGGGAGCCATAATTATTTTATTGTCATCATCAAAAAGGGTGAGAATGTTGACTTATGTCACACTCTATGTTTTGATGATGACCATATTTGTTCACTAACCATGTTATATAACATTTCAGGAACATCAAGGAAGAAGGTCCAAAGTCAAGATGTCTTCGAAGAAAGAAAAGCTAATTTGAGTCCTAGGAATATATATAAGATCTTAGCAATTATCACTTTCCAAAATAAGGCTCTAGGACATGTGCATTGCATATATATACTTGCATTCACAATTGATGTTGCACGTTAAATAATTAGCTCATAATATGCATGGCCAAATTTGCTCAACATAAGGAATCAAATCTCATTAAATAGACCCACACTACGGAGAAGCAAGGAATGGGGTAAATAAATTATCATAAGTTATGCATTAAATCACTCCATCAATCTAAGTTCACGAGTATGACAACAATGGGATAGCAGGAGTCAGGCATTTCAATTCAAGGAATCTAATTGGGTGTCTCCAACGGTCCAAAATATATGGACACCGACCAGCAGATAATTATGGTAAGCACAAATCATGACATCATAAATCATGCTACACAAACTATGCGTCATAAATTAAGGGTCATAATTCTAGGCAAGTAATTAAGAAATCTAGTTGATTGATTACCATATGCGGTACAGGAATCATGGGCTATGATTTGGGAAATCTAATTGGTTGATTCTAACGGTCCAATGTATATGGAAACTTGCATGCAAATGTTTATGGTAATATAAAGTGTTAACTTCCGGCATTTTAGACATTGGGGCAGTAGAAATTTGTAACAGGATTATCTCCCATAAAAAGGAAATCAATTAGCCCTAAAATACTGATAGCATGATATCTCAGTAAATAAAATCTCAGTGTTGAAAAATAAATCGAGAATATCATGTTTGACAGAGAACTGCAAGATTTGAGCAAAAGTATTTCCAACGTGTATATCATAAAATTCTTGGAACGGAAATATGCTGGTGAAGCCTATATAAACTGAGCTCTTTAACAACTTTAGATAACGAAAAAACATTTTTACAGTATTAAAAAGCATACAGGTTACAAAAGTGTTTTTCATCGCGATCGATTGCATTAAGAACAGTGTGTCAGCCACAAAGAACATATAAGAACATATTCTGGTAATATTCTTTTTGCATATCATTTCATCTCATACTAGAGCCTTAAGTTGGTAAGCGGTACATTGCTTGATCATTAGACCTCTAGTGTGTATCTTATATTTTGATCTCTCAATCAATACTTTATTGTGATTAATTTTGTTTGAATTGATAACTCATTACAGTCAAGTTTGGGGAAAGCATAGGTGCTTAAGAGTGCATAGGTGCACAGGGAACAAAGGTGTTCGAATTGCTAGAACTTGTATTGTAATTGAAAGAGTTAATAAAAGTGAGTCTCCAATACTAGTTGGTATTGGACGTGGATTAGGCTACTATTCTAGAGGGTAGTAGTTGAACCACGTAAAAATTCTGGTGTTCGTGTGATTGCTTGACTATCTTGTTATTTATCCAAAGAACTCATATCAAGATTCTATTCATATCAAGAACCGTTAACTCAATAATATCCTAATTTGCTGCATTATAAAAATTGGACATAGTTTGTGCCTACACTTATTCAACCCCCCCTTCTAAGTGTACTTATTCAAATTTCACATGCTTTTGAAGTTGAGATGAGATAATCTTCGATGCCATAGCCAGTTCATTTTTTCAGATGCTTTAGCTAGAAAGCATATAGTCTCATCTGAGCTTAGTTGCCCAAGGTTCATTGTGTAGACATTTCCTTCTCTTGTTTCGGTTAACTTTACAGCAGATGTCTTCAGGTCTCGGACATGACATTGATTGTTGAGAAATGTTACTTGATGACCCTTGTCGCAAAGTTAGCTAATGCTTAGAAGATTGTGTTATAGTCCTTCCACATAGGCTACTTTGCTAAAGGATACTGCACCATTTCCAGCTGAGCCATAGCTTCTTGTCTTGCCAGAGCCGTTGTCTCCAAAGATGACCGAGGGACCCTCCTTCTCTATGTAGTTCGACAGAAGGGCTTTGTTCCCTGTCATGTGCCTTAAGCATCCACTGTCCAGATACCAGGTTGTGATCGTGGAGCTCTTTTCTTGTAGTAACATTAAACCTTCATTTTGGTACCCATACTTGCATGGGTCCTACATTGTTAGTACCCTTGGGGACCCAAATCTGCTTGATTTTGGGTCTCACATGCATGGAATTATAATGACATTTTGCAGCCTTGTGGCCAACTTTGTAGCACATAAAACATTTGATATGATGCATGTTTATGTATGTGTGAAAGTTCTTCCTCCATTTTAACTTTTCTGGGAAATTGGTCATCTTCCTGTTAAACTGATATTCCTTCTTCCATGTGTCCTTGGGTTTCATGATTTGTGAGGAGTATACCTTGCCTCTATTGTACCTTCCCAGTTGGTTCGTAGAGTTGATCTTACTGGAGTCTACGATCCTTCGAGGCTGGTGAGTAGTGGTTAGGTTACTCTTCTCTTTTATGAAACCTAAACTGACATGAGATCCCTTACTCCTGGGAATATGGATTGAATCAGCTAAGCAGGGTTTAACAGGCTCATCCTTCTGTGAGGATTTCACAAATATAATGCCTTTACTAAAACCTAAGGAATTACTAGTGTTAGTTTCCTTTACTTTTTCCACACATGGCTCTAAGGAAGATTCCCCAAAGCCTAACCCTGTTCTGTCAGAGACACTTCTTTGGCTAGTGATTAGGCAGTCCATGGATGAAGAGGATTTATTCCATGTAGAGATTATCTTTTTCTAGATCCTCAATTTTAGATGTTAGACTTGACTCTCTTTTTGCATTGAGCTCATTTGTTTGTTTCAAGAGCTTATTCTCAGCTTCAAACTTAGAGAGAGAATCAGTGCTGAGAAGGGCTATTTCCAGTTCTTCTTGAACTTTTCTTTCTCATTTTGAAGAAGTGAATAATCTTTAGACAGAACTCTAAACCACTTCATGTATTGGTGCAGATCAGATGTTATGCCATATAGTGCAGTTCTAAGGTCATCAATATATACATCAGGAGAGTTAAAGTTAAATACCTCATCGATACTTACTTCATGTATGTTGGAGTTCTGTTTGTACCTTGCATTTTTGGCCATCAGGCAGAGATTTTCCATTTGAGGATCTTCATCATCTCCAGATTCAAGAGTTGAGTGATTGTCTGAGTCACTCCACGATCCTTCAGCTACAAGGCCTTTGTCTTTCTTCTGTGGCCTTTTGTTGCCTTTGTATTCCTTCTATAAATGTGATTTCTTCTTGAGTTCTTCTCTGAGAGGTTTGTTGCAGTTAACAATGAAGTGCCCAGGTTTCTTGCAATTGTAGCATAAATCATTCATTTGCTCCTGGCTGCTATAGTTGCTGACTTTCTTTGGCTTGCTGGTTTTGCCTTGTCGCATAAACCTTCTTAGTCTTTTTACCAGCATTGCAAAGTCCTCATCATCATCTTCATCATAGTCAGAGTCAGCTTTAGTGTTGACTTTGGAGGGGTTTTCAGTTGCCTTGAGAGCAACACCTTTATCCTTCTTTCATCCTTTTGACAGTGTTTCTGCTCATTGAGCTAGCTCCAGTTCGTATGTGAGAAGGTTTTCATAAAACTGTTGAACAGTCATTTCATGTAGATTCTTTGATTCTCTAATGGCAGTGGTTTTGGCATCCCAATTGCTTGGTAAGGCTCTCATAAACTTTATGATTAGATCTTTGTTTGGATAGATCTTTCCATAGGCTCTTAGAGAGTTGAGCAAAACATTGAATCTCTTATATGTGGCAGTGACGTTTTCTCCTTTAACGTGAGCAAATATCTCATATTGCTGAGTCAAGAGAGATTGTTTGTTTTCTCTGACTTCTTCTGTTCCTTCATGCATGATGAGTAATGCTTCCCAAACCTCCTTTGCTATTTTGCAGTTGACGACGGTTTCAAACAAATCATCTTCTAAGGATTGGAATAAGATGTTCTTGGCCTTTTTGTCAAGCTAGACAACTCTCTTTTCATTTTTTGTCCATTCTCCTTTGACCTTGATCTGTATTCTATTTGGGTCATCTATAGTTGGTGCAAGCTTTGTAGGAACGTAGGGCCCATTTTGAATAGTTTCAAATAGATCTTCATCTATTGAGTCCATGTAAGCTTGCATCCTAACCTTCCAGTTAGCGAATTTATCTTTGTTGCACATAGGTGGCTTGCTGCCTCCTCTAGTCTTTGATTCGCTTGGTAAGTGTGCCATTGGATCTACTCAAGCTTTGTAGGCTATATAATAGAACCTGCTCTGATACCAATTGTTAGTTCCCGGAGGCACAATAGTTATCTAGAAGGGGGGGGGGGGGTTGAATAGATATTAAATACTTTTCTTTGTATTAAGACAGTTTTGATAATGATCTTAAGTACAGCGGAATTAAGGTTTCTTTGAAATCCCCTTTTGGATAGTGAGTTAAAGAGAGTGAGACAGTTATAACAGTTATAGCAGTTATAGCAAGAATGAAATAGACACAGTTGTTTTTAAGTGGTTCAGAGCACTTAAAGCTCCTAGTCCACTCTTCTACTCTTCGAGTAGGAAATCCTCTAAGGATGTCTTTTACACTTTCTGAATCTCACAGATTCCTTCTAGACCAGCAGTCTAGGCACTTCTTTGTTCACTCTTGAACTCTTCAAGTCCATCAGACTTGGTTCTTACAGTTCACTTAGAACTCTTCAAGTCCTTCAGACTTGGAACTCTTACTTCAGTTGACTGGTTGTTGTTGAGATTATGATTGAGGCTACTCAGTTGCAGTTAAGCACTTGTTCGAAAGAATTGAGTAGCTGAGCAAGCTTCCTCTTTTTCTCAGATCGTAGAGTTGAGCGTTGAGTGTTCTTGTGCATTTTGTTCAATGCTTGCTTGCTTTTTTTCACATCTGTATGTGTTTTGTATATATGTGATCTTTGAAATCTATCCGTTGAAGTCATCTGATGAGACATTAAATGCATTTGACATTTTTGAACTTTGATGGAGACTTTTCTGCACATCTTCTGAATTTCAATCTGGCCCACTGACACGGCTGACTGCTTTCTCACCTAACACCTGAAAAGGTGTTTTCCTCTGTCCTATGGTCCTTTACTAAGCTTCTTGAACACGTTCCTTTTGTTGAATACAAAGGATATCTTTTATACCGTTGGGACTGGTGAGTGCTTCAACGTTCATAACTCATTCCACATTTATTGGAATTTGTCTCCAAACAAAAGGTAGGTCTCGATGCTTTTGACACAAGATAGATGATACTCTACGATCCATATCGTGGTGACTTGTCTTATTGGTGCATGGTCTGAAGAGAACACTATGATTTCTATCAAGGGTTTGCACACTATGATCTTTGCTTGCTCGTCTTGCAGACTCTACGTTTCCGAGAGCATTCTACGATCTCTGAGTTAGCTTCGGCAAATATCTGGACCACTCTACGATTTCAGAAGAGGTCCTTCAAGGCAGATACACTACGATCTTCTAAGCTCTACGATCCTGCCTTAGCTTCTACAATCTGTTGATCAGCTTGGTAGACTACGATTCTTGTTGAAGCCTATCTATACGTTTCAAGTCATAGACCAACCTAACATCTTTGATCTCTTTATCTATACATTCATTTATAGAATGATGAACATTAAAAGCTAAGATCAACCTAACAAATTTGATCTATCACTAAGCCCTTGTACATATATTCCTTGAAGGGCTTTACATATAATCATGAGTATTTATTTTAAACATCAAATCAAGATATGCATTCTTCCAACATTAGTTAACACCTCAAAATATTTTCTTGCGATGAATGCCTTAATTCATCTCTTAAAACTATATCTAAGTTTATCTCCTTATTATATTCACTAATTTTTCTCAGGTCATATCCTACGGTACTTTTACCCTATATCTATAGCCTACTGCTCTGATACCAAATTGTGACGCCCCAAAATTCTCTACACTCCCTGTAGCAGATTTGGTGCTCACGTAAATATTCCATAAGATAATAACTTCTATCAATCCAAGATTCACAGTATACCATAACAGATAATAGTTCTAGTAAGAACAATTACTGTATATGAATACCCTCACTTAGATGTATACATTTATAATCTCACAGATATTTCTTTCATATCGATAATTCCTATCTATCTGACATTCACAGTATTAATGATAAGATTGTTCCTAGAACTGAGGGGTGCAATCTCAGTGCTTACAGAACTTCCATGATCATTCAATATCCTCATTCAAATGTATAGTTCATATAGATATTGTACTTCTTTCTTACTTCTTAAGAATATAAAAGCTAAAAAATTGATAAAAATAATAATATATTACAAAATCTTAAATCTGATTACATAAATACCAAATTAATATTACATCAGAGTCTTTAAAGATGTAACCAAGACTTAATTTAACAGAGTTTTCCTATCCACATGAATGAGTTCTAGAACTTCCATTATGACAGTCAAAGCTGCAAAGGAAAAGAATATTTGCAAGGATGAGCTATAGAATGCTCATCAAGTTTTAAACAAGTTATACTTTATACTCACACTGTATCTGAATTGAATGAACATATAGTTCAAAGTTTTTTCACACACACATATGTATATATATATATGTGTGTGTGTGTGTGTATATATATATATATATATATATTGAGGTTTATCTGTCAAACCCCACATCATTCTGGCCTCTAATTGTCATAAAAACTTATAACCCCGAAGTTGATATGTTCAACTGGACATGAGAATAACATCTATAGGTTATAAAGACTTAGAAGACATTAGCTCATTTTGGCTTCTGTTAGTCATAAAGACTTAGAACCCCGAAGTTAATCTATTCAACCGAACATAATAATCACTTCCAAATGTCATAAAGACTTAGAAGTCATTAGTTCATTATGGTCTCTGTCAATCATAAAACTTAGAAACCCAAAGTAGATTTGTTCAATAGGACATAATAATTAGTTCTATAGATCATAAAGATTTAAAAGTTATTAATTCATTACGGCTTTTGTCAGTCATAAATACTTCGAATCCCGAGATTGATCTATTCAATCGGATATAATATGCATACCAAAAAAAGGTCAGTGCTATATGTAATGCCCGAGAAAATCGGGTTATTATGTGAATTAAATTTTTATTTGATTAAATGAATTAATTGTTTATTTAATTGAGTAAGCTTATTAAAGGTCGTTCTATGACCTAGAATGTGTGAATGTGGTTAGAATTCTGGCTATGAGCTAGAATTAAATGATTTGAATTTACAAGACGAAAATAAAAGTTTTTCGAGAAATTTTCGTAAAAACATTATTCATTCGTTTTTGCTCGGGAATTAATCTTGAATTTCTAAGAAATGCGTAATGATAGAATTCTAAGACGAGATGAAATATCCAATAATATTTCACTTATAGCAAACGAAATTTTTGCCTTCGGACTTAAAGCCCTAAGGGTTAGGGAAAGTGAAATTTAAGAACTAAATGATTAAGTATAATAAGAATTGTTATTATACATATGGAATACGATTATAATACTAGTTATTATAGGAGTATAATATGAAGATTAATACGAATATAATACTAGTTATTATACGAGTATAATATGAATGGACTTTAGTATTGGAACTATACTTTGTCAAGCCCAATTGGATAATAAATGAGGCCCAATGATGAATTATATCAAGGCCCAATGTTAAATCAAACCCAAAGTTAGGCATGATATGAATTAATTCTAAGCCCGAACCAAGAAACAAATTGGTGGGTCAAACCGGTGGATCACCGGGTGGGTAAACCCCATGGGGCAACCCATGTGGGTCCCCCATGGGGTAAGAGGGATGTCTTGGTGAGGAAGAATGGAATAGTAAGGAGGTTTGGCTTTTGGCCAAATTGCCCTAACCTTGTAATTTTTATAAATAAGCTAGCTAGTTGGTCATTTGTTTGTTTACCAAACATTTGAGCACATATTGAGAGAGAGAGGGAGAAGAGCTAATAACAAGGAATCAAGAAGCAAAGAAGCTAAATGGTTCACAAACTAGCAAGAACGCGAAGAACACAAAGGTAAAAACACGAAAACTTAAACTTTCGATTATTTTCAATTAAGTTTTTATAAGAGAATTTGAATTGGTGGAGCATGTGACGCCCCCAAAATAGGTATACATCACCCATCGTGGGTCGCCAAATACATGGTACTGAATAAAAATACAAACTTAATTATACAACATGAGCTGAGAGTTTTTACGAGAATATTGTCGTCTAGACAATATCTAAGCTCAAATGGAGTCATCATTACATTTATTGTCACACTATTTTATAGAATAGTGAGGACTACTAAAACACCATCTCGGACCATCACTCCATTCCTCGACTAATTCCTACTCTTCATTTCACAAGATAACAATGGAAGTAAAAGGGTGAGCTCAACTAGCCCAGTAAGAAATATTATGACTAAGATAATGTAGAATAAGTTATCATTAGCCTTCAACAATGTTAAACTGATAGAATATAATAAACAACAATTTTAACTGCAGCGGAACAAGCAATACATTATAAGAGTCAAGTAGAGCATGATATCTACTATCTTCTATGATTTAAAAAGTTTATCATTAACTTTATCGCTGTGACTCAGCTTAATAAATAAATCACATCATTGAATCATCCTTGCACTACGGGCCAAGGATATTCATTAGTATCACGTCCACAAATTATTCCTGCACTACGGGCCAAGAATTTTCGTGTAATCATCAATGGTCATGATCATATCGAATTATCCCTGGTCATAATCATACCAATAAACAGTCCATCTATGCACGTAAGCCAAAGATGACTTTCATCACAATATAAGCATGAGGATGATGACAATGATATAAGAATTCATTTAAAAGAAAGCAAAGGATAAATTTTTAAAGATTTATAATTTAATTTATCCAGAATTCAATAATGTCCAAATTGTCAACATGATACTGCTTTGTGGAGTAAAATTCAAGAATAATATCCATGTATCAAAAATAATTTGGACAGAAAAGAAATAAATTTTTCGATAAATAGTAACCCGTGAATAGTACCCTGTGAATAGTACTTCGGGAATAATACCATGTGAATAGTACTTCGGCATGAAAAGTGCCCCGAATATCCGAGTGAATAATATTTAAGTGAATAGTAATCGGGTGAATAGTAAGGCATGAATAGTAACTCGTGAATAGTATCCCGACATGAAAAGTGCCCCGAATACCCGAGTGAATAATATTTTAGTGAATAGTAACTCGGTGAATAGTAACCCATGAATACTAACTCGTGAATAGTACCTCGACATGAAAAGTGACCCGAATACCCGAGTGAATAATATTCTAGTGAATAGTAACTGGGTGAATACTACCCGTGAATAGTAACTCGTGAATAGTATTTCTACATAAAAAGTGACCCGAATACCCGAGTGAATAATATTTTAGTGAATAGTAACTAGGAGAATAGTAACTTGTGAATAGTACTCCGGCATGAAAAGTGCCCCGTATACTCGAGTGAACAATATTTGAGTGAATAGTAACTGGGTGAATAGTAACCCGTGAATAGTACCCTGGAAAAAATATTGATATTTAATAAGAAAGTTCAGATCAATATTCCAATGAAACGATATGGATGAAGCGCAAAACTCAAGGATATTCCACTAATTTCAGGGATTATAGAAGCAATACTTACCATAGTAAGTTTATATTTAAGAACATAAAAAGAAATAACATACGAAACTGCAAATGGATTTTCACCTGTCATACGGTACGTAATCCGCGTAGACAGGTTATTCCGACATATTAAAGGATGAATACGAAAAATAGTATTCGTTATGAATACGAAAGAAATAATACCCCTTACGAATACAACAAATAATATCCCTTACCAAACGAAAATAACATCCCTTACCTTAGTAAAAGGTTGGATACTGCAATAGTGAAGTAGCAGAATACTCTTTTTCTTGCTCTCAATAGTTTCTCTCTCTATACTTTCTCTTGTGAGTCTCAGTGAATTGGTGAGAATGAAAGAAGAATTAAGCTTCTATTTATAGGAGAATGGACTAAATAGTAACTAATTCACGAATGGTCCAGATTGATTCACTATTAGAATGGACAGTCCATATTGATTACTATTAAAACCACAACCGACGGTCCAAATTGATTTACTTTTAAAACCACCATCGACGGTCCAAATTGATTTACTTTTAAAACCACCACCGACGACCAAGATTAACTTACTATTAAAACCACCACCGACGGTCCAGATTGACTTAATATTAAAACTACCACCGACGGTCCAGATTGATTTACTGTTAAAACCACCATCAATGGTCCAAATTAATTTAACTTATTACACTTTGGTACCCATAAAGTTTTCCAAGTTTGTATTATTCCCCTCTAACTGTTGTAAATCACTTATTTTCAATAAACACATTCTTAATACTTCAACAATTATTCATTATTAATATTATAACTCACAATATTTAACAACGAGATCATTCCCATGAAAGAGGGGTCTTTTCGATAAGGATTTCTCCCTATTGGCGTGCAATTAGGTGACCAAACCTCTCCTCGATAGAACTTTCTAGACATCGTTAATATTACAAATAATAATATGAATAATTTTGTCATCTCAATTATTAATTTAATAATTTAAAATATTATGCAGATGATACTGTGACAATAATTGAATCAAATAACGTGAGATACTACGCAACAATTACTGTAGCAATAATTGAGTAAACTGAGTGACTTCTTACGTACACATCAATAATCAATACCGTGTGCTATTATGCAACCACGCGTATTACTGTACTTTTACCACCGGGTAGTTCAACAATTTAACGGTAAAATTTTCGCTGTTATTTTTATAAAAAGATATTTCTGTCATTTTCTAACTACGATAATACTTCCGTTGTGGGATCCACCAATGATTGTGTCATCGAACGAATATTCCCCGACACAATGAATATTTTATATCAACTTGCTTACTTTGCAAAAAATTTCACATATCACCCTTAACTTTAACCTTTTATTAATTAAACCATTTATTAAATAGAATAATAATTATAAGAAAATTAAATACTTTTATTTCATAAAATTCGGGGTCTTACAGAGCATGTATCTTCTGGAGGAATAAGAATGGCTATTAGTGAACAAAAACGTTAATAAGCCATGCTTAAGTGAAAATCATAATCGATTAATTAAACGTTAATCAAAGAAAAACACATAAAACTTAGAATTTGTTGTTGATGGACAAATTGAAAACCATCGTGTATAAGTTAGATGCAAACTGCTTGGTTAAGATATATATAACTAACCAATGGATTGATTTCATTTGGTTTGGCATAAAAATCTCTAGTAGCGAAGTTATGGCAAAATTTACGGAATTATATGATAATTGTCGAAATCGTAGGATTACTGGAATGATAGTCAAAATTCGTCGTTTAACTCGAAAACCTTGGTTTTCGATGGCGTATCGTAGAATTAGGTATTTAAGAGTTGCAGACTCAAGAATGGTCGAATTTCAACTTAAAACGAAGAAACGAGCTATAAACGTTCACAAACGTTTAATGAACGCGTAATAGAAATTTAAACAGGGAATATATATTTAACGGATTTAGAAACTTATTCTGTCTGAATGAAATCAAAGTATATGAGATATGTGAGATAACGATTTTTGAATGAGCTAATTCTGACTTATAACAATAGATTTACGAGCTCAAAAAGAAATCGAATTGAAAAACTTTAAAAAATTCAAGGGCTTAGGGCAGGCGCCACAGCGCCAAGCCAAATAAATTGTCGTCGCAGCCCCTGGCCGGGGGTTTGGCTACTGCTAGATGGCACCACAACGCAACTTTTATAACTATATTTGGCGTCGCAGCGCCCTTAAGGGGAAACTTTTTTGACACAGACATTTGTTAACCCAACTTTTTGTGTGGTAATTATGGGGCATGTATATAGTTTTTATACATGAAGAAACAATTCCTAAATAACATGTATAGCGATGATTTAGGAATTAAATGTTGGTTAAATGTATTTAAACGAAGAACGTAAAATGCAAAAATGTGAACCATGAATCGTATTTGGGTTTAACGCATGTTGTAAGGTTATGTAGAATATAATAGACATGCATAATACGAGAATGATGGGAAATGAAGATAAAACTTACATAATTCCTATACGGAATCCGATATTGGTAATCAGGGGGAAATGTGTCCGAACTAGCGAACCAATTAGTGTTACAACTATCGTGATACTTAACTATAATCGATGAGGTTTGGTCTATGACATGTAATGTTAATAAATCGTCATGAATGTTAATAAGTAGTAATGAATGTTAAATAAGCTTGAACAAATATTATTAATGAAATAAATTTGATTAAGACATGGAAGAGAAAGAAGTTGGTATAAACAATGTGTTTAGATATTTTGGTAGCTAATTTCAGTGTGCTTTGTGAATATATCATGTAAAAACTGTAAAGACCGAGAACGATAGAATTTAAAAGTAGAAGACGCTTAAAGGCAAGTTTCCCTAACGCTTGTTTGACCGTTGTCTTAGTCAAGTTTATGTGATTCATGTTATAACATGCATGAATTGTTTTACAAATGTGTCGATGCCAATTTTAATTTGGCTAGACAAACCTTAAGAATTTGATTGATTTGTTTACAAGTCTTTCAATATAGTATTGATAACGCTATCCTATACCAATTGTTTGGTACAGATTCAAAGGTAAGCCTGAGTATGAATAAATAAAAGTATTTTACGTCATTTATTTAGTGGGCACACGAGGTTGCCAAAACTTAAAAGTAAATATGTTTAACGGATGAGTGTTGATCAACATAGAGTACTATAGGCTGATCACCTAGAAGTGCTCATAAGATATATTGGTCTTACGGTCTTAGTGTCGGGTTGTACTTTTTATTAATGAAAACTGTAATAACCCCAAATTCAAGTCCCAAATTACCACGGATCTGGTATATCAATTCTATAACTATTACAGAAGATATAAACATAAATTGTTTATACAATAAACTTTACACACTATTCCCTAAGGTCAAAAACCTTCACCTAATACTTGAATCAATATCCTATCTAACATACAAAGTTATTATAATATAATACAGTTACATTTCTATCTGCACATATAAAATAGAGTTGGACTTGTCTTTAACCTGTCCTTAAATCCGACGTATTCGTCTTAATTTGCAATATTTATCATGATATAGCAAGGGTGAGCATAAGTTTGCCCAACAAGTATAAGTTTATTTAAGGATATATCATGATTGAAAGAATTTGAATAATAAACTAGCTATAATTCAACAATATATTTGTGAATTAACATGAACAAATTTTTATAACTGAACGAGCATTGAACATAAACAAATATATCTGGACCAAATGGTAATGAAGGTGATCAACCTTTCATACCTGATGAATACATACATTATGCACAGAGTGCGAATAAATAATTCATAGACATGGAAATCAATAATGATTAACCACAAGCATATTTGGATGAAACAGCTTGAGGTCGAGTTTAGAAAAACTTGCACAATAAATAAGTATAAGAAACTTGCATGTTCGGTCGATTATTGTTACGCAATTTATTAAGCTTTGACTGAAGACCTAATATATAAATAATATCGATATACAAATTAGAATAATATCATCACAGTATAATACTATTTTATATAATCATAGAATAACCTAAACACATAACACATAACCCTATAAATCAACAAACTACCTAAGACTCGGTATTAAGTCAAACTATTTCAGTCTGAGTCGAATCTAACACAAATCTGACATCCCGACGGTCTAGTCGGATAAATCTCAAGTCTAAAATCACTAAGACTCGGTCTAAACTGGTTCACAGATATTTTAGATAATTTATTATCAGTCAAAATATTTTTCATAAGCTAGTAATAATTTTCAAGTAATTATTACCATTTATCATAATTTTTCAATCATTAATATCATAATTATATGATTTAAATACCACAATATTCTAATATCAATAATATTTATTTAATAGTTAATATTAATGAAATACATGTCATAATATTATAATTTATTTATAATATCTCAAAGTATTTTTAATACCTTGAAATCATATTTATATGATTTTTAAACAATTAAATTCATTGTCCGATAATTGCTATTAATATTAAAATATTAATATTTTCATGACAAAATATCAAAAGTTATATTTTATAACTTAAAATGTTTTTCCAACCCTTAAATCATTTTTATATGATTTTTAAAACATTAATTTAATTTTCCATAATTTATTTAATATATTTATTAAATAAATTAATCACCATTAATATAAATTTATTAATGAAATTCATCACAAAATATCAAAAGTTATTAAAATAACTTCAAATATTTTCTTATACCATAATATAATTTTTCATGATTTTTCAAGTATTAAAATAATTTTAAATAATTTATTTAATATTATAATTAAATTAATTAAATATAATTTACATTCCAAAAATATTAAATATTTATGAAATATACTCTAAATAATTAAAACTAATTTTCGGACTTTAAAATAATTTTTAGAAATTTATTTTGTATTTTTAATAATTAAAAACTTTTTTTTCTATTTATTAAATAAAATAATTGATTTTTCAAAATTATCTGTCATAAAGGGCCCTATAGCGACAAAACCGTTAATGTTATAGGTGTTCTTGAGCCTAAACCCAAAATTCATGTCAGTCACCGAGGGGCTTGGTTTAACCATTGATAGATCTTTGATAAAAAGGTTTCTGGGCTTGTAATTTTGTTAGAAATATAGTAGTAATGTAATACTACAATCACCAACTTGTTCCGTGGCCATACAACAACATACCAGCAAGATCTAGACTCCCAAACTTCTTTTCAGAGATGTTCTTCATTTCTGGGTTTTCCAGAAATGAAGAACAGTTGCAGGGTAACTACTTTGGTTCCTTATAACTTTCATTCTAAGCATTATTTCTGTGATCTAAAAGTTCAAACATGTAGTATACATGTCAAGGTACAATATCATAACACGAGATCCATCAAACAACATCACATGAACAAGATCTGGCATCGTCAAACCATGTCAGAAAACTGTTCTTCACGATTTCTGGGTTTTCCAGATTTCGTTCAAGGTAGTTGGTCAACGCTACTTTGACCCTTTATAACTTTGATTCTATGTACTTTCTAGGTGAGATAAAGGATTGATTATGTAGTCCTTATACCAGACTACAAGATTAAAATCACAACTTGTCCAAACTAACCAAACACAGCAAGATCTAGACCTTCAAAAGTGGTTGTCAGAAATTCTGGGTTTCTGGGTTGCCTAGAAACTCAGTTTTTGTTGATCGGTCAACTAAGTTAGACTGCTCATAACTTGAGATTTAGACATGGTATGGGGTTTATTCCACTTCCAGTCTACTCTCCTCATGACAAAGAACAAGCCTATAACATAAAACTAACATAACACTTAACATAGACAGATCTAGAGACCCTGACATAAGGTTGTTAGGCCTTAAAATTAGGGTTCTAAGTCAGTTTGAAAACTTGATTTTCTGGCTTCTAGATGTTATGGATCCTTGATGTTACATCTTGGATAATTAAATAACATCTCTTTACACACTTCTAAACAACAACTAACAACATCTAACATACAACACATGGATTTACAAAAATTAGGGTTTTATACCTTTGATGCTTTGATCCTTTGAATCTGATCCTTGTTTCTGATCTTGGAAGGCTAAAGAATGATCTTGGCTTTATTTCTCACACTCTCTCACTCTAAGCTTCGAAAATATAGAGAGAGAAAAGGCTTGGACAAAATGAGAAGTAAAGTAAGATTTCTTACTTACTTAAATATATGATTTTTGATTCATTGTATCTAAGGTTTTCAAGGTGTCCACAAGATCAGATTTGGTAAAATATATAGCACATGACAATATCAAAATGGATGAGTCACCAAGATTTATAAAATCTTTTACTTAAAGTTTAAGTAAAAGGGTATTTCGGTCATTTTGCATTCACTAATGGTAATTTGGTCTTTTCCCCTATAATTTGAAGGGCATTTTGGACATTTCCCTTTTATCCCATAACATTTAACACTCAGGCATTTAAACTTAGCTTTTGAATTCCCAAATTAGGGTTTTGAATATCCGAATTAGGGTTTCAAATTCCCGAAACTAAAATTAGGGTTTCCGAGCGTATCGTTAGGGTTTCTAACAATTCGTTAGATTTTTCTAACTTATTCACCATATTCATATCATGAATTTAGGGTTTATCACCTATGTAACTTATCTGATCAACATTTGATCCTTATTCACAAATTATACATATAAAAATAATTATTGTTCACATATAGGATCACATATACCGACTCGTATACACTTAGATACTTAACACTGATAATTCTTCACAATAATTTTAAATCCACCAAAATCTTATACCTCATTACCAGACTATCACTTACAGTCTACCAAATTATTCAAGTGTTCTCCAAAAATTTTGAAATTCTTAAAATTTCTTTACAGAACTGTCAAATCCATTCACTTATTTTCTGTCTAGGTTCTAATATTGAACCTTAAATAATTAAATTATGATTTTAAAAATTTTCTAAATTCTTGGGTTGTCACATGAAAACCAAAGAGAATGTTCATGGTCTTTTAACCTGCTCAGAATTCTTAAGTTATTGCATGTACTCTAGAATTATTTTAAGAGAATGAAAGGTGTTATTTCGATGGTTCATAGTACTTTATAAAAATTTATTTAGTTAGTAAGATTAATCATATGATTCTTTATGTGGTGGTTATATTATATATTGTTAGACTTGTTGAGCTAGTTATGCTCACTTCTTGCTTGAATTATATGATTGCAACTAAGATCGAACGAACTGAGGGTTCCAGTAAGGATAGGGCAAAGCCAAGATGGATAAATAGATTATCTGTAATAGACTAGTATACTTGTATGAACTTATACTATGACAATGAAGAATGTAATGGTTAACAGAACCTGGGAAAGGATTTATTATTATTGTAATAAGTTACACTTGTCATAATACTGTTTTCATTGGAATGAATGTATAGTTTGTAGTACTGTGTAGCACCGTATCTATGGGTTGAAAGTACCCAGATTTGGGGGTGTCACAGGTTGGTATCAAAGCATTAGGTTATAAAACTTAAGGAGGGAAGAACCTTAGGCTAATAACCTTGGTAATAGTAGAAGAAGTTGGAAGTAAAGAAATTCAAGTAGAGTTCTGAATTGGGTATTGAGGAAACTCATTATTAAAAGATGGAAATTAACCTTAAATAAATTAAATGTGATTTTGTGCTTATATTATTGTGTATTATGTACTAATCAACATGTTATGGGTTATTATAGATGTCAATCGATAGCTCTATGTATAAGGATATACATGTGGTAAGCGAGGAGTTAGTGAACATGATAGGGTCAGTGCCAGTGGTGGAGGTACCGATGGTGAACATAAAGGAGTCTGAGCCAGAGGAGGAATATTCATCTGAGTACTTAACGAATTTGGGATCGACATCATATTTCGATGTGGTGGCCGATGAAGATGAGAATATGGAGGTAGCATCGTTCAATACGGCGATAACTGCACTAGAGCCAACACCACCTGAGGCAATGAGGGCATTGTATCTGGAAGTGCTTGACCGGGATGTGCAACTATGCACTGATGTGCAGAACTTGAGGGAGGAGGTTAGTGACCTCTACGAAGCAAAGGAGTCTGAAGAAGTAGATTTTGAGTTAAAGCATGATGAGAAGGTGCTCATGAAGAATAAGGCGAGGTATTATAAGAACGAGGTCGTTGAGCTTCGCAAAGAACTAGGAGAGAAGAACCAAAAGATAACACGGATGTCTTACATCCATGAGAGTGATCATGAGGATTTCAAGCAAAAAATTGCTTGTTATTTAATTGAGTCAGAGCAGACTCGTTGTAAGACCCCAACTTTCATAAATAAAGATTAATTTTTCTCAAAATATATTTTTGAATATTATGGTTTGGATTTGATATAATGTTATAGTTGTGGGTAGTATTTTCAAATTTTGCAAAGTATGCAAGTTGTTATAAAATATTCGATTGGTCGGGGAATATTCGTACGACGACACAATCATTGGTGGTCCCCAAAACGGAATTATTGTCGGAGTTAGAAAATGATAGAAATATCTTTTTATGAAAATAACGGTGAAAGTTTTACCATTAACTGTTGAAATACCCGGTGATAAAAGTACAGTAATACATGTGGTTGGATAGTAGCACACAGTATTGATTATTGATGCTTACGTGAGAAGTAACTCAGTTTTATTCAATTATTGCTACATTAATTGTTGCATAGTATCTGACGCTATTTGATTCAATTATTATTACAATATTTTATATTATTAAACCAATAATTGAGATGATAAGTTATTCATATTATTATCTACATAATTAATAATGTCTAGAAAGTTATGTCGAGGAAAGAGGTTTGGTCACCTAATTGTGCGCCAATAGGGAGAAATCCTTATCGGAAAGCCCCCTCTTTCCTGGGAACGATTTGGTTGTTAATATTGCGAGTTATAACAATGAGGAATAAATGTTGCTAAAAATATTGAGAGAATTTTTATGAAGTATTTGTTGTAAATTTACTTATTATTTGGACCCCCATTTACCCATTTTTCAAATTAATCGGTAGAAAGTTATTCAGTATATATAATAAGAGGTGGGGCCCACATGTGATGATGACATTTGAGGTGGGGCCCATGAGTGGAATAAGTGGGATGGTTCACGGGATTTGGAATGGCAGAGAATGGAGGGAATTATATATATATATATATATATTATAAGTTTTGTTTTTTTTATGAAAAATAGAATATATTATATTTTATTATGCATAGTGTTTGTATAGTGTCTGTGTAGTGTTTGCATAGTAAGAAAATTGAATTATTCAGAAAGTTTCAGCCGAAAATTTTTGCCCGTGAATATGGTTACTGTGCGTCCGTGATTTTTCTTAAATAGTACCCATCAATTCTCCTATAAATAGAATGCTTAGTTTAGAATTAAAAATCACACCAAAATCAGATAATTCTTCTTCTATAATATTGAGCATATTTCTTTCGAGTTTTAGGAAGCTTTGAGTGTAGAAAACAGTTCAAGTTTTCTTCAAGAATATCCCCGCTATACCAGTTGGAATACTCTCCTTTTTAAGGTAAGGGATATTATTTTTGTTTAATATTCGTAAGAAATAATATTTTCTTACATACTCTGTAGTATGTAAGTAATATTATTTCATTTCAGATTCCGAATTCTACACTCATTTTGTTAAGTTTTGGCTTCTATACTCCATGAAATTAGTAGAATATCCTTGAAATTTGCGCTTCATCCAGTATCTTTTCATGGAAATATTATTCTGAGCATTCTTGATAAATTTTAATCTTTTCATGCCGGGGTACTATTCATGATAAAAATTGATTTCTTTTCTGTCCAAATCATTTTTGATACAATATTATTCTTGAATTTTTCTCCACAAAGCAGTATCATGTTGACAATTTGGACATATTTGAATTCTGGATAAATTAAATTATAAATCTTTAAAATTTATCCTTTTCTTTCGTTTAATTGAATTCTTATATCATCGTCATCATCCTCATGCTTATATTGTGATGAAAGTCATCTTTGGTCCGTAGTGCATAGATGGACTGTTGATTGGTATGATTATTGTAGACACTCGAAATTTTTCTGCACTCCTATTACTAACATTGCAGGAAGGTAGATTCGTCTTTTGGAGATAACCTTGAAAGACAGGTTACATCCATCCTGGATACCACTGGAAGTTCAGTTCCAACCCGGAACACAAACCGGGAACATCATCTCAACCCAGAACACACACCGGTAGTGTCATTTCCAATCTCGGAGATAACCCCGAGATATGCAGATCAAAAGACCTAAGAATAACACCGGAGAGGATGGTTCTATCTCGGCGATAATAATACCGCTGACGTTCGCCCCAATTCCAGAGACAACATCGAGTATCTACCCCATCCTTGGTGATAGCCCCAAGAGATGCCATTGCGCTTCCCATGATAACCCCGAAAATGCTTGTTTCAAACATATGCAATCAGCTTCAACCTCAGACATCCTGTCGAGGCACACACACCTCAGACCCGGAGATAACAACGGGCAGACAGGAACATCCACAAATGATAGTGATACATACAAACAAGTAGTCCAATCTCAGATGTAACCCTGAGCAACGTCTGCTTTCCGCTTAAACTGGCGATAACCCTGGTGAGGAGTCACAACGTCATCAGTCCACGTCAACAAGATGATATCGCCACATACCAACAAGTAGTCCAATCTCAGATGTAACCCTGAGCAACGTCTACTTTCAACTCAAACCAGTGATAACCCCAACAAGGAGTCAAACGTTATCTTGTTCCTTCAAACAATAGCACGTCATCTCAACACTTCATACATACATACAACAATGTCCCACAAGAGCTGAGGATTGACAATCCCAAGTGACTATTACGTGTGGTAGTACTTTGGATAGAATTTGAAGCTTAAAGACCATGGGCATAGACCCCTATCCCTGACTTCGTACAACCTCTAATCCATGTCATTACGTAACTCTCGATACAAGCGATCCGAAGAAGTACAGATATACTTCGTTTGGATGCTCGGATTGAAGTTCTGCAAGTTCGAGCGGACATTACAGTGCACGACTACACGTACTACCAGACGACGGGACCCGCGAGGCTCGGATCCACCACGACCACCAGCAGTACAACTAATCAGGGTCGCCGCAGTGTACTGCGGCCATCGATCTATAAATATAGGTGAGGGGTCACCATTTTGAAGAGAGAGAGAAGAAGGAAAAGGCGAGGAAGCCTCGTCCATTTTACTCGCATACACATCTTTTGAGTGTTTCATCTTCTTTAAACACTAGTTAGCTCACATATAGCTACTTTTTATCCCATGGAGCCGAGTGTTTATCCATTTAAAGTCTAAGAAGTCTACTTTGGCAGCCCACTGTAAGCCTTCTTATATTCTATAAAGCCTCTTTCTCATATATCACACACTGTTGAACACTTTGATAGTCGTGTGAGTGTGTTTTCCCGGACTTCGATCCGTGGTTTTCATTCATGTCTGTATATATATACTAATATATGTATATATTTCGTATATATGGACTAACATTATCGAGTTATGCCTCGATTGATCCTAGACTTCGGTCTGGAGCGTTTACTTGATTTTATATATATAAACTGTGGTCAGACTCTGTCTAATGAGCTTGGATTTTACATCCGGAGCATTTAATTGCTTTTATATATATATATATATATATATTTATATATATAATTGTTGTCAGACATATCTGATGAGCCTGGATTTTATATCCGGTGCATTTACTCGCTTTTATATATATATATATACATATATATAATTGCTGTCGGACATATCCGATGAGCCCGAATTTACATTCGGTGCGTTTATTGCTTATATATATATATATTTGTACATATATATATATATATATATATATATATATATATTTACATTCCTGTCAGGCCTGGAGTTTCCTCCGTGTCTTTTTACAGCTTTTTTTACATTTCGTCCTGCCTAGAGTTCACTTCGTGGTAGTTGATCACTTTTTACAGCTTTATTTACATTTTTGTCCTGCCTGGAGTCTACTTCATGGCAGTTGATAGCATTTACTACTTTATTTACATTTTTGATCCCCCATGGAGTTGCTTTATGGTGGTTGATCATGTATATATATATATATATATATTTATTTATCGCTTTTATATATATATATAACTGCTTACTGTTTTCCATACAAATTGTAGTATCATGTGAGCCTAGGAATCATGTGATCACAAGTTCAGTCTACTGAACCTAGATTCGGTTCCCATGATGGACATTTTTTAGCTGTAAGTAGTTTGTACATTATTTTATAGTGTCTGAGTTTCCTTGGATGGCGGTCATGCCCATAAGGAGTTCGGCAGTGCTGTATATTATTTTCTCGAGGATGCTTCGCATCTCGAAAATAAAAGCAAACAAGCTGAACATTTAACAATAAAATGGAAGTATGAAAAGGTCTCAATTCCTATTGAGCACAGGGTTTGAAAAATCTCTTTTACAAAACTTCATTTCTATATCTTGGTTAAAACTGAATTTTCCTATAAAATTCAAACCTTGTGTATATAGGTACGAACGAGGCCTCGCACTACTTTCAAATAATTGCACATTGATCCACACACACACACACACATCCATATAACAATTTCTTTGAAAAGTGGTGGTCACCGTGGTAACACGGATGTCGGGGGGTGCCTAACACCTTCCCTCCGCATAATCAAGCCCCCGAACCCTTAATGAATCTTGGTTTCACAGACCCGTTTAGCAGTGTCAAATCACTAGGTCAATGTGCTAACCTTTTTTGCCATGCGTTAGTGCAACCAAATTAATATACACCAATTGGCGACTCTTAAAGTCAATCGTCGACATTATACATGTCGGACCTTTTTCACTTATTTTTTCAAACAAATCTCACATTAATATGAGAACACCAAAGAACAAGTAACGAAAAGGGACACTCAAAAATCCCGATGTCGATAGGTGGCGACTCATTGGGGGACTCCAAAGAAGAGGGCTTAAGCCGCTATTTCAAGCTTTTCAAAATTTTATATGCTTGTGTGTGATGATTGTGCATTTACATTTCATGAATGTGTACGAATGCATCTTACTTATCGCACTACTAAATATCTATCGCTGATATTAGAGCTTCAAGACATGTCATCATTTTGCATAAACGGTGAGACACGTTGTATGTGAATGTATGTTGTGTGGTCCCTCCATCGAGGCTATCCTGCTTGTGTTTGATTATCGGACCCGTGGGAAGAATAATTCCCCGGGGCTCAAGAAAGGCACCACTCAGATTCGCTCTAGTTGAAAGACCAGATTAACTTCCCGTCAAGTAGATTGCGATGATCTGGGAACCTTCATGCCGAAAAGCCGTGAGAGTAACCCTAAGATAGGTCAGCCTCTGATTAACCAAACGCGGAGGAAAGTCTCTTCATGCTTTCCATTTTCAATTACTTGTAAAAGCATTTACTTGTAATTTTATTCCATGTTCATCCATATGTAATGGAAAATATGAAGAATATCTATGCATGGCATGTTATCAATTAATAAACCGGTTTTGTAGGACAAATTCCTAAAACGGACATGTTATGATAACATTTACATTACCCTAAGACTAAACTACGTAAGTCTTTTATAGGGAAGCAATTGGGCTCATTACTCGCTTCAAAAATCCAAAAAGGCCACAAGCTTACAGCCAATTATGTCTTCTTCCGAACAGTCTAATCCTGTTTCCCGAGAAGAATTTGACGGATTAAGTAAACAAATCACAGACTTGGCTGTTCTACTGAAATAATTACACCAGTCTACTCAGGGTACGAAGATACCTATACATATAGAGCCCATTACACAAGGAGTTCAAGGTCTGGAAAAAATAATTCCTGAACATCAGTTGGATACAACCAACAAAGACCCTGAAGGCACCCATTTCCAAAGAGATCCAGACAACGGTGACATCAGGAAGAAAGTCCTTCAAATGGAGGAAACCATTCGTGTTCTTAAAGGGATTGGAACTCATGGTAGTGTTTCATATACAGACCTTTGCATATTCCCTGGTGTTCATTATCTAGAGAAATTTAAGACCCCTGATTTTGAGAAATATGATGGATTAGGGGATCCTTATACACATTTAAAAGTGTTCATTGGAGAACTTGGGTCTTATGCTGAGAATGAAAAGCTCCGAATGCATCTATTTCAGAAAAGTCTGACTGGAGAAGCCCGTTCATGGTATACCAGATTAGATAACTCTAAGATCTATAATTGGGAAGAGCTGGCCCACGCCTTCCTCACTCAATACAGTTTTCAATCTCAGATGGCTCCTGACCGGTACCAAATTACCAAGGTCAAGAAACAGTCTAATGAGTCATTCAGAGAGTATGCTCAAAGGTGGAGGCGCCTTGCTGCTCAAGTTATTCCTTCCATGAAAGAATCAGAAATGGTCATGACTTTTATAGATATACAGGAAGCTCCTTTCTATGAAAGAGTTCTAGCTTGTATTGGCAAACCATTTTCTGAAATGATCAAACACGGCGAAATGGCTGAAATGGGATTGAAGTCCGGTAAAATTCAATACCTAGCCGCTCTTAAAGCTGTTGCTGATCACATCCAGTCCGGTTCTTATGGAAACAACCCCCGGAGGGTCCATAAAAAGAAAGAGGAGGATGTTTCCTTGATACTACAAGGACAAAAAGGCAATCCAAACATGCCTATGCAGAGGAAAAACTACTCCCCTTTTCCAGCACAATCTTCAAACCCTCCATTACCTAAAAGTGGAGAAGTGAAGCAACCTCGAACTTTCACACCCTTAGGGGACTCGCTCGAGAATATTCTTGCTCTTCTGACTACTCAGAAGAAAATTACACATCTTCTTCCACCAGCCAACCCTAATGGGAGGGGTTTCAATGCTACTCGGAAGTGTGCTTACCATGCCGGGGCACCCGAACATGATACTCAAGATTGTTGGGCCTTGAAGCATAAGATTCAAGATCTAATAGACAATGGTGAGATCGTGGTCACTAAACCCGATAAACCTCACGTGCAAGACAACCCTCTTCCTCAACACAAAGAAGAAGAGGTCAACATGATCAGTTGGAGCACTGGACATGGTTCCAATTCTACTGGTGAATCATCCCAACCCATCAAAGACGGTGTTGACAAATGGGATTATGCAAAGTTCCAGTTTACCATGGAACGAAAAATGAAAGCTCTTTGCAAACAAATTGAGCAGTTGGCAGAACTGGTGACCCACCATCATCAAGGTACATGCCAATTATTCAGGCAGGAGCATGCCTATCTCCTTCCATTTGTTATGAATGCTTCATCAACACCTTCAGAAAGCGAAGCTATGGAGGATAAGGTTGCAAAGCGAGCAAGTGCTAAAGCCCATCGGGATTTCGCCAATAAAAGGGAATTCACCTATTTGGACCAATCTACGGAGGAGATACTTCAAATGTTGATCAACGAAGGAAGAATCACATTCCTTCTACATCCAATCAATCCCCGCTCAGGGCGGTTCAATTCTGATGAAATGTGTCAATATCATTCACATTCTCGTGGTCACGGCATAGAAGAATGCTGGGCACTCCGTCATCTCATTCAGAATCTTATTGATAGCGGTGTCCTGTAAATAGTGGATTATTACACTGTTCAACTCAAGGATGGGAATGTATGCCCTACCCAATGGAAGGGATCAGTAGCAGTTATATCCGAAGTGGATGATGAGACTGTCAAAGTATTTCCCATACAAGCAATTCATCTCAAAGGAGCTGACAATCCTTTGAAAATGGTCGCACCAGAGCCAATTCCTTAACCTTGCAGACTACAACATCCTGTTGTCAGCTTACACAAAGTTCCATGGAATTATGGAGAAGCTGAAGGATCCACGTCTCATACTACTGCTACAGTGTCAAAGGAAAATCCACTGTACCTTCCTTAATGGGTTATCAAGCCTACTTGCGAAGCAAAGGGGAAGTTGCCCATGGAGAAGATTGAAAAATTCCTCCGTACTATGGGCCACAATGAAGCCAAAGTGGTTTTAAGCTTACGAGAAGCTCCACACCAGATTTCAATTTTGGACCTGGTTTTCTCTTCCGAGGAACATCGGAAGGTCTTGCTAAAGGTTTTGGAAGAAGCCTACCTGCCAAAATCAGTGGACGTGGAAAAATTTAGACATTTTTTTGATCACATTTTAAACAACAATGTTATATCCTTCACTGATGACAACATACCTCCCGAAGGGACCGGTCATTGCAAACCACTACACATCACAGTGTTGTCTTCCAGGTATATGCTAGCTAGAGTATTGATAGATGGAGGTTCATCTCTAAATATTTGTCCTTATGCCACCTTGGTAAAGATGAATATCAATCTCAAGCGAATCCAAAGTCGCCATACGATCATCCGAGCTTTTGATGGATCTCGGCAAAATTCTGTTGGAAAGATTGAATTGCCAATTGAGATTGGTCCTAATACATTCAACATATCCTTCCACGTCCTCAAGATCGACTCAGGATACAACCTGCTATTGGGGAGACCATGGATACACATGGCTGGAGCTGTTCCCTCCACCTTACATCAACAACTTAAATACATCATCAACAACAGTCTAGTCACTGTCAATGCTGAGCCGGAATGTCCTAGACCAGGAACTCTACCAATTATCAGCTTCAATTCAGAAGTTGAGCTGGCCAATTTTCATACTCTGGAAGTGAGTAACACGCAATACCATTCTATTGGAGCGCCACTTCCCGTACCCAAGATTTCTGACGAGGTTATGTCAGCCACTCAAGAAATGATGTTATTAGGTTATCAATCTGGACAAGGGCTTGGTAAGGATCAACAGAGAATTAAGCACCCTATCCAAATGTCCAGTCAGATTGGGACAGCCGGACTAGGCTATTCTGCTAGTTCCACTCACAAGAATCCTCATCAGCACAAGCAGGTTCCTCAAACTTCTGCTGCACAGCGATTTCCTATGCCTTTACTTCATGAGTTAAGGCAATCTCCAGTAAAGGTTCCAACACATGTTGTAGCTATGCTGTTTCCAAAACCAGTGCCAATCAAAGCGAAAGAGGTGCTGATTCCTGATCCCGAGGTGGAAGAAAAGGAACGAAAACGTAAACATGACCTTACCTTGATGATGGAAGGCATTCGCGTCATTGTTCATGATGAACACACAAACAGATACACCCCAGACGATGATTGCCTAGATGTCATGGTTATCATTCGGGAAAAGGAGGACACTGACAATCCTTCTATCACTGTAGTCCATCAGGACTTTTCCCTTGATAATTGGAGCAGCACTCCATGCATTGGTCGATGAGGGTAAAATGGGCAGAAAATCCCTCTGCCCTGTAGATAACTTTAATTGCTTGCTTTCCTTTACAACACTAACAGTTATTTTATCACGTACATGCTAACACTTTTGTATAATTGAACAGTTGCATATATTAAGTGAAAGCATCTTTTTTCGTGGACTCAAATTTAGATGTGCTCAGTATTTGTTGATGAGGTGCCTTCCTCCATAAGGTCGTAACTTTGATGCAAAGTTGGACTCAGACTTGATGGACATCCAAGAGGACATTAAGACACCTCAAGAGATTAAGGAATGGGTCACAGACAAACCCAAACCCAATCTTGATCAAACCACTCCTTTCAATCTTGGAACCTTAGACAACCCTAAGCTTATCCAGATTGGTTCAGACCTTACCACAACTCAGCGGAATGACATGGTTGCACTGTTAACCCAATTCGAGGATGTGTTTGCATGGTCTCATGAAGACATGGTGGGATAGTCCACTGACATTGTTCTTCATCGCCTTCCCATTAAAGAAGGATTCAAGCAAGTTAGGCAAAAGCTCAGGCGACTAAAACCTGAGTGGAGGTTAAAAGTCAAAGAAGAAATTGTGAAATAATTTCAAGCTGGCATCATCATGGTGTCTACATATCCAGAGTGGATATCCAACATTGTTCCCATGCCTAAACCAGGAGGAAAGGTGCGAGTTTGCATGGATTATCAGGATTTGAACAAAGCTTGCCATAAAGATATCTTTCCCATACCATTTATCCACATTCTCATTGACAATACTGCTCAATATGGCATGTACTCCTTTGCTGATTGCTTTGCGGGGTACCATCAAATTATGGTTGCTGAGGAAGATGGTGAGAAAACTACTTTCATCACGCCTTGGGGAACCTTTTACTACTGCATACGGTTGTCATTCGGCCTCATCAACGCCGTGGCAACCTACCAAATGAAGCTATGATGGCTCTTTTCCACGATTTAATGCACAAGGAGATAAAGATCTATGTGGATGACATCATTGTCAAATCCCTAAGGAGGATGACCATTTAGACCATCTCAAAAGTCGCTCAACAGTTGCGTAAGTACAACTTAAAGTTGAATCCCGCCAAGTGCGCCTTTGGTGTTAAGTCAGGTAAATTGCTAAGCTTCCTAGTCAGCCACAAAGGGATTGAACTGGATCCTACCAAAATCCAGGCCATCAAGGAAATGCCCATTCCTCAGACAGAGAAGGAAATACGGGGATTTTTGGGAAGGATCAACTTCATTAGCCGATTCATTTCTCAACTCACAGCAACCTGTGAGCCAATCTTCAAATTTTTAAGGAAGAACTCCTCCATGAAATGGAACGATAAGTGTCAGAAAGCCTTCCTCACAATCAAGGATCAACTGATTAACGCTCCTGTTTTGGTACCTCCCAGGGATGATGTTCCCCTGTTCATGTACCTGTCCAACAATGACAATGTTATGGGTTGTATGCTGGGGCAAAAAGATAATAGAGGCCAAGAGCGAGCTATCTATTACCTCAACAAAAGATTCAGCATTAGTGAACACAAGTACACTCTGATCGAGAAGACTTGTTGTGCTTTAGCATGGGCTTCCATGAGATTACAACATTATCTCCATGGTCACACAACCCATCTCATATCCTGCGTGGATCCTCTCAAGTATGTGTTCAAAGAAACCCATATCAATTATCGATCGTCCGGATGGCGCTTGATCCTACAGCAATTTGACATCGTCTATGTGACGCAAAAGTCTGTCAAAGGTCAAGGAATTGCGGATCAAGTGGCCGCCGCACCTGTAGGGGATTACAAACCCTTAGAAACGTACTTTCCCGATGAAGGGGTAATGACAGTTTAGTTACAACATCAGTACGATACATGCCGTTCATGAAAAATGTATTTTGATGGGGTCATTAACACGTAAGGCTCTAGAGCGAGCGCTTTTTAATATCCAAGACGGGGAGAAATATCCGTTCGTCATCAAATTGCAGTTTGTCAACACCAACAACACAGCTGAGTATGAAGGTTGTATCATGGGACTTAAACTTGCCTTCTCAACGGGTATCAAAGCGTTTAATCGCCTTTGGAGATTCCGAATTGGTAATCAAGCAATCCACAGGAATCTATCAAACCAAAGAATTACATTTACTGCCTTACCATCATCAAGTTCTACAGATGGCTATGGAGTTCGAAGAAATCTTCTTTCTACACATTCCTCGTAATAGGAATGACTTTACAGATGCATTAGCAATGTTGGCCTCCTTCGTTTATATACCTGACAAGGAAAACATGCCAAGCATCACGATTGCTATGCAGAAAGCCCCAGTCTATGGCAATTACATTGGAGAAGTATCGGATGAGTTGCCTCCCATCCACAATCCTTGGTATCAGCACATCAAGGAGTATTTGTGAGATGGATCTACACCCGCTGAGGCGAGCCTAACTGAGAAGAGGTGGATTCATTGACTTGCTATGAAGTTCTACCTGAGCGAAGATGCACTCTACAAAAGAGATGCAGGATTAGGTCTCCTCAGATGTCATGGGGCTAAAACTTGCCCGTTCAATGGGCATCAGGTGGTTAACTGTCTTTGGGTATTCTGAATTGGTAATCAAACAATCCATAGGAATCTATTAAACCAAATAATTACATTTGCTGCCTTACCATCGACAAGTTTTACAGATGGCTTTGAGTTCGAAGAAATTTCCTTTCTACACATTCCTCGCAATAGGAATGATTTTGCGGATGCACTAGCAACGTTGGCCTCCTTGATTCACATACCTGACAAGAAAAACATGTCAAGCATCACATTTGCCTGCAAAAGGCCCTAGTTTATGGGAACTACATTAGAGAAGTATCGGATAAGCTACCTCCCATCCACAACTCTTGGTATCAGCATATCAAGGAGTATCTACGAGATGGATCTACACCCGCTGAGGCGAGCCTAACTGAGAAGAGGCGGATCCATTGACTTTCTATGAAATTCTACCTGAGCGGAGATACACTCTATAAAAGAGATGCAGGATTAGGTCTCCTAAGATGTCTAGACAAAGACTAATCTCAGAGGCTCATGGATGAGATCCATGGTGGAGTATGCGGCCCTCCCATGAGCGGACCCCTATTTGTCGAGAAAATTCTCAGAACGGGACATTATTGGCTTACACTCAAAGCTGACTGTGATGATCACGTTAAGAGGTGCTATCAATGTCAGATCCATGGGAATGCTATCCACGCCCCTCCAAGGGAGCTCCACAATATGAGTTCTCCATGGCCCTTTTCAATGTGGGGAATTGACGTGATCGGGCCCATTAAGCCCAAAGCCAGTAATGGACATCGATTCATATTCACCATGATCGACTACTTCACCAAATGGGTTGAAGCAGCTTCCTTCCCCAAGGTTACTAAAGAAGTCATCATTGCTTTCATCAGAAAAAATATTGTTTGTCAATATGGACAACCAGAGGTCATTGTGTCAGACAGTGCTAAAAACCTCAACAACAACATGATGGAGGAATTATGCAAAAAATTCCACATCAAACATCTTAACTCTGTCATCTACCGACTAAAGATGAATGGTGCTATTGAAGCGGCTAATAAAAACATCAAGAAGATCATGCAGAAAATGTCCGCCAATCACAAAGGATGGCCCGACTTCTTGCCCCTAAGTTTATTAGCCTACAGAACTTCAATGCGTACTTCCACTGGGGTAACCCCCTACTCGTTAGTCTATGGGATGGAAGCAGTGCTCCCCATAGAAGTGGAAATGGAATCCCTCAAAGTATTGATGGATGCTCAGTTGGATGAAGACCAATGGGTACAAGACAGGTATCACCAATTATCTCTGATAGATGAAAGGCGAACCGCGGCTATCTTCCATGGTCATTAGATCGACCAAAGGATCGCACGATCCTACAATGAAAAAAGTCCGACTATGGCAATTCAAACAACATGACTTGGTTTTGAAGAAGATCATTGACAACCAAGATCAATCTAAGGGAAAATTCGCTCCTAACTGGGAAGGCCCATTTATTGTCAAAGAAGTATTGACAGGAGGTGCTCTCAGATTGCAGGAAATGGATGATGATGAATTTCCACAGCTTATCAACTCGGACACCGTGAAACGGTACTATGTCTAAAGTTACCATCAAACAAACATCCTGGCTTTGATCATCCAATCACCAGTCATTTCAGTTTTGAACCCTCTCTCCTTTTTACAAACTCTTCTGCCCCTCAGGGAAACATACACTTCAAACCAGCAACCTGGTTTCACTTCATTTCAAACTTTTCACACCTACTTCTCCTGAAGATGAGATTAAACTTTTCACACCTGCTTCTCCTGAAGATGAGATTAAACTTTTCACACCTACTTCTCCTGAAGACGAGATTAAACTTTTCACCCCTGCAGTTTATCCTCATGATGGGATAAACTTTTTCCACATTGGCAGTTTATCCCCTCTATGGGATTAAACTTTCTTCTCCCCGCAGTATAGCCTGCACATGGGATTTACGCTTCTCTTCAGCTGCGATTCGTCCTGAGGGGCGAACTACGTCGACCTGATCTCCCTAATACCCGGGGGTACGTAGGCAACCATATTCTATATGGCCCGGTCGCAATAAAGAAAAACAACAAAAACATTTTTGCCCTTTTCCTCACAAAACCAACAAAAATAACAAAAATACTTCTACACCCATCTGCCTTCCGCATTCAGCATTGAACCTCCTACACTAGGTTCAAACTACGCAGACTTGATCTCCTCTTCAACAGGAGTACGTAGGCAGCCATTCATAGTGCAGTCTAACCCCTACCAGAACAAACATACTTGTCACACGGTACTGGGATCAACCTTCAAATTGCCCCATTTCATCGGTTTCAAATCAAAGGGATGGAATTATCCAACCTCTTCTCACAAATAGAAGATTCGGTGACCATCTAAGCTGCGATCGTTCCTTAAAGAGCAATACCAACCCATAAGAGATGGAATTAACTAGGCTTCTCACAAATAGAAGTACTGGCGACCATCTGTGGTGCGGTCAATCTCAGAGAGGAAGAAACCACCCTCCTCTCTACTTTTCCATACGATATACCATCCCCCAAGACACTAAAGATGGTAGGATTTTCGAAATCAATGATCCGCTTACGAGAGACCTTATGACGTCTCAATGTCCATCTATCAAGAATAAGTTCGGAATGCATCAAGATCAAAGGCCCTAGAGAAACAGGAAAATATCAAGCAAGTATCAAGGCATAACTAAAAGGGAAGTGAATCAAAATATATTTTCCTCGCCATACATAATACTTATTTGATATATACATATGTGTCTTTGTACATAAAAAATGGCTAAGCTTATGCATGCATGCAGAAAATACAAAGCTATCTACAGATCTGTATGTATGCGGACTATTAGATCTAACATAGCATCCCTCTCTGAAGACGGAGGTAACGCTACAAGCTCCTGCCCAAGGGTATCTACACGAGCTAGCAGATCAGAGGCTAACTACATGGTGACATAATGCTCATCAATGTAAGCACTCATGTCGGCCAGACTGACCGTCATCTGGGATCTCACTGAAGTGTTGTCTGCAATGGCCACATCCCTAGCAGATAAGGCGGCATCCCGCTCAACTATCAATGCATCCCTGGCTGATCTAGCCTCGTCCCTCTCCAATAGAGCGGTATCTCTCTCATCAAGAGTTGTCAACATCGTGGCCCTAGCTTGATCTTTGTCATAGGTCATCAGATGTAAGCTCTGATCCAAATGTTGTGCCGAATACTGAGTAACAGTGGCACTCGGGGTGGGAGAATCTATTACAAATGCTGGTAGCCCAGCAGTCAAGTCAGCGGTGGGAATGACATCCTCCTTCATAGGTTCCTCATCATTAGAATCAATCCCCTGCACTGTGGATACTGCCGCAGCCGATGCAGTCTCTGTCTCCATCCATGCGGAATACTCTACAGAACAACCTGGATGACTGACAGAAAACTCAGCCAGCTCTCACTGATCCCAATAGGTATACAACCTGGATTTGTCCTCCGCTAACAAACGATGTGACACGAAGCGCTGACTCACTGATCCCTCATACAGATGAAAATCCTGGAACTGGTCAAACAGTGGGTGGTAAGTAATCATGCCCTTCAAACCAGCTAGAGGGAGATAATCCATGCCCAGAGCATGAGTAATAAAGCTGCAGGGTGAGCTAAGCCCTGAACACAACAATATATCAAACGGATCTCCAATCTCTGCCAAGAAAGCGGACCAAGATACAACATCTGTACACCCCACGGGCTGAAAGGAGTACGACATAGCTATCTCATGGGTGAAACAAAATCCATGAAGTCTAAATGTGCCAATCGGTCTCAAGTGTGACATGAACCACACATACAGCATGACCGAGCTACCTGTGAACACTCCTGCATGATAAGTACAACAGTATGTAGAAGACCTCAAGGTCTCTGCGATGATCATCGGTACAATGGTATGACCCTCCCTGAGAGCTCTCACTGCCATAATGACGTCGATATCTAGCTCATCCATGTACCGCAACATATATACGTATGACAATACGCATAGAAGTAATACATCTACTCTGGCTGAACGCCAATGATCCTCCGGTGTGGTGAAATCCCCGAAATGCTATGCATAGCTGTCCTCAGAGCTAAACCTGTCAAACAAGAAACGCTGGGATATAACATGGTCGGATGTGATCTCATCCTGTACCACTCTGCGCCTCAAGCCTGTGAGAGTCATGAACTGTTTACTCATGTCTCCCGTCACCATGTGAACGCAAGGTCTGTCCAGCGGCAGCATCGTCAACTGTGCATACTCCTCCAAAGTAGGAGTCAACGCATGGGTCCCAAAATGGAATACACAATGTCATCCGGTGCATCGAAAGCTCTAACATGCCCTCTACAAATCTCGGAGGAACTCAAACATCAAGAAGGGTCATAGTATGTCAGCAAAGAATCATCTACGATCACCATGTCTGATGGTGATATACTATCATACCATGATCGCATACCAGCTACCACCGCAAATGGTGGGGTATGATCAATAAGGCTAACTATCGAAGAAGACATCTCAGACGGTAGTGTCATAAGACCATCCAGGTCAATCATCGAATATCTCTGGACATACATACATATGCATAACAATAATAACATGATGATACAATAGATGGCGATATGATATAGGGAATGGAAAACTGTACATACATTCCTAAGTATATCATCATCTAATACATCTCTGTACAGCTAAAATACAGGGAAATGGGGCGAAGCTACCCAGCGGCTAACAAAGGCCTATCAAAAGAAATACATCAGAAAAAGTTAATGGTGTCGATGTCCACATCATCGATGCTGTCCCCCTGATGTAACTCTTCCTGAGTCACTGGATCTCTATCTACAGGGATGTCAGGCCTATACAAAGGAGGATCTGTGGCCAAGAAAACCATATGGGTCATCCGAGGGACCAAAGAGCCGTGGAAGGATCAAAAGTATCTACCTCTGCGGGATCTCTACCCAAATGCCGAATGAAAAGATGTGACCGGTCCAACTGACGCATAAATCTGTCAATCTGTGCCACATGAGTCAGATCTCCAACACAGGCTAGCCAATCCATCATCATCACGGATCATGGAACCATATCCCCCATAAACTATGTGGCGCGGGTCTGAGCTCCAATCGTACGAGGGATCCACCAATGCTGGAATATCTCCTGAGAACAGGGGCCCTCTGACAATGTAAAGCCGTCAATCCCCATCAATGGGATGTCAATGATGGGTGACTGGAAAACAGGCCAATAACGCCTGGCAGGAGGTAGGATCGGCATATGAATCTCTCCTGTGCTGCTCCTGATAGCACGCTCTCCTAAATAGAGCTCCCATCCTCCATCTGTGAAGAGAGGAATCCTACAGGTGGAAATGACATACTCTACTCCAGTCGGGTACCCATCCTCAAATCCAACTCCCAAATGCTCTCCAGAGTAGGGAATCCATGTGATGACATCAGCTGTCAATAGCTCCAGCTGTAGGCGACAATGAGTGCAACCCTCAGCAACAGGGGCCTCCGCTAGTGTGGAATGATGTCATCTCCGTCCTCGTGGATAGGTGTCTAAACCTAACACGCTCATAGGCCCAAAACTACCAACACAAAGGCAAACATCTGCTGTCAGTCAACACTCTTAACCCATACATGGGAAAAGATAAGAGAAACACTCACCAACAGAAATGGGTAGAATCCTAACTACGCCTCAGTCAAGCCCTACAATCGCATGCGCATTCCCCTAAGGAAATAGGCAAAGGTGTAGGAACCCCAATCATACTCTCCTATACGGTCCACGTGTCAAGTGGCGCTGATCAAAGCAAAGGATACCGTAGAGGAATTATCTGCTTTGAAGCAGCCCCTAATGATCATCAGGAACAATCGTCGAAGAATGGGATCCCTGACTCTCACATCATCGGGTATAGGCTCACTCAACAGCCCACTCATAGCATCTACGCTCAAAGGACCTGTACGAACGGTCCTACCCTTGAGCGTCTCCGCCGGAACTCCCAATAAAGATCTGACGGCAGTAGGGGTGATATCCGCCGTGCAAGGTACCGGCTCCCCTCAAAACTCTATACCTGTGATAAACCGCCAATCCATTGGCGTCATCATCACCTCATAATCCAGCAAATGGAGTGACTGAGTTTGGTGGAACCATCGCTCAGACAATGCCCTGAGGTAACCCCAGGGACAGTGACGGGGTAAAATAGAGTAGAACCTCCCGAATCCCCAGCCATGGACGATCGCTCTATAGTCATCATGTAAGGCCTGATACATAGAGTGGATGCTAAATTAGTTCCCTCGAGGTTGTGTGAAGCTGGGAACCTACATCAAATGCAGATCAACATCAGACTCCTTGACTCCTCATCAATAGGAAATAAGGAAGATTAAAGATCTAACTTCATACCTCGTTTAAAGTGCAAGGTATATATTGAAGGATGCCTACTCAAGTCACCCGGAAGATCTGGGTTCGCCACTTGAATACCTGGCAATTCCCTATGGGGAACACGTACAGCAGGAGAAGGAACCTCAAACGGTACATCCTCCTCCTCGTCCTCGGCATTAGGCACCTCAACTCGAATAGGACGTACTACCGCCTCCGCCAAACGACGAGGTCAGTCTCTCACGTAATCTGCCACGAGGCTCTTCAAAAGCCTCCTCCGTACACCGTAAGTGGTCCTGCGAGAACCGCTTTCGGTGATCCGGATCCATAATATCTGGACAAAGAAGTCTCCAAATCACCTCGGAAAGGGTGTGGTAATTTTGTACCTGGAGTCTTTTTCAAAATGCATTCTATGATTACATGTATGCATGCATTGTTTTAACATACATCTACAGTAGAGTTAAAAATGCATGACTACCCAATGCCTACATTTTGGGAAAATTTTGCCATAGCCCCTTTGTAAATGGGACTATCCACATGCACATAGGCATGACTAGGTGGCCATTCAAGAGCACACACAGCCTGCACAATCATATACATCCTCAGATGTGCATTCATCACATCACAAAGAAAAATCCGTAAGTGTAGTCTAATTACCGTGATTATTTTACTATTCTACCTTTACTCATTTGTTCTCGAGATAGGATAAGAAATGACAAGAAAAGGTGCCAATTGGACCGCTTAAAAGTCAAATTTTTTCACATCATTATGTTCAAAGATGGTTTAATTCTATCATTTACTATGTTGAATATTTTTTATCAAGTCATATCAGCATGCATATTCACTACTATGTGTCTAAATGCATTTCATGCGATAAATCATTTTCCAACGGACATAAATTGGAAAAAATACATGCATGTGTTACCAGGACAGTGAAGAACGCTTGTACGGTGACAGAATATGTAGAAAGTTTCCCAAACTCATCAGATCTGAAGAAGAGCTCTCGGATTTCCTTCGTTGTGCAACTTGAAAATGGCTTATGAAAGCAACCCGCCACCTATACATAGCAGACACGGTGTCAGCAGTCAACTCATGCTCATGCAGTACACCGCGGCCTCCTAGATGGGTCCCACACCCGGCTCTCGCTCGCTTAGAGTTGCAAAGGAGGTCTTATAAGTTGAAAAGGCCAAATCAGAATAAAAATGCTATGCGATTGAGCGGAATAGCCTGAAATCCTGGTTTCTTGTCAGTCAGAGTTAAACTCCCGTCGTCTCAATGGTATTCACCTAAATGAAGGGTATACTATACCAATGAGCTCAGCTTTCATAAACCATGCTCGGCAATAACCCACAAAGGTCCGATGCCATCATTTGCAGGGTTACAACCCTAAACAATCCCCGGCGGGGATAACAATGCGAAACCACGAAATATCAAACCTCCCCGGCGGGGGTTACAATGCCGAAGTTATCAAACATCTACGTATCCCCGGCGGGGGTCACAACGCACATCTTTCAAGCATCCACGTATCCCCGACGAGGGTTACAACGCAATGCAACCATTGATACACACATCAATGAAGGTCAAGCAGCCTTGACACCATGTCAGTCGATGGCAAGTAAACCCATCGAAGCAACCTTCCCCAGCAAGGGCTACAATGTAATGCTACCATTGACACATACTTCAATGAAGGTCAAGCAGCCTTGACAATGCATCCAGTAGGGATTTATCCGGTGATACACACATCAGGGAAGATCAGGCAACCCTGATAACAACAAACCTGTTAGCGATAACTTCCGACAAAGATGAGGGAACATGTTATACACATCCTCAAAATAGACAAAACCTTATCCCCACAGATCTCTTCCACACAAGAGGTACCTCTATGGAGTATAAGCCAGTGTCTAGGATTCGAGACTTTGGTGGTAGTCCCAACGTCCACATCCTTGGAGACTTGGATCGCATGTCCAAGCCATCACTTATTGTCATCCCAGCAGGATTACATGACAATCATTCATGCATCATACATTTGCATCATGTTGCTGCATATAGCATCATGTTTATCTTGCTTGAATTTCAAGTGTCTATGATTCTTTATCCTATCCATGCCTTGTATTAAATGAATATGATAAAGAGGGGCATCTATAGACACTCAAAATTTTCTACACTCCTATTACTAACATTGCAGGAGGGTAGATTCGTCTTTTGGAGATAACCCTGAAAGATAGCTTACATCCATCCCGGATACCAACGGAAGTTCAGTTCCAACTCGGAACAAAAACTGGGAACATCATCTCAACCCAGAACACACATCAGGAGTGTTATTTCCAATCTCGAAGATAACCCCGAGATATGCAGATCAAAAGACCAGCAACAACACCGGAGATGACAGTCCTATCTCGGCGATAACACCGCGATGTTCAATTCCAGTCCCAGAGACAACACTGGGAGTAGCAACCCCATCCTTGGTGATAGCCCCAAGAGATGTCATTGCAGTTCCGGGGATAACCCCAGAAATGCTTGTTTCAAACATATGCAATCAGCTTCAACCTCAGACATCCTGCCGAGGCACACACACCTCAGACCCGGAGATAACAACGGGCAGACAAGAACATCCACAGATGACAGTGATACATACAAACAAGCAGTCCAATCTCAGATATAACCCTGAGCAACGTCTGCTTTCCGCTTAAACTGGCGATAACCCCGGTGAGGAGTCACAACGTCATCTGTCCACGTCAACAAGATGATATCGCGTTATACTAACAAGTAGTCCAATCTCAGATGTAACCCTGAGCAACGTCTACTTTCAACTCACCCCGGTGATAACCCCGGCAAGGAGTCAAACGTCATCTTGTTCCTTCAAACAATTGCACGTCGTCTCAACACTTCATACATACATACAATAATGTCCCACAAGAGCCGAGGATTGACAATCCCGAGTGACTATTATGTGTGGCAGTACTTTGGATAGAATTTGAAGCTTGAAGACCATGGGCATACACCCCTCTTCCTGACTTCGTACAACCTCTAATCTATGTCATTACGTAACTCTCGACACAAGCGATCCGAAGAAGTACAGATATACTTCGTTTGGATGCTCAGATTGAAGTTTTACAAGTTCGAGCGGACATTACAGTGCACGACTACACATACTTCGAGATGAGGGGACTCGCGAGGCTCGGATCCACCACGACCAGCCGCAGGTATACCTGCGGCCATAAGTCTATAAATATAAGCTGAGGGGTCAGCCATTTGAAGAGAGAGAGAAGGAAAAAGGCGAGGAAGCCCTGTCCATTTTACTCTGCATACACATCTTTTGTGTGTTTCCTCTTCTTTAAACACTAGTTAGCTCACATATAACTACTTTTTATCCGGCGGGAGCTGAGTGTTTATTCATTTAAAGTCTAAGAAGTCTACTTTGGCAGCCCACTGTAAGCCTTCTTATATTCTATAAAGCCTCTTTCTCATATATCACACACTGTTGTACACGTTGATAGTCGTGTGAGTGTGTTTGCCCGGACTTTGGTCCGTGGTTTTCATTTATGTCTGTATATATATTCTAATATATGTATATATTTCGTATATATGGACTAACATTATCGAGTTATGCCTCGATTGAGCCTAGACTTTGGTCTGGAGCGTTTACTTGATTATATATATATATACTTGTATATATAAAACGTGGTCGAACTACATTCGATGAGCCCGATTTTACATCCTAGCATTTAATTGCTTTTGATATATATATATATATATATATATATATAACCGCTATCGGATATA
This sequence comes from Panax quinquefolius, assembly GCA_020205615.1. Classification (NCBI taxonomy): domain Eukaryota; kingdom Viridiplantae; phylum Streptophyta; class Magnoliopsida; order Apiales; family Araliaceae; genus Panax; species Panax quinquefolius. Next base: position 74,105,972 of record CM035163.1, read on the forward strand.
TATCGATGAGCCTGGATTTTATATCTGGTGTGTTTACTCGCTTTTATATATATATATACATATATATAATTGCTGTTGGACATATCCGACGAGCCCGGATTTACATTCGGTGCTTTTACTGCTTTTATATATATATTTGTACATATATATATATATATTTACATTCCTGTTAGGCCTGGAGTTTCCTCCGTGGCTTTTTACAGCTTTTTTTATATTTCGTCCTGCCTGGAGTTCACTTCGTGGCAGTTGATCGCTTTTACTACTTTATTTATATTTTTGATCCCCCATGGAGTTGCTTTGTGGTGGTTGATCATGTATATATATATATATTGCTTTTTTCTTATATATATATATATATATATATATATATATATATAATCGCCATCGCTTTCCATACAAATTGCGCATGTATTATGTGAGCTTAGGAATCATGTGATCACAGTGTTCATCTCTCGAACCTAGATTCTGATTCCCATGATGGACATTTTTTAGTCAGTAAATGACTTGTACATTATTTTATAATGTCTCGAGTTTCCTTGGATGGTCACATCATGCCATAAGGAGTTCTAAGATCACTGATATTATTTTCTCGAGGATGCTTCGCATCTCAAAAATAAAAGCAAACAAGCCGAACATTTAACAATAAAATGGAAGTATGAAAAGGTCTCAATTCCAATTGAGCACAAGGTTTGAAAAACCTCTTTTACAAAACTTCATTGTTATATCTTGGTTAAAACTAAATTTTCCTATAAAATTCAAACCTTGTGTATATAGGTGCGAACGAGGCCTCGCACTACTTTCAAATAATTGCACATTGATCCACACACACATCCATATAACAATTTCTTTGAAAAGTGGCGGTCACCGTGGTAATACGGATGTCGGGGGGTGCCTAACACCTTCCCTCCGCATAATCAAGCCCCCGAACCCTTAATGAATCTCGATTTTACAGACCCGTTTAGCAGTGTCAAATCACTGGGTCAATGTGCTAACCTTTTCGGTTGCGTTGGTGCAACCAGTTAAATACACCAACTGGCGACACTTAAAGTCAATCTTCGACATTATACTGTCAGACCTTTTTCACTTATTTTTTCAAACAAATCTCACATTAACATGAGAACACCAAAGAACAAGTAACGAAAAGGGACACTCAAAAATCCCAACGTCGATAATTATGACTAGGGATTATTCGGTATAATCATAACCTATAATGTTACAAATGATGTGGTAATAGTCCTCATTGGCCCGTAGTGCATTGATGGACAGTTGCTGGCATGATCGTGACCATTGGTGATTACACGAATATCCTTGGCCCGTAGTGCATGGATAATTCATGGACGTGATACAAATGAATATCCTTGGCCTGTAGTACAGGGATGATTCGGTGATGTGGATTATTTATTAAGCTGAGTCTCAGCGATAAAATTTATGATAAACTTTTTAAATCATAGAAGATAGTATATATCATGCTCTGCTTGACTCTTCTAATGGATTGCTTATTCCGCTACAGTTAAACTTAATGTTTATTGTATTTTATCAGTTTAACACTGTTGAAGGCTAACGATAATTTATTATGCATTATCTTAGTCATAATATTCTTTACTGGGCTAGTTGAGCTCACCCTTTTGCTTTCATTGTTCTCTTCAGGAAATGAGAACGTAGCCGGGACTAGTCGGGGAACAGAGTGATGGACTGAATTAATTGGTGGCTGTATTAGTCCTCACTATTCTATGAAATAGTGTAATAATAAATGTAATGAGGATTGAATTTGAGTTTGGATATTGTCTATAAGACAATATTCATGAAAAAACTCTCAGCTCATGTTGTATAATTAAGTTTGTATTTGTATTTTGTACCATGTATTTGGTGTCTCTGAATGGGTGATGTATACCTATTTTGGGGGCATCACACTCATCATACTATCAGTCGGGATATTATGTCGATTCTTGCAAATCAGAAGCACGAGAATGGTGTTAGGCAGTGCTAGTAGTAGATAGAGAAAATATAGATATGTAATTATTTTATGTATCTGTGTAGTGATGTAAAGGCCTATTTTGTATAACTAAGGGATGGTCTTTTTGTAAGTCCTATTTTTTGTGAAATTCGATCGTTGTGTTTGATGAATAATAAATAAGTAAAAAGAAGAAATAAATAATAATGAAACTATATTTATTTAAACATAAAAATGCCACTAAGAATGATACAACGTAATCAGGAAACTGAATCCCATAATGAGAACCAAGAGGGTCAGAACAACCCTATGCATGAGTTTATTAATTTATTAACGGCTGCATTTAACCAAGGTTGGGGTAGAGCACCAATGGTCCGTAGGGTAGCTCGAACGATTACCTTTAAGGAATTTAAAAGTTTGGGTTCGCTGGAGTTCAAAGGAACTACAGACCTTATTGAGTCCCAGACATGGGTGAAAGGAATTGAGAACGCGTTTGTAATTGCAAACATCGAGGAGGCGCAAAAGACTTCTTTTGCATCTTATATGATGAAGGGATAAGACAACTTCTGGTGGGAGGCTCACCAGAGTGGGGCTGGAGCAGGTGCGGTTACGTGGGAAAAGTTCAAGGTCTTCTTCGAGAACTACTTTCCTACGAGCATGCAGGGTAGGATGGAGATTAAGTTCCTAGAACTTAAGCAGGGGGACATGATGGTTCCTAAATACGCATCCAAGTTCAATGAATTAGCGAGATTTTCTCCAGATCAAGTGGAAACTGATGAGAGGAAGGCTCGTAGGTTTGAGCAGGGACTGATGCCCTGGCTTTATAGCAAGATTTATGTGTTTTAGAGTGCCTCATTCGGAACAATCCTGGAGAAGGTAATTATTATCAAGGGCGGTAGTGAGGCTTTAAGCAAATACCACAAAGAGAGGAATAATAAGAATAAAGGAGAAGGAGTATCCAAGACTGAGGGAGCTAGTGGCAGCGGAAGAACGCCCAAGAGGAAGGGTTTTAACTCTGGGAATACTGGAGTAAAACAAGGGGATCTTAAGTGTATGATCGAAGCATGCAAGAAATACAGGAGTCTGTCTCAAGGGGAAGTCGGTTTGCTATAACTATGGGCAGAAGGTGTGACGCCCCCACAATAGGTATACACAACCGATTTTGAGTCACCAAATATATGGTACAAAATTCAAATACAAACTTAATTTATACAATTGTCGTGCAGAATATGACGACACATATACTGTGAGTTTCAATACAAATATTGTAACATATATAATACGACAATATTCATACTTAAATTATTACAATGCCATATAAAATAAAGCAACAAATATGTCAAGTCCCCAAAGGAACACGAGAAAATTTCTGTCCTCCTCATTCTAATGGAGTATATTTTGACGTTTTCAAATTCGAGTTCGCATCCCCCTATTTGGTTCACCAAAATTAACTATTAAATGATGTATAAAATACGTCACACACAATTTAAGTTCTCAGTACAATTATTAAGTCACACCATTTCATAATTTGATTAGGATTGTGACTAATTCGAAACACCACTTTATACCCATGTTCTCTCTGCTAGCCCCAGCTACACTTTTATTACCTGAAAGCAGTGGTGAAATAAAAGGGTGAGCACAAATAGCCTAGTAAAGAATATCATGACATAAGATAATTACATTATCAATAACCTTCATCATTAATAAATCAGATATTTAGAATATATGATAGATGATAAAAGTTTTCAACCATAATAGCAGTGGAATCAACAATCCATTAGAAGAGTCAAGAAGAACATAATGTCTACTATCCTCTCCAAATTAAAAGTCCAACATCAATATTTTGTTCCTGTAACACTAATCAACAGTTCTTCCTTGTACCCAAGATAAAGAGAACTTTCACCACCTGTTTTTACCTGAAACACAAAGCTCATGGTTATACCAATTTACAGTTTATATTTATAATTGTGCCATTTACACGTAACATTAATCCTCTTTACACGTAAGCCAAAGAGGATTTTTACCACATCATTTGTCTTTAAAATAAATAATCCACATTACTAAATTATCCATGCACTATGGGCCAAGGATATTCGTTAGTATCACATCCATGAATTATCCTTGCACTACGGGCCAAGGGTATCACATCCATGAATTATTCATGCACTACGGACCAAGGATATTCATTATTATCACATCCACGAATTATCCAGGCACTACGGGCCAAGGATATTCGTTAGTATTGTCGACGTCGGAATTTTTAGTTGTCCCTTTTCGTTACTTGTTCTTTGGTGTTCTCATTGTTAGGCGAGATTTGTTTGAAAAAAAAAAGTGAAAAAGGTCCGACATGTATAATGTTGATGATGGACTGTTAAGAGTCGCCAGTTGGTGTTTTTAACTGGTTGCACCAATGCAACCAAAAAGGTTTGCACATTGACCCAGTGATTTGACACTGCTAAACTGGTCTGTGAAACCGAGATTCATTTTGGGTCCGGGGGCTTGATTATGCGGAGGGAAGGTGTTAGGCACCCCCCCGACATCCGTGTTGCCCCGGTGACCGCCACTTTTCAAAGAAACTGTTATATGAATGTGTGTGTGTGTGTGTATCAATGTACAATTATTTGAAAATAGTGCGAGGCCTCGTTCGCACCTATATACACAGTGTTTGAATTTATAGAAAAACCAGTTTTAGGCAGATATAGCAATGAAGTTTTGTAAAAAGAGGTTTTTCAAACCTTGTTCAATAGGAAGTAAGACCTTTTCATACTTCCATTTTATGGTTAAATGTTTGGCTTGTTTGCTTTTATTTTTGAGATGTGAGGCATTTTCGAGAAAATAATATACAGCTGTGTTGAACTCCTCATGGGCATGATAGACATCTAAGGATATTCGTACACTATAAATAATGTACAAGTTGCTTACAGCTGAAAATGTCCATCATGGGAACCAAATCTAGATTTAGTAGACTGAATCTGTGATCACATGATTCCTAGGCCACATGATACCGCAGTTTGTATGAAAAGCAGTAAGCAGTTATATATATAAAAGTTGTAAATATATATGTGCATGATCAACCACCACGAAGCAACTCCATGGGGGATCGGAAATGTACATAAAGCAGTAAATGTGATCAACCACCACGAAGTAAACTCCAGGCGGGACTAAATGTAAATAAAGCAGTAAAAGGCCTCAAAGTAAACTCCAGGCCTGAAATAAATGTATATATATATATATATATATATAAGCAGTAAATGCACCGGATGTAAAATCCAGGCTCATCAGATATGTCTGACAACAATTATATATATATATATATATATTTATATAAGTAAGTAAACGCTCCAAACATAAGTCTAGGCTCAATCGAGGCATAACTCGATAATGTTAGTCCATATATAAATATATACATATATAAGTATATATATACAGACAGAAATGAAAACCACGGACCAAAGTCTGGGCCTACGTACACAACACGACTCTCAATGTGTAGAATAGTGTGTGCAAAGATGAAGAGAAAGGCTTTATAAAGTGTGAGAAGGCTTATAGTGGGCTGCCAATGCAGGCTTCTATGACTCTGAATGGATAAACACTCAGATCCAACTGGTAAATGTATCCCACCATCCTATTGGAGTTACTACCAATAGTATGTATTTGTCAGGGTTGCCTGACCTTCGCTAATGTATGTATCACCGGATTGATCCCTGTTGGGTGCATTGTCAAGGCTTCTTGACTTTCATTAATGTGTGTATCAATGGTCGTATTGCGTTGTAACCCCCCTCCTGGGAAGGTTGTCATGGATAAGTTGCTATAATGGGTTTACTTACCACCGGTTACAGTAATGTCAAGGTTGCTTGACCTTTATTAATTTGTGTATCAATGGTTGAATTACGTTGTAACCCCCGCCGGGGAAGGTTGTCATGGATAAGTTGCTTCGATGGGTTTACTTACCACCGGCTGTAGTAATGTCAAGGTAGCTTGACCTTCATTGATTTGTGTATCAATAGTTGAATTGTGTTGTAACCCCCACCGGGGATACTTCTTTAATTCATAATTCGGTGTTGTAACCCCCGCCGGGGAAGGTTTAGAGTTGTGACCCTGCACTGACAGCATCGGACCTTTGTGAGGTATTGTCGAGCATGTTTTGTAAAAGCTGATGCCATTGGTATAATATACCTTGTATGCAGGCGAATACCAATGAGTAAAATGTGGAGCCAGAGTTTGGCTCATGAAAACCAGGATTTCAGACTATTCCGCTCAATAACGTAGCGTTTTTATTCCTGATTTGGCCTTTTCAGCTTGTGAGACCTCCTTTGGAACTCTAACTGGAATGAGCTAGAGGTGTGGTACCCACATAGGGGTTCCGCAGGTACACCTGCACCAGCCGCAGGTGAACCCACGGCCAACCATGGGTATATATTCCATGTGGGTTGATTTCACAAGTCATTTTCAAGTTGCACAACGAAGGAAATCTGAGAGCTCTTCTTCAGACCTATTGAGTTCGAGCAACTTTCTACATATTATGCCACCGTACAAGCGTTCTTCACTGTCCTGGTAACATATGCATGTATTCTTTTCCAGTTTCTATCTGTTGGAAAATGACTTATCACATAAAATGCATTTAGACACATAGTAGTGAATATGCATGCTGATATGATTTGATAAAAAATATTCAACACAGTAAATGTTAGTATTAAACCATGTTGAACATAATGATGTGAAAATATTTGACTTTTGAAATAGTCAAATTGGCACCTTTTACTGTCATTTCTTATCCTATTTGAGGACAAATTAGTAAAAGTGGAAAAGTAAAATAACCCTGGTAATTAGATTACACTTATGGATTTTTTTACTATGATGTATTAAATGAATTTAGGATGTATATGACTGTTGGTAGGTGTGTTATTGAATGGCCACCTAGTCATGCCTATGTGCATATGGATAGTCCCATTTACAAAGGGGGCTATGGCAAAATTTTTTTCAAAACATAGGCATTGGGTAGTTATGCATTTTTAACTCCACTATATATATATGTTAAAAAAATGCATGCATGCATGTAATCATAAAATGCATTTTTAAAAGCTCCAGGTAATATTTTACCACACCCTTTCTGAGGTAATTTGGAGACTTGTTGTCCAGATATTATGGATCCAGATCAGCCGAGTAGTTCTCGCAGGACCACTTCTAGTGTACGGAGGAGGGCTTATGAAATACCTCAACCCCGTTCTGTTAGACAGCCTCGTCGTTTGGTGGACGCGGTGATACGTCCTATCTAGGTTGAAGTGTCGAACGTTGAGGACGAGGAGGAGGATGTACCAGTTGAGGTTCCTGCTCCTACTGCACGTATTCCCCGTAGGGATTTTCCAGGTATTCAAGTGGCGAACCCAGATCTTCTGGGTGACTTGAGTCGGCATCCTTCAGTCTACCTGCACGTAAATGAGGTATAAAGTTAGATCTTAATCTTCCTTGTTTCCTATTAATGAGGAGTAAAGGGTTCTGATGTTGATCTGCATTTGATGTAGGTTCTCGACTTTACACAGCCTAGATGGAACTGGTTTAGCATCCACTCTATGTTTCAGGCTTTGCATGATGACTATAGAGCGATAGTAGATGGCTGGGGATTCGAGACGTTCTTTTCCATTCTTCCCCATCGTTGTCCTTGGGATTACCTCAGGGCATTGTCTGAGCGCTGGTTTCACCAGACTCAATCACTTCACTTGTTGGACTGTGAGGTGATGATGACGCCAATGGATTGGCGGTTTATCACAGGTATGGAGTTTAGATGGGATCCGGTGCCTTGCAAGGTGGATATTACCCCTACTGTCGTCATATCCTTGTTAGGAGTTTTGGCGGAGGCGCTCGAGGGCAGGACTGTTCGTACAGGTCCTTTGAGTGTAGATTCTATAAGCAGGCTGTTGAGTGAGCCTATACCCGATGATGTAAGAGTCAGGGATCACATTCTTCGATGATTGTTCCTAATGATCTTAGGGGTTGCATCATAACAGATAACTCTTCTACGGTGTCCTTCACTTTGATCAACGCCACTCGACATGTGGACCGTATAGGAGATTATGATTGGGGTTCCTATACCTTCGCCTACTTCCTTAGGGGAATGCGCATACGATCACAGGGCTTACCGAGGCTTGGTTAGGATTCTACCCATTTCTGATGGTGAGTATTTCTCTTATCTTTTCCCATGTACAGGTTATGAGCGTTGACTAACAGTAGATGTTTGCCTTTGTGTTCGCAGTTTTGGGCCTATGAGAGGCTTCCATGTTTATATCCTATGAGTGTGTTAGGTTTAGACACCTATTCACGAGGATGGAGATGGCATCATTCCATACTGGCGGAGGTCCCTGTTGCTGAGGGTTTCACTTATTGCCGCCTACAGCTGGAGTTGTTAACAGCGGATGTCATCACATGGGTTCCCTATTCTTCGAAGCATTTGAGTGTTGGATTTGAGGATGGGTACCCGACTGGAGTTGAGTATGTTATTTCCACCCGTAGGATTCCTCTCTTCACAGATGGAGGATGGGAGCTCTATTTAGGAGAGCGTGCTATCAGGAGCACTACATAAGAGATTCGCATGTTGATCTTGCCTCCTGCCAGACGTTATTGGCCTATTTCACAGTCACCCGTCTTTGACATCCCATTGTTGGGGATTGACAGTTTCACATTGTCAGAGGGCCCCTGCACTCAAGATATGGTCCAACATTGGTGGTTCCTTCGTACCATTGGAGCTCAGACCCGCGCCACACAGTTTATAGGGGATATGGTTCCAGGATCCGTGATGATGACAGATTGGCTAGCCTGTGTCAGAGATCCAACTCATGTGACACAGATTTATAGTTTAACCCGGAAATTGGACCGATCACATTTCTTTATCCAGCATTTGGGTAGAGATCCTTCCGAGGCAGATACTTTTGATCCTTCCAGCTCTGGCGCAGGCCCCTCAAGTGACCCATATAGCTTTGCCGGTGCAGATCCTCCCTTGTATAGGCCTGACATCCCTGTAGATAGAGATCCAGTGACTCGGGAAAAGTTACATCAGGTGGATAGGATTGACGATGTAGACATCGATACCATTGACTTCTTCTGATGTATATTTCTCGTTATCTCTTTCGATAGGCCTCTATTAGCTGCTAGGTAGCTTCACCCCACTCTCGCTATATCTTTTGATAGGCCTCTGTTAGATGTTGGGTAGCTGAAAGTAGTATGCATACAAGCCAATCATGTTTGATGATAAAGCATATACTTTGTAAACAATCTTATTCATTTATTAATAAAAAGTATTAATTTATTAAAGGCTTTTAATTATCTACACGATGTTTGTTTTATAATATGTGATAAACCCATAGTTTTAAGCAATGCTTTTAGAATAATGATGATGATCATTCTAATGAGATCTAAATTCTTAGAAAGCTTAAAACTAAAATAGTTCCCAATCGTTGGATTACTAAATTGGGGATTAGTGAATCCGGATAGATTGGTACATACGTTGCTTGCTCATTGGATGAGGATGATTGATCTCATGATCATTTGTGTGGAGACACTAAAGCAAGTATGTAGGTGCTTATTAGAGAATAAGTTCACTGAACGTGGCTCGCTAAGGAATACCTAATGGAGTTTTATTTGCCTGTCAATAGGAATTCCTGTAGTGATAGTAGTATAAGTAATCCTTGGACTTGAGATCATCATAGTATCTTGTGTATGATGAGTTATACTTTGACTTATTCCTTAAGACCCTTAGAGTATATCAAAGGGTATGCTTGGGTATAATAAGTTGTACATGGAGATAATGCATGATCAATAAAGAATCTACCACTTCTAATAAAGAAGAGAAATGTCCTATGTGATTCGATAAATGACAACCCAAGTGGTCCTCGGTTGGCGGCGTAATGAAATTAGAAAGGAGTTTCTAATTTGCATTATTTGAGTTGTGCATTTAAGGATCGAAATACATATAATTAAATAAAATAAGACTTGACAAGAATTCCATGTCTTATATTTAATTGGGACATTGTATGGTGGAAGGATTGAATTGTTTAGAACTATTTACTCAAAGGTTCTTTAATGATTAATGTTGAAATCTATATTATCCGGAAAAGTCGTTGATCGCTAGGAGGCTTATCCTATTGTAGAATAAATATTATTTATTTAAATAAATTAATTGTTTAATTTATTTATTTAAATAAGATTCGAATTGTTCTAATTGATTTATTCGCAACCGGTTTAATATGGAGAACCTAAAGGGTCACACCATAAAAGGAAGAATAATTATTTAAGAAGTTAATGACATAATCATAATAATATGTTAAGTATATTTAATTTAATCTATAGTGATAGAATAAATTAAATAACTTAATAATTATTATTTAATATTTTGGAAATATTAAATATAAATTAATAAGAGGAGTCTTATTAATATTATTACAATTATTATTATTTTAATTTCTAAAAGAGTTTAGGAATTAATTTAATATAAGTACTCTCATTTATTCCTAATAGGATTAGGAGGGAAAATTAGTTAAAGGAGTTTAATTAATTATCCCTAATAAGATTAGGGAGCTTAATTAATTAAAAGAATTTAATTAATTAAATAAAACCCAATTCCTTAATTGTTAAGATGGGTTGCCCACATCTATAAATAAGAGGAGTCTTATTATGGGTGTAGGGGGTTGTTGATTTTTTCACCATACGACATAATTCCAATTGTTGGGAGAGTACACCCTTTCTATAGAGATAGAAAAACTAGGGTTTGAGCCAATACCCCTTCTTCTTGAATCTTAATTTTTCCTTGGTGGATCACCTCTAGAGGCCAAACATATGGGTGGCTAACGTTGATCAAAGGAAGGAACAAAACCCCGGTGGATTCAAGTTGAACGCGAAAGGATTTGGAGGTGAACTTGTACCTGAGGAAGCTCGATCTTCAAGGGTATGATTTCATAATTTCTTATTCTTCGTTTAATTAATAATTGTGCATAAAGGGTGATCCGGGTATATGGTTTGTAAAATTTTTAAACTCTGATTTTTACACGCTTCCGCACTTTTTTGCAATTTGATTGCGCACATGAATATTACAAACCTAACAGTGGCATCAGAGCCAAACCTTTATGTAAATTATTAATTATTTTAATTTAATATCTATATTGATATGTGTATAGAACAATTTAATTGGGCATAATTTTATTGTATGAAATTTAATAAATAAATAAAAAAAAAGGAACAAGTTGCCGGGTTTTTTTTTTGTTCAAGGATGCACGGACTCGGCAACATAAAAATCCGACAGCGTGCCCAAGGTCATGCGAATTAAAATAAATAAAAAAAAAGCCGAATTCAGCATGCACGGAAATCGAAGGCTGCATGGATTCACGGAATACAAGGTTAAAGGATCTGTTTTTTTTTGAAAAAGGAGATCAGCAGGAAACTAGTTTATATATATATATATATTATGTATACTGATTTCCGTATAATATATATATGATATATATATACCGTACCTTTTGAATAATATGAAATATATATATATATATATATATATATATATATATATGATATATTATATATATATATTTAGTATATATATATATATATATATATATAATATTATTCTTAATTATTATATAATTAAAATAAAAGTTTATTTTAATTTTAAAATAAAAGGTTTATTTTAATATTAAAATATAAAGTTTATTTTAATTTCAAATTAAATTTCATGCTAACTAATTAGAGTTGGAATTGGATTCCATGATAACTAATTGGAGTTGAAATTGGATTCTATTTTTCCTTAAATAAAGGAGTTTATTTAAATATGAAATAAGATTTCATATTATTCAAAATAAAGGAGTTTATTTATGAATAGGAAAGAGAATCCTAATTTCCTTAAATAAAGGAGTTTATTTAAATATAAAATATGATTTTATATTATTCAAAATAAAGGAGTTTATTTGTGAATAGAAAGAGAATCCTAATTTCCTTAAATAAAGGAGTTTATTTAAATATAAAATATGATTTTATATTATTCAAAATAAAGGAGTTTATTTATGAATAGAAAGAAAATCTTAATTTCCTTAAATAAAGGAGTTTATTTAGATATGAAATAAGATTTCATATTATTCAAAATAAAGGAGTTTATTTGTGAATAGGAAAAAGAATATCTCGTGTTTCCTTTAATAAAAGATTTTTTTCATGGAATTGGATTCCATAATTAATTAAAATAAAAGAGTTTATTTTAATTAAAGATTATTTTTTACATGGAATTGGATTCCATAATTAATTAAAATAAAGGAGTTTATTTTGATTAAAGATTTTGATTAAAATAAAATAGTTTATTTTATTCAAAATTGGATAAATTAAAATAAAATAATTTTATTTTGATTTAAATTTGGATTAAAATAAAGGAGTTTATTTTGATTCAAAATAGATTTTATACTAACTAAATTTGCCCATTAAATGATATCAATATATATATATATAAAATGTTTATTATTCATGAGATGAATGTTATTTATCGATGCATATGGTGATGTATATGATAATAAATGGGATTGATTATGGACTATCGACCAAATGTGATTGGATTTTATTTTAGTTGGATGCATGAATGTATGAGTTTTATTAAATGGGGTCTGCGTTCTGCCTTCTCTAATTTTTCTTAATGTAAATTCTATCTCTCTCTTATGTACTTCCCTCGATCACGATCAAGGTTTCTATTTATTTTAAATAGTTTTGTAATAGGAATAGTTAGAATTAATTTGAAGAATTGGAGATCAAGGAGCAAGGAACGCTTGAGACTTCGTTTGTAATGGAGCCCGGGTTTAAATGTAATAGTTATATTTAAATATTATTTCTTGCACCCCTAGGGTTTGACCTTTTGGTTCACTTGGTGGCTCTAGTGAACCAAACTAGAATAAAAGTCCATAATCAATCCGAGTATAATATAGTATTCTATATGTGCATGCTATACTATATATATATATATATATATATATATATATATATATATATTATGCAAACATGCTTCGCGTGTTAATTAATATATTGGCGTATTTTTATATATATATGTGCATGCATGCTAAAACAAGATGAGACAAATTAATAACAAACCCTCAATTTTTTATATTAAGTCCTAAGCGTTCAAAGATATTTGGAATATTGAGCGTCAAGCCTTCTAGCATGATAAAATTAATAGAGTATTAAATATTTAATATGAGTTTGTTGTGTCACCACAAGGCAAGTATTAAGTATTTAAGATGTTAATTTATCACATTTGATGCTTATAAAGAAAATTGAACAATATTGTTTTGTTGTGTCACCACAAGGATGATATTTTTCTTTTTTGAATATATGGAGTGCTAGGTCGGACTTAACTTGGATAATTTTGATTCTGATGTACCACCACTGATCAAAATAATCTAAGAGGCAAAAGAAAAGGAGTTGCATAGTTGATGTAATTGACAAAAGTTGTCTACCTATTTATTTATATATAGTTTGTTGTGTCACCACAAGGCTATATACATTTGAAATGGGATCCTTATTCTCACTAGCAAATCTTTAATTAGATTTTGCCGAACTATATAAGTGAGGGTAATATAGTTTGAAGAAAAAATAGTGGGAGATACCAATTTAAAACAAGACCTAAATTATTTTGTAATTAATAAAAGAATGTATGTTAAAATGTTGTTAATTACAAATTCATTTACGAAATTTTACAATGTCTAAAATTACTATCAACAAGAAGCATATTAAATGCTAAGTTAATCGGGCAATTAAACGGATTGGTTAAGGAAATTGAGAAAAGTTCTCATGGTCAAAAGCTATCTTATGTCCTTAATACGCCTATCCTCGCAATGGTTGCGCATAATGCCTCTGAGGAAGACATTGCTACTTTTAGAAAGTGGCAAGATGATGCACATTGGCTCAATGCATCATGCTCGCATCTATGAGTAACGAGCTTCAGCCACAAGATGAAACTATAGATGCTCCTACTATACTCCCGCACATCAAGTAGTTGATGGTGAGGAAAGTAGACCGATGATAGATATCGACATATCTAAGGAGCTCTTCCGATCTAGACCGCCAATGGCACTATAGTACAGATAAAAAGTTCTTAACATAATCAATTTGATTGATCAATTAGGACAACTGGTTTTGTCATGGATGGAGAGTTGAGCCAAGATTTGATCTTGCACTCACTCCCGGACTCCTTTCATAATTGTTATGAATTTTTCATATGAATAAGCTAGATATCAGCCTCGCTAATTTGCTTAACATATTGAAAAATGTTGAGAGTCACTTTCCAACCAAGAAAGATCAAGTCTTACTGGTAGGGGCCAAAGGATCTTCTGAAAAGAAGAACGATTCAAAGAAGGTAAATAGAAAGGCATAAACAAAGGATAATAAGAACAATACTGATACGGATAGCAAAGGAGTTTGCTTCCACTGCTATAAGCCTGGACACTGGAAAGAAACTGCGAGAAGGATCTTGCAGAGGCTAACCAAAGAAGCTTAGTGAAGTTTCGGTTACATAATACGCTTTTGTTCATGATTGAAATAAATTTTCTTTAAGTCAAGGTTCTACTTGGATATTGGATACCGACTTTGGTTATCATAAATATAGATTTATGAAGGGACCAAGGTAAGTAGAAAGTTAAACAAAGATAAGAAATCCTATGTGAGGAAAATGAAGCAAAGGTTGTGCATTAGCCATAGAAACTTATAGTTTAGCAATGCCTACGGCAAATCTATTAAGTCAATAAGTTGTTATTGTATTCCGCCTTGTTAAAATATTATTTCCATTTTATTGTTGGACAATGAAATCTTTGGTATTATAATAAAGAACAATTGTTGTTCTATTTATAATAATAATGTTTTGTATAGAACCGAATATTACTTAATAAATTTTGTATACTGACTTTACATGAAAATAATTTTGCATATTGAACAAATTAGTATAAGAAAAGGAGATGATAATTCAAAGAGTTGAATGTGTGTATTTGTTTGAATACAAGTGTGAATTATTTGAAAGGTTCAAAGAATTCAAAAGTGAAACAAATTGGCAAAGTATTAGGATTCTTTGATCGGATCAAGGAATAAATACTTAAGCAATAAGTTTCTAGATCATCTCAAATGATTTTCTCATAATGGACGCCTCGATACGTAATAATTGATTGATGTATCTCGAAAGGAAAATCGTACCTTGTTGGACATGGTACGGTCCATAATTATTTTACCGACATTCCAAGATCCTTCAGGATCATGTCCTAGAAATGGTGCATATCTACGAAAAAGGTAATCTCTAAATTATTTGAAGACTCCATAAAAGTTATGGATGGGGAGGATTCCTAATCTTAAGTTTGTTAAGATAAGGGGTTGTCCAAATTATGTGAAAAGGTTTTGAAAGATAAGCTTGGGACAAGATTTGACATGTCTGATTTTGTGGGACATCCTAAAGTAAGTTTAGGGTATATGTTCTATAATTCTACTTAGCAAAAGGTGTTTGTTATTTAAACACGCCGCCTTCTAAGATAAATGTGTTTATTATTGAAGGGGCTAGTGGGAGGATAATAGATCTTGAAAAGTTCAAGAACCACAAAATACTATAAGTCAAATAAGAGGAACCAAGAGATGTACCTATTGTACCTCACAAAATCAATCGTAAATCGAATAATCTTGAAGATACCTAGGAGGTATGGATTCATCATAGATGATGATGATGAGGTACACATCATAGAAGATGATGATCCAAATATATACGATGAGGTAAGAGTTCTAGTGTGTACAAAAGGGACAATTGGGAGCGCCGTGACATTCCTAATATTATATGTTGATATACTACTACGATAAGGAATGACATACTAATGCTACAATCAAGAATGATAAAGTTGTCTCAAACATTCCTCCATGAATGATTTGGAAGAGTATCTTAATTGGGGATATAAAATCTATATAGATAGATACAAAAGGATGCTCGACTTAACCCAAGGAACGATATTCATTTGATGCTAAAGTCGCTTTAGCATGGCAACTCCAAGAGATGTCTCATGTTGATGAGCCGTGGAGTGTATCTCTTAATAGTCCCCATAGACTCCAAAGAAGAGAGATCGCATGAGTGACAAATCATGTATGCAATGAAATGTACGAGACCCGATGTTGATCGATCATATTCGAGAAGATCATTGTAAGGCGGTGAAAACATCTTAAAGTTCTTAACCCAAGACTAAAGATGTGAGCATACATGGTGGATCTGAATTAAAACTAGAGGGCTTAATGAGACTCAAGTTTTTCGAGATGCACTAAGATGACGAAAATCCACTTTAAGGTAAAGCGTTATCTCAATAGTGGTGCGTTGAATTGAAAGGTTCCAAACAAAGAAAGAGTTCTTTGGTTTAGTGATAAAGACAAAGTAAATAGCTATAAATGAAGTCGCAAGTTGATTGTTTGGATTAAAAGTTTATTACAGAACTAGGAATAGTTCCTAAGTCTCATCTTGGATCTAAACATGTGTTGTGGCATTTTCATTTGATTATTAGAATCATTGAAAGATGAGAAATCACTATAGAGATAGTGGACTCTCATGAACAATATTACATATCCATTAACTAAAGCTTATCCAACAGCAGGATAATCGTCACTTAGAGAAGAAGAGTATAAGTTACCATGACGATTGGCTTTAGTGCAAGTGGGAGATTGAAAGTAGTATGCATACAAGCCAATCATGTTTGATGATAAAGCATATACTTTGTAAACAATCTTATTCATTTATTAATAAAAAGTATTAATTTATTAAAGGCTTTTAATTATCTACATGATGTCTTTGTTTTTATAATATGTGATAAACCCATAGTTTTAAGCAATGCTTTTAGAATAATGATGATGATCATTCTAATGAGATCTAAATTCTTAGAAAGCTTAAAACTAAAATAGTTCCCAATCGTTGGATTACTAAATTGGGGATTAGTGAATCCGGATAGATTGGTACATACGTTGCTTGCTCATTGGATGAGGATGATTGATCTCATGATCATTTGTGTGGAGACACTAAAGCAAGTATGTAGGTGCTTATTAGAGAATAAGTTCATTTGAACGTGGCTCGCTAAGGAATACCTAATGGAGTTTTATTTGCTGTCAATAGGAATTCTCGTAGTGATAGTAGTATAAAGTAATCCTTGGACTTGAGATCATCATAGTATCTTGTGTATGATGAGTTATACTTTGACTTATTCCTTAAGACCCTTAGGGTATATCAAAGGGTATGCTTGGGTATAATAAGTTGTACATGGAGATAATGTATGATCAATAAAGAATCTACCACTTCTAATAAAAGAAGAGAAATGTCCTATGTGATTCGATAAATGACAACCCAAAGAGTCCTTGGCAAGGCGTAATGAAATTAGAAAGGAGTTTCTAATTTGCATTATTTGAGTTGTGCATTTAAGGATCGAAATACATATAATTAAATAAAATAAGACTTGACAAAGAATTCCATGTCTTATATTTAATTGGGACATTGTATGGTGGAAGGATTGAATCAGACAAAGAACTATTTACTCAAAGGTTCTTTAATGATTAATGTTGAAATCTATATTATCTGAAAAGTCGTTGATCGCTAGGGAGGCTTATCCCTATTGTAGAATAAATATTATTTATTTAAATAAATTAATTGTTTAATTTATTTATTTAAATAAGATTAGAATTGTTCTAATTGATTTATTCACAACCGGTTTAATATGGAGAACCTAAAGGGTCACACCATAAAAGGAAGAATAATTATTTAAGAAGTTAATGGCATAATCATAATAATATGTTAAGTATATTTAATTTAATCTATGGTGATAGAATAAATTAAATAGCTTAATATTTATTATTTAATATTTTAGAAATATTATATATAAATTAATAAGAGGAGTCTTATTAATATTATTACAATTATTATTATTTTAATTTCTAAAAGAGTTTAGGAATTAATTTAATATAAGTACTCTCATTTATTCCTAATAGGATTAGGAGGGAAAATTAGTTAAAGGAGTTTAATTAATTATCCCTAATAAGATTAGGGAGCTTAATTAATTAAAAGAATTTAATTAATTAAATAAAACCCAATTCCTTAATTGTTAAGATGGGTTGCCCACATCTATAAATAAGAGGAGTCTTATTATGGGTGTAGGGGGTTGTTGATTTTTTCACCATACGACATAATTCCAATTGTTGGGAGAGTACACCCTTTCTATAGAGATAGAAAAACTAGGGTTTGAGCTAATACCCCTTCTTCTTGAATCTTAATTTTTCCTTGGTGGATCACTTCTAGAGGCCAAACATATGGGTGGCTAACGTTGATCAAAGGAAGGAACAAAACCCCGGTGGATTCAAGTTGAACGCAAAAGGATTTGGAGGTGAACTTGTACCTGAGGAAGCTCGATCTTCAAGGGTATGATTTCATAATTTCTTATTCTTCGTTTAATTAATAATTGTGCATAAAGGGTGATCCGGGTATATGGTTTGTAAAATTTTTAAACTCTGATTTTTACACGCTTCCGCACTTTTTTGCAATTTGATTGCGCACATGAATATTACAAACCTAACAGTAGCTTCGCCCCATTTCCCTGTATTTCAGTTTTACAGAGATGTATTAGATGATGATATACATAGGAATGTATGTACAATTTTCCATTCCCTATATCATATTGCCATCTATTGTATCATGCATGTTATTATGTTATGCATATGTATGTATATCTAGAGATATTCAGCATTGACTCCTGGATGGTCTTATGACACGGCCCGTACAGATGTCTTCTTCGACAGTTGACCGTATTGATCATACCCCAACATCTTTGGTGGCATCTGGTATGCGTTCATGGTATGATAGTATGTCACCATCAGACAAGGTGACTGTAGATTATTTGTTGTAGCACACTATGACCTTGTTGATATTTTAGGTTCCCACAGGGTTCATATAGGGTATGCTAGAGCATTGGGTACCGAAGAGACAGGTTTTCTGATTCGGGACCTAGGAGTTGACTCCTACTCTGGAAGAGTATGCAAGATTGACAATGCCGCCGTTAGACAGACCTTACGCGCATATGGCAATCGGAGACATGAGTAGGCAGTTCATGACCCTCACCGGATTGAGGCGTAGAGTGGTACAGGATGAGATCACATCTGGCCACGTGATATCCCAGAATTTTTTGATTGATAGATTTGGCTCTGAGGATAGTTATGCACGACACTCCGGGGATTTCACCACACCGGAGGATCATTGGTGTTTGGCCAGAGTGGATGTACTGTTACTGTGCGTACTGTCGTACGTCTACATGCCACGATACATGGATGAGCTGGACATCGGGGTCATTATGGCAGTGAGAGCTCTCAAGGAGGGTCATACTGTAAGACCCCAACTTATTATTAATGAAATTGAATTTCCACTATTTATTATTTTGAAATAGTAAGGGTTGATTTGATTAATGTGGTTAGTTATGGGTAAAAAGCGCAAATATTTCAAATATGCAAGTGGTTATAAAATATTTATTTTTATCAGAGAATATTCGTTTGGTCGTGGAATTTTTTTATTGTTGGGGAATATTCGTACGACGGCACAGCCTTGTGTGGACCCCATAATGGAAAACGATTGGATGAAGAAAACGACAAGTATAAGTTGTTTATAAATAACGGCGTAGTTGTTATTGTTAATACTGTTGGAATACCCGGTGGTTAAAAGACAAGAGTAGACACCAGTATTGCACCAGTTATTGATTCTTACGTAAAAAGGCACTACTCAATAATTGTTACTGTACTTACTGTTTAATATTTTATTTTATTGATTCAATAATTGCTACGTTGATATTTTATATTATTGTTGTTTCAATAATTGTCACTACACAGTATTTTCATTATCAAATCAATAATTCATATTATTTGAATAATATTATTAGATAACATTATTGGCAATGTCTAGAAAGTTCTGTCTAAGGAGAGGTTTGGTCACCTAATTGCACGCTAGTAAGGAGAAATCCTTATTGGAAAATCCCCTCTTTCCTGGGAACTGCCTAGTTGTCAGTATTGTGATTCTGTAATATTATTTGTTAATAATTAATTATTGATTTATATGATAAGGGAAATATTTATTTTATGTGGATATAGATGGAGAAAATTTTTAATGTGACAATTGTTGAAAATTGATATTTTATCTCTTCTGATAAAATAATTCATTTAAATATATTATTATATTTTTATAATATAATAATGGTGATATTTTACAATGAATGTGGGATATATAAATAAATGAGGAGGAAGAGTATTTGTATTTCAGTAAATGTTTAAAACATGTTTTTCATGTTTGTGGACCCCATTTCTTGACTGAAATTTGATTATAGCTTGTAAAATCGCCCGTTTGTGGATTTCGGTCAATTTTTGTTTGGAATTTGGAAAAACTTTCTTCTGCAAAGTTGTAAAGAATGGAATTTCCTATGGAAAGGACATAAGGTTTGAATTTTTCTGATAAAAGGGCTATTTATTATGAATTATTGAAGTTCTGAAGTTCCGAAATAATTATTTTTCAAAAGTTTAAAATTTGTTTTAAAAGAAAAACGTTTTTGATATGTTTGATGTGCCCCATTGGTTGTTGAAATGGCTGAATTCAGATCTCTAAATGTGGGCGTAGGAATAAAAATAAATAATATTAATATTTTATTAAATTTTCTGCTTTGGTGTTCTAAGCATTTTCCTATAAATAGGGTGCTTAGGTTAGAATTGAAAATCACACCAGAAACTGAAGTTTTCTCCCTCTTTCTCTCTCTATATTATCGAGTGTATACTTGTGAGTATTTTGATACTTTGAGTGTTGTTATACGGTGCAAGTTTCCTTCAGCACTATATCCGGTAGTCCAGCTAGAAGTACAATCTTTTCAAGGTAAGGGATGTTATATTATTTTTAAATGATATTATTTCTTCTAATATCATTATGCCGGATTATTGGTAAGATTTTTCTTGTTAAATTCTTGTCATTTAGTGTCGGGGTTACTATTCACGTATACGGCACTATTCATGAATACGACACTATTCACAGAAAAATTAAATTTTAGTTTTTCGTCCAAAATATCTATAATGGATAATAGCTTTGATTGTATCCATGTTTTGATCATTCTTGAATTTTACTTCACTATAGTTATTTATGAAGTATTTTTGAACTCGGATTATTTAAAGTACGAATCCTTAATATTTGTTCTTTTGTTTCATTGGATTCGTTTTCTTTAAAGTATTTTTCATCATCCTCAGTCCTAAAAGATGATATTACTGAATATCTTTGGCCTGTAGTGCAAAGATGGTTGATTTTCTTATGAATATCTTTGGCCAGTAGTGCAAAGATGTATGTGTGTGTTCTTGATGACCATGACCAACTGATGAATACTTTGGCCCTGTAGTGCAAAGATGAATATTTGATTCAAGATGAATATTGATTGATGTTACAGGGATAAAATATTGATGATGGACTTTTAAATTCATAGTTTAATTTCATTCTCTACGTAACTCATCTATGAATTTCTACTGCGAATATTGATCTGAAACTTGTTGTTTATTATATTCTATCATATTTTTCCCTGTTGAAGACTAACGATAATTTGTTCTATATTATCTTAGTCATAATATTCTTTACTGGGCTAGTTGAGCTCACCCTTTTCCTTTTTGTTCCATTTTTTTCCTCAGGAGGCGAGAATGTAGCGAATACTAGTTGGGGGTGTGGAATGATGGTTCTAGAAGTTGTTTTAGTAGTCCTCACCATTTTTGTAAAATAATGTATCAATAATTGTAATGAGGACTTAGTTGGGTATAGATATTGTCTAGATGACAATATTTGTATTTAAACTTATAGTTTATATGTTGTATTAATAAAGTTGTAGTTGTTTCTGTACCATGTTATTGACAACTCAAAATGGGTGATGT
Organism: Panax quinquefolius; assembly: GCA_020205615.1. Classification (NCBI taxonomy): domain Eukaryota; kingdom Viridiplantae; phylum Streptophyta; class Magnoliopsida; order Apiales; family Araliaceae; genus Panax; species Panax quinquefolius. The sequence goes on from CM035163.1 coordinate 74,127,861, forward strand.
ATACCTATTTTGGGGGTGTCACACATACCATCATACCGATGATTATCGCAGAGACTCTGAGGTCAGCTACATACTGCTGCACTTGTCCAGCAGGAGTGTTCATAGGCAACTCGGTCATGCTATACGTGTGGTTCATGTCACACTTGAGACTGATTGGCACATTCAGATGACATGGGTATTGTTTCACCCATGATATAGCTATGTTATACTCCTTCTAGCCTGCGGAGTGTACAGATGCTGCATCTTGTTCAGCTTTCTTTGCAGGGATTGGAGATCCATTCACTATATTTCCGTGTACAGGGCTTAGCTCACCCTACAACTTCATTACTCATTCTCCGGGCATAGATTATCTTCTTCTAGCTGGTTTGAGAGGGATGATAACCTACCGCCCACTGGTCGTGATGTGTCAGTTTGACCAGTTTTAGGATTTCCATCCATCTAAGGGGGCTGTGAGTCAGCGCTTCGCTTCACCATTTATCAGCAGAGGACAGATCCAGGTTGTATGCATGTTGGGATCAGCGAGAGCTAGCTGAGTTTTCTGTCAGTCATCCGGGTTATTCTACAGAGCATTCCGCATGGATGGAGACAGAGACTGCATCGACTATGGTAGTATCCATAGTGCAGGAGATTGATTCTAACGATGAGGAGCCTATGGAGGAGGCTGACATTCCCATCGATGGGGACTTGACTGCTGGGCTGCTAGCATATGGGATGGATTCTCCCACCCTGAGTGCCACTATTACTCAGTATTCAGCACAATATTTGGAGAAGAGCCTACATCTAAAGACCTATGAGGGAGATCAGGCTAGGGCCGCAATGTTGACAACTCTTGATGGGAGAGACGCCACTCTGTTAGAGTGGGATGAGGCTAGATCAGCCTGAGATGCATTGATTGTTGAGCGGGATGTTGCACTATCTGCTAGGGATGTGGCCATTGCAGACAGTACTTCCGTGAGATCCCAGACAACTGGCATCCTTGCTTATATGAGTGCATACATTGATGAGCATCATGTCACCATGCAGTTAGCCTCGGATCTGCTAGCTCGTGTAGATACCCTTGGGTAGGAGCTTGCAGCTTTACCTCCTTCTTTGGAGAGGGATACTATGTTAGATCTGATAGTCCGCATACATACCGATTGGTAGATAGCTTTGTATTTTCTTACATAGACTAGCTTAGGCATTTTGTCATGTACAGCACAGATGTATATATCAATCAGTATTATATATGGAAGAGAAATATATTTTGATTTACTTCCCTTTTAGTTGTGCCATGATATTTGCTTGATATTTGCCTGTTTCTTCAGGTCTTGTGATCTTGATGCATTCTGCACTTATCCTTGATATGTGGACATTGAGCCATCGCAGGATCTCTCAGAATGGATCATTGATCTGTATGTATCCTTACCATCTTTGGTGTCTTGGGACTGGTTTCTGTATGGAAATGTGGAGAGGAGTGTGGCTTTTCCTCTTTGAGATTGACTGCACCACGGATGGTCACCGGTACTATTTGTGAGAAGCCTAGTTAATTCCATCGTTTATGGATTGGTATTGCTCTTTGAGGCACAATAACAGCTTAGATGGTCACCAAATCTCCTATTGGTGAGGAGAGGTTGGATAATTCCATCCCTTTGGTCTGAAGTTGATGAAGTGTAATGGATTGAAGGTTGATCCCAGTACCGTGTGACAAATATTTTTGTTCTGGTAGGGGTTAGACTGAACCATAAATGACTTCCTACGTACTCCTATTAAAGAGGAGATCAAGTTTGCGTAGTTCGAACCTGGTGTAAGAGGTTCAACGCTAAATGTGAAAGGCGGATGGGTGTAGAAGCTTTATTGATGAAGAAGGGTGTAGAAATGTTTTTGTTGTTTTTTGTTTTTGTAGAGAAAGGGCAGAAATGTTTTTGTTGTTTTTTGTTTATTGCGACCGGGCCATATAGAATATGGTTGCCTACGTACTCCCGTGTATCAGGGAGATCAGGTCGACGTAGTTCGCCCCTCAGGACGAATCGCAGCCAAAGAGAAGTGTGAATCCGTGCAGCAGCTATCTTATGATGGGGAGAAGAAAATTTGATCCCATAATGGGGACAAACTGCAGGTGTGGAAAAATTTTGATCCTATTTTCAGGACAAACTACAAGCGTAGAAAAGTTTAATCCCGTATTTAGGATAAACTGCAGGCATGAAAGGTTTAATCCCGTGTTTAGGATAACCGAAATTGTGTGAAAGGTTTGAAATGAGGTGAAACCAGGCTCCTGGCTTGAAGTGTATGTTTCCCTGGGGGGCAGACAAGTTTATAAAAAGGGAGGGTTAAAAAACTGAAATGACTGGTAATTGGATGATCAATACCAGGATGTTTACTTGATGGTAACTTCAGACATAGTATCGTTTCACGGTGTCCAAGTTGATAAGCTATAGAAATTCATCGCCATCCATTTCCTGTAGTCTGAGAGCACCTCCTATCAATATCTCCTTGACAACAAACGAGCCTTCTCAGTTAGGAGTGAATTTTCCATTAGATTGATCTTGGTTGTCAATGATCTTCTTCAAAACCAAGTCATGTTATTTGAACTGCCGTAGCTGGACTTTTCTGTTGTAGGATCTGGCGATCCTTTGCTGATATAACTGACCATGGAAGATTGTCGCGGTTCGCCTTTCGTCTATCAGAGACAATTGGTGATACCTGTCTTGTGCCCATTGGTCTTCATCCAACTGAGCATCCATCAACACTCTGATGGATTCCATTTCCACCTCTATGAGGAGCACTACTTCCATCCCATAGGCTAATAAATAGGGGGTTGCCCCAGTGGAAGTATGCATTAAAGTTCTGTAAGCTAATAAAGTCAGAGGCAAGAAGTCAGGCCATCCTTTGTGATTGGCGGACATTTTCTGCATGATCTTCTTGATATTTTTATTAGCCGCTTCAACAGCACCATTCATCTTTAGACGGTAGATGACAGAGTTAAGGTGTATGATGTGGAATTTACTGCATAACTCCTCCATCATTTTGTTGTTGAGGTTCTTAGTATTGTCTAACACAATGACCTCTGGTTGTCCATATCGACAGACGATATTATTTCTGATGAAAGCAATGATGACTTCTTTGGTAACCCTAGGGAAGGAGGCGGCTTCTACCCATTTGGTGAAGTAGTCGATCATGGTGAATATGAATCGATGTCCATTACTGGCTTTGGGCTCGATGGGCCCGATCACGTCCATTCCCCACATTGAGAAGGGCCATGGTGAACTCATATTGTGGAGTTCCCTTGGAGGGGCGTGGATAGCATTCCCATGAATTTGACATTGATAGCAACTCTTGACGTGATCATCATAGTCAGCTTTGAGTGTAAGTCAATAATGCCCTGTTTTGAGGATTTTCTTGAAAGGTAGGGGGGCCGCTCATGTGTGGGCCACATACTCCACCATGGATCTCATCCATGAGCCTCTGAGATTAGTCTTTGTCTAGACATCTTAGGAGACCTAATCCTGCATCTCTTTTATAGAGTGTATCTCCGCTCAGGTAGAATTTCATAGAAAGTCAATGGATCCGCCTCTTCTCAGTTAGGCTCGCCTCAGCGGGTGTAGATCCATCTCGTAGATACTCCTTGATATGCTGATACCAAGAGTTGTGGATGGGAGGTAGCTTATCCGATACTTCTCTAATGTAGTTCCCATAAACTAGGGCCTTTTGCAGGCAAATGTGATGCTTGACATGTTTTTCTTGTCAGGTATGTGAATCAAGGAGGCCAACGTTGCTAGTGCATCCGCAAAATCATTCCTATTGCGAGGAATGTGTAGAAAGGAAATTTCTTCGAACTCAAAGCCATCTGTAAAACTTGTCGATGGTAAGGCAGCAAATGTAATTATTTGGTTTAATAGATTCCTATGGATTGTTTGATTACCAATTCAGAATACCCAAAGACAGTTAACCACCTGATGCCCATTGAACGGGCAAGTTTTAGCCCCATGATACAGCCTTCATACTCAGTTGTGTTGTTGGTGTTGATAAACGGCAATTTGATGGCGACGGGATACTGCTCCCCCATACCGGATATTAGAACTGCTCCAGCTCCAGAGCCTTATATGTTAACAACTACATTACAATACACTTTCCATGTGCGGCATGCATCGTACTGATGGTATTGCTGAACTGCCATTACCCTTTCATCGGGGAAGTATATTTCTAAGGGTTTGCAATCCCCTGCAGGTGCGGCGGCCAGTTGATCCACAATTCCTTGACCTTTGTAGGATCAACTACCATCTGGACTGTCGACAATTCAGTATGGGCTTACTGAACACATACTTGAGAGGATCCACGCAGGATATGAGATGGGTTGTGTGACCATGGAGGTAATGTTTTAACCTCATGGAAGCCCATGCCAAAGCACAACAAGTTTTCTCAATCAGAGTGTACTTGTGTTCACTGATGCTGAATCCTTTTCTGAGGTAATAGATAGCTCGTTCTTGGCCTCTATCGTCTTTCTGCCCAAGCATGCAGCCCATGGCATTGTCATATATAGAAAGGTACATGAATAGGGGAACATCATCCCTGGGAGGTACCAAAACAGGAGCGTGGTAACCAACTGTTCTTTAATGGTAAGGAAGCCTTTCTGACACTCATCGTTCCATTTCATGGAGGAGTTCTTCCTTAACAATTTGAAGATGGGCTCACGGGTTGCTGTGAGTTGAGAGATAAACCTGCTAATGAAGTTGATTCTTCCCAAAAATCCCCGTATTTCCTTCTCTCTGCCCGAGGAATGGGCATTTCCTTGATAGCTTTGGATTTTGGTGGGATCCACTCAATCCTTTGTGGGTCGACTAGGAAACCTAGCAACTTGCTCGATTTGACACCAAAGGCGACTTGGCTGGATTCAACTTCATGTTGTACTTACGCAACCTGTTGAATAACTTTTTGAGATGGTCTAAGTGGTCTTCCTCCCTTCGGGATTTGACGATGATGTCATCCACATAGATCTCTATCTCTTTATGCATTAAATCATGGAAAAGAGCCATCATAGCTCGTTGGTAGGTTTCCCCAGCATTGATGAGGCCGAATGACAACCGTCTATAGCACAATGTTCCTTAAGGCACGATGAAAGTAGTTTTCTCATGATCTTCCTCAGCAACCATAATTTGATGGTACCCCGCGAAGCAATCCGCAAAGGAGTACATGTCGTATTGAGAAGTATTGTCAATGAAAATGTGGATAAAGGGTACAGGAAAGCAATCTTTAAGGCAAGCTTTATTCAAATCCCAGTAATCCACGCAAACTCGCACCTTTCCTCCGGGTTTAGGCACGGGAACAATGTTGGATATCCACTTTGGATATGTAGAAACCATGATAATGCCAACTTGAAATTGTTTCACAATTTCTTCTTTAACTTTCAAACTCCACTCAGGTTTCAATCGCCTGAGTTTCTGCCTAACTGACTTGAATCCTTCCTTAATGGGAAGGCGATGAAGAACAATGTCAGTGGACAAACCCACCATATCTTCATGATATCATGCAAACACATCCTGGAATTGGGTTAATAGCATAACCATGTCATTCCGTTGGTTTGGGGTGAGGTCTGAACTAATCTGGATTAGTTTAGGGCTTTCTAAGGTTCCAAGATTGAAAGAAGTGGTTTGGTCAAGGTTGGGTTTAGGTTTGTCTGCGACCCATTCCTTAATCTCTTGAGGTGTCTCAGTGTCCTCTTGTATTTCCATCAAGTTTGAGTCCAACTTTGCATCAAAGTTACAGCCCTTGTGGAGAGAAGGCACATCATCGCAAAATACAGTGCACATCTAAATTCGAGTCCTCGAAATCAAAAGATGCTTTCACTTAATATATGAAACTGTTAAATCATACAAAAGTGTTAGCATGTACTGATAAAATAACTGCTAATACTGTATAAAAAAGTAAGCAATTAAAGTTATCTACAGGGCAGAGGGATTTTCTGCCCGTTTTACCTTCGTCGACCAATGCATGGAGTACTGCTCCAATTGTCGAGGGAAAAGTCTTGATGGACTGTAGTGATGGAGGGATTGTCACTGTCCTCCTTCTCCCGAATGATAACCATGACATCTGGGCAATCATCGTCTGGGGTATATCTATTTGTATGTTCATCATGGACAATGATGTGTATTCCTGACATTATCAAGGCGATATCGTGTTTGCGTTTCCACTCCCTTTCTTCCACTTCAGGATCAGGAATCAGCACCTCTTTTGCTTTAAATGGTACTAGTTTGGGAAACAACATAGCCATAACATGGGCTGGCACCTTTACTAGAGACTGTATCAGCTCATGCAGTGTACATGGAAAAAATCGCCGTGTGGCGGAAGCTTGAGGAACCTACTTATGCTTATGAGGATTCCTATGACTGGAACTGGCAGAATAGCCTAGTATAGCTGTTCCGATTTGACTGGACACTTGAATAGGGTGCTTAATACCCTACTGATTTTTACCAAGCCCTTGTCCAGGCTGATGACCCAATGACATTATTTCTTGTGTAGCCAACATAACCTCAGCAGAAATTTTGGGTACGGGAAGTGGTGCTCCAATAGGTTGATATTGTATGTTACTCACTTCCAAGGTATGAAAACTGGCCGGCTCAACTTCTGAGTTAAAGCTGATGATTGGAAGATCTCCTTGTTCAGGACACTCCGACTTGGCGTTGACAGTGACTAGACTGTTGTTGACAATGTATTTGAGTTGTTGATGTAATATGGAGGGAACGGCTCCAGCCATGTGTATCTATGGTCTCCCCAATAGCAGGTTGTATCCTGAATCTTTCTTGAGGACGTGAAAGGATACATTGAATGTATTTGGACCAATCTCAATTGGCAACTCAATCTTTCCGATGGAATTTCGTCGGGATCCATCAAAAGCTTTGATAACCGTATGGCTGCTTTGGATCCATTTGAGATTGACATTCATATTCACCAAGGTGGCATAAGGACAGATATTTAGAGATGAACCTCCATCTATTAAAACTCCAGATAACATATACCCGGAGGAAAAAACTGCAATGTGCAATGGCTTGCAATGACCGGTCCCTTCAGGCGGTATGTCGTCATCAGTGAAGGATATTACATTGTTGTTGAAAATGTGATCAACCATATGTTGAAATTTTTCCACATCCACTGATTTCGGTAAGTAGGCTTCTTCCAAAACCCTGAGTAAGATCTTCCGGTGATCCTCGGAAGAGAAAACCAAGTCCAGTATGTATATCTGATGTGGAGCTTCTTTTAAGTTTAAAACCACCTTGGCTTCATTATGGCCCATAGTGCGGAGGAATTTTTCAATCTTCTCCATGGGAATCTTCCCCTTTGCTTTGATGGCGGGCTTCATCACCCTCTGAGGAAGATACAGCGGATTTTTCTTCAACACTATAGTAGTAGTATGAGACGTGGATCCTTCAGCTTCTCCATAATTCCATAGAACTTTGTGTAAGCTGACAACATGATATTGTGGTCTGAAAAGTAAAGGAATTGGCTCTGGTGCGGCCACTTTCAAAGGATTGTCAGCTCCTTTGAGTTGAATTGCTTATATGGGAAATGCTTTGACAATCTCATCATCCTCGTTGGATATAACTGCTACTGATCCCTTCCATTTGGTAGGACATGTATTCCCACTCAAGTTGCAAAGTGTCATCGTCTGCCAGCTGCAGGTCACCACTATCAATAAGATTCTGAATGAGATGGTGGAGTGCCCAACATTCTTCTGTGTTGTGACCGCGAGAATATGAATGATATTCACATACTCCATCGGAGTTGAACCTTCTTGAACGGGGATTGATTGGAGGCAGAAGGGAGGTAATTCTTCCTTCATTGATCAGCATTTGAAATATCTCCTCCATAGAATGGTCCAGATAGGTAAACTCCCTCAGATTGGCAAACTCCCGACGGGCTATAGCATCTACTCTCTTTGTAACCTTATCCTCCATAGCTTCGCTTTCTGAAGGTGAGGGTGGAGCATTCATAACAAAAGGCAGGAGATAAGCATGCTCCTGGCTGACTAATTGGCGTGTGACTTGATCTTTGGTGGGTCACCGCCCGCCAATCGCTTCAATTTACTTGCAAAGAGCTTTCATTTTTCGTTCCATAGTAAACTGGAACTTTGCATAATCCCATTTGTCAACACCGTCTTTCACATGAGGTTGATCTGGTTTGGTGACCACGATCTCACCGTTGTCTATTAAATCTTAGATCTTGTGTTTCAAGACCCAACAATCTTGAGTATCATGTCCAGGTGCCCCGACATGATAAACACACTTCTGAGTAGCATCAAAACCCTTCCCATGATTTTATTCTGAGTATTCAGAAGAACAAGAACATTCTCGAGCAAGTCCCCTAAGGGTGTGAACGTTCAAGGGAGCTTTACTTCTCCACTCTTAGGTAATGGAGGGTTTGAAAATTGTGCTTAGAAAGGGGAGTAGTTTCTCCTCTGTATAGGCATGCTCTGACTGCCTTTCTGACCTTGTAGTATCAAGGAAACATCCTCCTCTTTCTTCTTATGGACCCTTCAGGGGTTGTTTCCATAAGATCCGGACTGGATGTGCTCAGCAACTGCTTTAAGAGTGACTAGGCCTTGAATCTTACCGGACTTCAATCCCATCTCAGCCATCTCTCCGTGTTTGATCATTTTAGAGAATGGTTTGCCAATACCAGTTAAATCTCTCTCATAGAAAGGAGCTTCCTGTATATCTATGAAAGTCATGACCATTTCTGATTCTGTCATGGAAGGAATAACTTGAGCAGCAAGGCGCCTCCACCTTTTAGCATACTCTCTAAAAGACTCGTTAGACTGTTTCTTAACCTTGGTAATCTGATACCGGTCAGGAGCCATCTGAGATTGAAAACTGTATTGAGTGAGGAAGGTGTGAGCTAGCTCTTCCTAGCTATGGATCTTAGAGTTGTCTAATCTGGTATACCATGAATGAGCTTCTCCAGTCAGACTCTTCTGGAACAGTTGCATTCTGAGCTTCTCATTTTTCGCATAAGATCCAAGTTCTCTAATGAACACTTTCAAATGTGTATAAGGATCCCCTAATCCTTCGTATTTTTAAAAATTAGGGGTTTTGAATTTCTTTGGATAATGAACACTAGGGAATATGCAAAGGTCAGTATATAAAACACTTCTATGTGTTCCAATCCCTTTGAGAACACAATTAGTTTCCTTTATTTGGAGGACCTTCTTCCTAATATCACCGGTGTCTGGATCTCCTTTGAGATGGGTGTTTTCAGGGTCTTTGTTGGTCGTATCCAACTGAGGTTCTGGAATTTTTTTTCCAAACCTTAATATCCTCCTTGTGCAGAGGATTCTGTATGTGTAGGTATCTTCATACCATGAGTAGACTGATGCAGTTCTTTAAGTAGAACAGCCAAATCTGTAATTTGTTTACTCGATCTGTCAAATTCTTCTCGAGAAACAGATTAGACTGGTCAGAAGAAGACATGATTGGTTGTAGGCTCGTGGCCTTTTGGATTTTGAAATGTGTAATGTGCCCAATTGCTTCCCTACAAAAGACTTATGTAGTTTAGTCTTAGGGATAATGTAAATGTTATCATAATGTGCCCTTTTTAGGAATATTGTCCTGCAAAAATGGGCCTTAATTGATAACATGTTATGTATGCACAGATATTCTTCATATTTTTCCATTACATAAGGATGAACATGGAATAAAATTACAAGTAAATGCTTTTACAAGTAATTAAAAATGGAAAGCATGAAGAGACTTTCCTCCGCGCTTGGATTATCAGAGGCTGGCCTATCTTAGGGTTACTCTCGAGGATTTTTGGCATGAAGGTCCCCAGATCATCACAATCTACTTGACGGGAAGTTAATCCGGTCTTTTAACTGGAGCTAATCTAGGTGGTGCCTTTCCTGAGTCTTGTTGGAATTAGTCTTCCTATGAGTCTAGTAATCAAACACCTACAGGATAGCCTCCTGGTGGAGGAACCACACAACATACATTCACATACAACGTGTCTCACCGTTTATGAAAATGATGACATATGTGAAGCACTAATATCACAGATATATATTTAGCAGTGCAGTAAGTAAAATGCATTCGTACATATTCATCATAAATGTAAATGAAACATTCACACACAAGCACATAACAGTTTTGAAAAGCTTGTAATAACGACTTAATCCTCTTCTTCGAGTCTCAGCAGAAGTCGCCACCGGCGACGCCGGGATTTTTAGTTGTCCTTTTCACATACTTGTTCTTTGGTGTTCTCATTTTTAGGTGAGATTTGTTTGAAAAAACAAGTGAAAAAGGTCTGTCATGTATAATGTCGACGATGGACTGTTAAGAGTCTCCAGTTGGTGTTTTTAACTGGTTGCACCAACGCAACCGAAAAGGTTTGCACATTGACCCAGTGATTTGACACTGCTAAACGGGTCTGTGAAACCGAGATTCATTTTGGGCCCGAGGGCTTAATTATGTGGAGGGAAGGTGTTAGGCACTCCCCGACATCCGTGTTGCCACGGTGACCGCCACTTTTCAAAGAAACTGTTATATGAATGTGTGCGTGTGTGTATCAATGTGCAATTATTTGAAAGTAATGTGAGGCCTCGTTCGCACCTATATACATAATGTTTGAATTTATAGAAAAATTCAGTTTTAGGCAGATATAGCAATGAAGTTTTGTAAAAAGAGGTTTTTCAAACCCTGTGCTCAATAGGAATTGAGACCTTTTCATACTTCCTTTTTATGGTTAAATTTTTGGCTTGTTTGCTTTTATTTTCGAGATGCGAGGCATCTTCGAGAAAATAATATACAGCAATGCCGAACTCCTCCTGGGCATGATAGCCATCTAAGGAAATTTGTACATTGTAAATAATGTACAAGCTGCTTACAGCTGCAAATGTCCATCATGGGAACCGAATCTAGATTCATGAGATCAATCAGTGATCACATGATTCCTAGGCTCACATGATGATCTGCAGTTTTGTATGAAAAACGATGAAGCAGATTATATATATAAAAAAAAGATATATATATATATATATATATATTTGTGTGTGTGTGTGTGTGTGTGATCAACCACCATGAAACAACTCCATGGGGATCGAAATGTAAATAAAACAAGAATGTATCAACCGCCACGAAGTAAACTCATGGCGGGACTAAATGTAAATAAAAGCGATAAAAAGGCCTCAAGTAAACTCCGTGCCTAACAGAATATAAATATATATATATATATATATATATATATATATAAAAGCAAGAACGCAATGATGTAAAATCCAGGCACTCATGCACCGTGATGTCCGCTCGAACTTTCAGAACTTCAATCCGAGCATCCGAACGAGGTATATAAGACCTTCTTTGGACTGCTTGTGTCGAGATTTACGCAATGATGGGATTAGAGGTTGTAAGAAGTCAGGAAGAGGGCACCATGCCCATTGTCTTCAAGCTTTAAATTATATCTGGTGTGCTGCCACGCGTAATAGTCACTCGGGATTGGAACTCCTTAGTTCTTGAAGGACATTGTTGTATGTATGTATGTATGAAGTTTTGAGACGACGTGCAAATGTTGAGTTAGCAAGATTACGTTTGACTCCTCATCGAGGTTATCGCCGATTTGAGTTGAAAGCAGACCTTCCTCAGGGTTACATCTGAGATTGGACTGCTGCAAGTGTTTGAATGCCGCAATGTCATCTGCAAGTGTTAGCTCCGGGTCTGAGGTATAAGTGCCTCGGCAGGAGGTCTAAGATTGAAGTTGATTGCATTTGAAATAAGCATTTTCGGGGTTATCGCCGGAACTGTAACAGCATTCCTTGGGGTTATCGGCAAGGACGAAACTCGGGGTTATCTCCGAGGTTGGAAATGATATTCCCGGTGTGTGTTCTAGGGTTAGAAATGATACTCCCGGTGTGTGTTCCGGGGTTGAGACTGAACTTCCGGCAGTATCCAGAATGGATGTAAACTGTCTTCCAGGATTATCTCTAAAAGACGATTCTGCCCTCCTGCAATGTTAGTAACAGGTGTGCAGAAAATTTCGAGTGTCTACAAGTATCACATCCATGAATTATCCATGCACTACGGGCCAATGATATTCATTATTATCACATCCACGAATTATCTATGCACTACGGGCCAAGGATATTCGTTAGTATCACATCCATGAATTATCCATGCAATACGGGCCAAGGATATTCATTAGTATCACCAGTGGTCATGATTATGCCAAACAACTATCCATCAATGCACTATAGGAAAATGATGACTTTTTACCATATCATAAACATGAGGATGATGACAATGATATATATATATATATATATATATATATATATATATAATGAATGGACAGAAATAATCAGAATAATAAGATAAAATAAATCTTAGTGATTTCCAACTTAATTATCCAAAGTCCAAATTGTTAACATGATATTCAGAAAATCGATTAGAATTCCTGATAATATATAAAGTATGACAACCCGAGAATTTGGAAAATTTTTAAAAATGTAATTGATTGATTTAGGGTTCAATATTAAAACCTAGACATAAAATAGGTTAATGGATTTGACATTTCTGGAAAGAAATTTTACGGATTTAAAAATTTGTGTGGTGAATTATTCAAGATTAAGTATTTAAGTGTATATGTTCTGTGTGTATGGTCATGTGTGTGAACAGAATGTGGTTAAGGGTCAAGGGTTGACCAGATAAACTATATTTGTGACAAACCCTGAGTATATATTTAGAACGTCAACGTTCAGTTAGAAAATTCTTACGATTTATAAGAAACCATAGAAACCGGTTTTAGAAACCCTAATTTTAGTTCCAGGAATTTGAAACCCTAATTCAGAATTGGAAAACCCTCAATTGGCGATTTAAATACAAGGTATAAAGTTTTTGTGTATTAATCACAAATCTAATTAGGGGTAAGCCTATTTTATTAATTAGAAATTCTATTAATTAGAAAACCCTAATTTTAATATTGGAAACCCTAATTCTTGGGTTATAAACCATAATGCCCATTTTGGGAAAACCTTAATTATTATTTAAAATTTTTAATTAGGATATATTAATCTTAATTAGCAAGCTTGAATTATGATTAAGAAATCTTAATATAATTAGAACATCCTAATTATAATATTAATTTTCTATTTTGAAAACCAAAATTTAAAAATCTTAGAAATTAAATTGCAAAAGTCTAAGGGCTAAACCCTAAACCCTAAGGGTTAGGGCAAATATCAAGTATGCCATTAAAATTTGAAATCAAATGACCATTTTTCCGTTTTAGCATTCTTTAATAGGTTGGAGTATAAATCTTGCCAAAATCTTGTTTGTTAACCAACTTAAGATATACACATGTGCCTTATATCTTCCAAGATCAGATTTGGTGTGCCACCTAGCAACATTACATACATTGAATCTAAAATAAAAGATTAAAAGTAAGAAAAAGTCTTACTTTACTTACCATTCTATCCAAGACCATTCTCTCTCTGAAAATTCGGAATGTAGAGTGAGAGTGTGTAAAAAGTTAAGCTAAGATCATGTGTTAGCTCTCCAAGATCAAATTAGTAGGATCAAGATCAAAAATGGAGCATCAAAGTGGTATAAACCCTAATCTTCAAAATCTTATGATCTGATGTTATATGTTATTGTTTATTGGTTAAATGTGTGTTAGATGGAGTCACATAGTGATCTGGGTTGTTAGATAATGGATCCATATCATGTAGATGTACAAAAATCAAGTTTTTAAAAATTGTTCTTGGACCTTCATGAGTCGTCTGACAAGAAAATGTCAGGGACTCTAGATTCTTTTGTGTTACTGATTTATGGTGTTTGAAGTTATATATGTGTAGTATGTCATGTAGACTGTGATCTGGAATTGGAAATTGAGTCATAGCATGTCTAGATCACAAAATAATCCCTAACAAAATAATTGTCACTAATTACATATTGCGAATAAAAATTATTTCATAAATAAAAATTTTCTTTATTAGTCCCTCACAAAAAAGGCTTATTTGAGAAGGAAACAATCCACTCACAAAATTTCTTTCGCAAGAGCCCCAATTTCGTGTAGTGAGCACACATATGCATATACTTAAATAAATAATAAAACAAACAAGTAGAATTCAATTATGACTCAAACAAACATATAAACTTTTGAACAATTTTTCATGAAGTATGTTATTAGTAATATAATTTTAGGCAAGAAAACTAAAAAATATTAATAACATTTTATCGGTCCATAAAATTAAAACAAAATATTATAGCAACTTTCATTAAATTGGTTACTAATTTATTAAAGAAAAATCAAACGCAATCAGTACATAACAAACTGAGAAAATGTAAGTAAAAACATCATTTAGCACCACTTCTTACTAATTTAGTCACAATGGAATAACTATACTCTCAAAAATTATAAAATGGTCATTATTTTTAATTTTCATCCAAAAAAACGGACGGAATGCTGACTGTGTATATTTTTGCTGACATGGAGCTGGGCTTGCCATGCTTAAAAATTATTTAAAGAAAATGTTGCTCGAGTGTTGAAATTCAAACCTCTCCACACTAGAAACCTTATATTCCAACAAAAGCCACTAGACCAACTACCTATCATGCTAAAATTTATGTAACACTAATATTTAAACCACCTAGCATCATTTCTATGCATGTGAAGATGAGATAATACAATTTTTGGTCACTCTACTAGGAATTGTAATAATAATAATAATAATAATTGCAATAATTATTATTGTAATAATAATAATTTTTAATTACTTAAAACAATAATAATAATAATAATAATAATAATTAAAATACCCTAAAATAATATAAAGCGCTTTACAAATTAAATTCCCTAAATATAAAATTACATTCAAAGTTTTTTAACCAATTGAATCAAAATTTATTTTTTATTTTTTTTACTAGTCACGTGGGTATCAATGTTTTTTGAATAAAATTTAATATTTTGACAGATTTTTTTTAATTATATAAGACTCGATCAAATTAAATTTAAATTTAAAAAATCCATGGGTAAGTATAAGAATCGATCTAATAAATTACAAAGATGAGTACATTGGCTAATAACAAATATTTATAATAGAAAGATTTGTTAGAAATACAATGATTAAAAATAGTCACTACAATTACAATTAGTTTTTTTTTGAAAACCAATATATTTATCGTTAAATTTCATAATAAAGTCATATTACAACTAAACTCTAATGGATAAGATAGAATAATGATGTGTGAGTCCTTTTAATTTTTTCAATTCATATATTAATATACATTGACATTTAATACGCATAATTTGTTTGGATCACTCTTATTTTAATTTTAATAATTATTTTAATTATTATTATTATTTTAATTATAATTATAATAATAATAATAATAATAATAATAATAATAATAATAATATTATTATTATTATTATTATTATTATTATTATTACAATTATTATAATAATAATTATTATTATAATTATTATAATTATAATAATAATAATAATTGTAATAATTTTAATAATTAAAATAATAATAATAATAATTATTATTATTATTTTATTATTATTTAAAAGTTTAATTATCGCATTGGTAAACACTATTGTCTTGTGAATACTTTTTAGTTTCTAACATTGGTAAATGCAGGCATGCAGCAGCATGACTTATTTCATGGCTGACAAATTTATGTTAAAATTTATATCTCAATATATCATCTTTTGTATTTTGTTCCAGTCTTAATACTGACGGGCTTTGCAGGATTAGTACCATAATAATAATAATAATAATATTTATTATTATTTTATTATTATTTAAAATTTTAATTTTAATTATTATTTTAATTATTTAAAATTTATTACTATTATTATTACAATAATTATTATTATATTTATTATTATTATTATTATTATTATTATTATTCTAGTACGTTGACCAAAAGTATATTATCTCATCTTCTCATGCATAGAAACGATGTTAGGTGGTTTAAATATTAGTGTTACATAAATTTTAGCATAATAGGTAGTTGGTCTAGTGGTTTTTGTTAGAATATAAGGTTTCTAGTTTGGAGAGGTCTGGAGTTTGATACTTGTGAGAAACATTTTCTTTAAGGAAATTTTAAGCCGACATATTTACATCTCCCTCCACGTCAAAAATAATGGGCCACGTCAAGAAAAATAACAACCAATATATATTACAAGACTCATCCGCTTTTTTTTCTGGACGGAAATTATAAATAATGACCATTTTGTAAATTTTGAGAGTACAGTTATTCGATTGTAACAAAAAAAGTTTTGGTAACCACAATGAAAATTGGACCCTAGTATAGTGACCAAAAAGTGTATTATTCCCATTTGTTGTTCAATTGATTTGGGATGCTTCAATAACACAACCAACATGAAACGATTTGCTCAGTTCAATTGATCTTATAATTTGTTTATTATTATAGATTGCAACAAAAGAACTATGGCAGTGAAAGATACTCTTCACCATTCATCGACAATAATATACTTATTGAGATACCGAATATAGTCTTACAAAAACATGCTTATTGGGATTATCTTAATTTAAGGCAATATTTTAATAGTCGTTGCAAAAAGTTGTATAAAATATGCAACAAAATTTTTTTTATTGCCAATGAATGTGGTCCATATTAGGCAACGAAATATAGCAACAAAAAAATTTTCGTTGCCTCGGTGCCAAAAGGACATGCCTGTGGTGCCCTCATAGGTGGTTATAGCTCAAGTATACCCTATGGTATTCTAACAAAAACATCATGTCACAACACATGCGACATAATATTAACACAAAGGTTTCTAATATGTACATGTTAAATTGAACTGAATCAAAAACACAAAGTCTCCAAAATATATATTAACACGTATATCACTACAAATATCAAAAATAAAATTTAGACATGATACACTAGTCTAAAGAGTACAAATATGAGTTCTAATACTATGCCAAAACAAAACTATCATAATAAATTGATAAGGAATAATTATGAGAGGCAATACTAAATTTTGAAACAAATAATGAAACGAACAAATCAAAAACAAAAGAGTCTCGCTGAAAAAGTACGGAATCCGTACCTGAAGTAAGCAATGTAATACCAAAAATTTTATATTCCAAAAATGATTCGTTTAGGCTCCCTCCATTCGAACTAATTAAACAACATAATAAATTAAGTACAATTAGTGAATTATTATTATTATTATTATTATTATTATTATTATTATTATTATTATTATTGATTCACCCATGTGCTATACATTCACCATCACACATTTAAGATCTAAATTAATTATGTGTGTATATATATAGCTTATGTTTTAAATCAATTACAATTTAGAAATCTATACCAAACAAAACAAACAAAACCAATTGAAGTCATCATATAATAACATCTTTATTTTATTAACTAAAAAAAACCCCTGACCTTCATCTTATTTTAAATTTTACAGTATGCAATAGTTAATTATACGAATTTATTGAAATCAATCCAACTTACTTATTTCTAAAATTCGTACAATTATATATAGTGTGTATCCTACTTTCTTAAATAGGAGAATAAAACCCAATAGGCATTGTCATACCAAAAAAAAAAAACTAATAGAAAAGAAAGGCACATGTTTCTTCCGTTGGTTATTGCTATCTGACAATCACTTTCTTTCTCCTTCTCTCGTTAAGCGGTTGTCTCCTTCTTTTTTTATATATATCAGGCGAATGAGGGTTTGAGTACACCGTAGGGTTTGTCTTTTAGTTATTTATTATCAATATGTATTATTAATTCTTCTAATTTTACCCGAATTTTATGAAATGAAATTATTTAATTTTCTTATAATTATTATTCTATTTAATAAATGGTTTAATTGATAAAAGGTTAAAGTTAAGGGTGATATGTGAAATTTTTTGCAAAGTAAGCAAGTTGATATAAAATATTCATTGTGTTAGGGAATATTCGTTTGGTCTAAGAATATTCTTTTTGTCAGGGAATATTCGTTCGATGACACAATCATTGGTGGACCCCACAACGGAAGTATTGTCGTAGTTAGAAAATGACAGAAATATCTTTTTATAAAAATAATGGTGAAAGTTTTATCGTTAAACTGTTGAACTACCCGATGGTAAAAGTACAGTAATACGCGTGGTTGCATAGTAGCACACGGTATTGATTATTGATGTTTACGTAAGAAACACTCAGTTTACTCAATTATTGCTACAGTAATTGTTACATAGTATCTCACGTTTATTTAATTCAATTATTGTCACAGTATCATCTGCATAATATTTTATATTATTAAATCAATAATTGAGATGACAAAGTTATTCATATTATTATTTACAATATTAATGATGTCTAGAAAGTTCTGTCGATGAGAGGTTTGGTCACCTAATTGTGCGTCAATAGGGAGAAATCCTTATCGAAAAGCCCCCTCTTTCCTGGGAATGATCTGGTTGTTAAATATTGTGAGTTATAATATTAATGATGAATAATTGTTGAAGTATTAAGAATATGTTTATTAAAAATAAGTGATTTACAAAAGTTAGAGAGGAATAATGCAAACTTAGAAAACTTTATGGGTACCAAAGTGTGATAAATTAAATTAATCTGGACCATTGGTGGTGGTTTTAATAGTAAATCAATATGGACCAT
Source organism: Panax quinquefolius (assembly GCA_020205615.1). Classification (NCBI taxonomy): domain Eukaryota; kingdom Viridiplantae; phylum Streptophyta; class Magnoliopsida; order Apiales; family Araliaceae; genus Panax; species Panax quinquefolius. The sequence continues at coordinate 74,146,466 of CM035163.1, forward strand.
TGATGGTGGTTTTAATAGTAAATTAATCTGGACCGTCGGTGGTGGTTTTAATAGTAAATCAATCTTGATCGTCGGTGGTGGTTTTAATAGTAAATTAATCTGGACTGTCGGTGGTTGTTTTAAAAGTAAATCAATCTGGATCGTCGGTGGTGGTTTTAAAAGTAAATCAATCTGGACCATTCGTGAATTAGTTACTATTTAGTCTATTCTCCTATAAATAGAAGCTTAATTCTTCTTTCATTCTGACCAATTCACTGAGATTCACAAGAGAAGCTATAGAGAAAGAAACTACATAGAGCAAGAAGAAGAGTATTCTGCTACTTCACTATTGCAGTATCCAGCCTTCTACTAAGGTAAGGGATGTTATTTTTGTTTGGTAAGGGATATTATTTATTGTATTCGTAAGGGGTATTATTTTTATCGTATTCATAAGGAATACTATTTTTCGTATTCATCCTTTAATATGTCGAAATAATCTGTCTACGCGGATTATGTACCGTATGACAGGTAAAAATCCATTTATAGTTTCGTATGTTATTTCTTTTCATATACTTAAATCTAAACTTACTATGGTAAGTAGTGTTTCTATAATCCCTGAAATTAGTGGAATATCCTTGAGTTTTGCGCTTCATCTAGTATCGTTTCATTGGAATATTGATCTGAACTTTCTTATTAAATATCAATATTTTTTCTGGGATACTATTCATGGGTTACTATTCACCCAATTACTATTCACTCAAATATTGTTCACTCAGGTGTTCGAGGCACTTTTTATGCTAGAGTACTATTCACGAGTTACTATTCATAGGTTACTATTCACCTGGTTACTATTCACTAGAATATTATTCACTCGGGTATTCGGGTCAATTTTCATATCGAAGTACTATTCACAAGTTACTATTCATGGGTTACTATTCACCTAGTTACTATTCACTAGAATATTATTCACTCAGGTATTCGGGTCACTTTTCATGTTAGAGTACTATTCATGAGTTACTATTCACGGGTTACTATTCACCCGGTTACTATTCACTAGAATATTATTCACTCGGGTATTCGGGTCACTTTTCATGTCGGGATACTATTCACTAGTTACTATTCATGGGTTACTATTCACCCGGTTACTATTCACTAGAATATTATTCACTCGGGTATTTGGGGCACTATTAATGCCGGGATACTATTCACGAGTTACTATTCACCATGTTACTATTCACTCGGGTATTCAGGGTACTTTTCATGCCGGGGTAATATTCCCGAAGTACTATTCATAGGGTACTATTCATCAAAAAATTTATTTCTTTTCTATCCAAATTATTTTTGCTACATGGATATTATTCTTGAATTTTACATCACAAAGCAGTATCATGTTGACAATTTGGACATTATTGAATTCTGGATAAATTAAATTATAAATCTTTAAAAATTTATCCTTTGCTTTCTTTTAATTGTATTCTTATATCATTGTCATCATACTCATGCTTATATTGTGATGAAAGTCATCTTTGGCTTACGTGCATAGATGGACTGTTGATTAGTATGATTATGACTAGGGATAATTTGGTATAATCTTGACTACTGATGATTACACGAATATTATTGGCTCGTAGTGCAGGAATAATTTGTGGACGTGATACTAATGAATATCCTTGGCCCGTAGTGCAGGGATGATTCGATGATGTGATTTATTTATTAAGCTGAGTCCCAGCGATAAAGTTAATGATAAACTTAAATCATATAATATAGTAGATATCATTCTCTACTTGACTCTTCTAATGGATTACTTGTTTTGCTGCAGTGAAACTTGTTGTCTATTATATTTTATCAGTTTAACATTATTGAAGGCTAATGATAACTTATTCTACATTATCTTAGTCATAATATTTCTTACTGGGCTAGTTGAGTTCACCCTTTTACTTCCATTGTTCTCTTCAGGAAATGAGAAAGTAGCCGAAATTAGTCGAGGAACGGAGTGATGGTCTGAGATGGTGTTATAGTATTCCTCACTATTCTATAAAATAGTGTGACAATAAATGTAATGAGGACTCCATTTGAGTTTGGATATTGTCTAGACGACAATATTCGTGTAAAAACTCTCAACTCATGTTGTATAATTAAGTTTGTATTTTTATTCAGTACAATGTATTTGGCGACCCAAGATGGGTGATGTATACCTATTTTGGGTGCGTCAAAGTTGATATCAAAGCTTAGGGATATGATCCCCGGTCGAGATGTGAGACAAGAATTAGGAGGAGAGAGAGACGGGAATTCCTTCGCTAGTATGACCTACCTAAGTTTATTTGGTATTTAATTGGTCGGTCAGAGTATAGGGATAATATGTGGCATGTAAATTAACCCTTTTTTTGTGGCAGTGTTTGAAAATGGCATCTGAAAATGTCGAGATAAGCAATGAAGCACATGAGATCGTTGAGTCACCAACGATCAATATCTAGGATAATTTGCAACAGGAAGACAATAATCCTCAGGTAAACAATAACACCGATCAAATGATGAACAATGGGATGTTAAGAGGCTTCATGCCATTTATGCAACATCAGGTGAGAGCGGCTCCTGTTCAAAATGCAGGTGGAAACACTTGCAACTCTCGGATGGTCACTACTAAGCAGTTCAAGGAGCTGGGACCATCGGAGCTCTTGGGAGAACCAAAACCACTTAAGGCGGACACGTGGATAAAGCAGATCACCAAGATATTTGATGTCTTGGGATGCTCCAAGGAGCAAAAGGTTCCCTTTGCCACCTTCATGTTGAGAGGAGAGGCAGATTACTGGTGGGAATCAGTAAAACGTACTCAACTTGCCGCACTCAAAATGTCTTGGGAAAAGTTCCAAGAACTGTTAACGATAAGTAGTTTCCCGAAAGTATTCGTCACATGAAGGAGGTGGAGTTTATCAAGTTGGAGCAAAATAATATGACTGTGTCGCAGTACGAGGCTAAGTTTGTTGAGCTGTCCTGGTTCGCATCCCATTTGGTTGATAAAGAGGAGAGAATGACGTGAATGTTTCTACGAGGTTTGAGACCCGAAATACGTTAATACCTCATTTCTCACAAACTGTGTTTGTATTTAGATGTTGTAAATAGGGCTCAGTTATTGGAGCGCGATAATGAGTTAACCCAACCAAGAGAGAGGAACCGGCAAGTCGATAATACCAATGGTAGCAGTCATCGAAGCGGTGACAACAAACGTGGAGGAAATCAACATGCCAGAAATGGTAACCACTTTAGTGGTAATCATGGCCAAGATTATAGAAGAAATGATTCAAGTGGAAATTTCAAGAAGAGAAGATTTAACGATGACGGGAAGACGTCGACACCAATACCAACAACAAATTCTAGGGGAGGAGAACGACCGCCAGTTAGATGCTATAGATGCGGAGAGGAGGGACATATAAGTTTAAACTGTCCAGAGCCTTCCAAGGTATGTTTTTGTTGTGGAAAAGAAGGTGACATAGCCCGATTTTGTCCTATAGCGAAATCAAGTCCAGCTGGGACGGTGGCACCAAAGGCGGATACGGAAAAAATAAAGTCAGCGGTTTCAGGAAGCGCATTTTTTGTGACTTCTCAAAAAGCGAGTACTCTGAACGAAGTTAGCACAAGGTAGTTAATTATAAATTCTTGCGAAGTCTATACCTTATTAGATACCGGTTCTACCCACTCTTTTATTTCTCCTACTTGCGTTCAACATTTAAATTTAACTCCGTAGAAATTAGACTATAACTTATTGGCTAAAACTTCGTTAGGAGAAACCTTCGTTACCTCCACTGTTTATAAATCTTGTTTAATTCAAATCGACACTTTCACATTACTTGTCGATCTTATCTCTTTGAAAATACTTGAATTCGATGTGATTTTAGGAATTGGTTGGTTAACTACTCATCATGCTAAAATTGATTGTTTTCATAAGGTTTTTAGCTTTCATATTCCTAACCATCCTATTATGCGAATTCAAAAAACCAAACCACTAAAGTCAATCACTGTCATCTCAAGCCATAAAGTTATTCATTTATTGAAAAACGGATGTCAAGCTTTCTTAGCTCATTCCACGGATTTAAACAAAAATACGTCAAATTTGAATGATATATCTATTGTTAATAAATTTCCTGACGTACTCCCTAAAGAACTTCCTGGCCTACCCTCATAGCGTGAAATTGAATTTTGTATCGACCTTTAACCCGATACAAAACCCTCAAATATTTTTTCTCCTAAAACAAACATAACATGCGCCGTAGTCGTTGGCTCAATCTGTTGAAGATTACGACCATACCATTCAATATCATAGTGGAAGAGCGAACGTGGTAGCTGATGAGTTAAGGGGAAGATCGTATGCGTTTACGAGTGAGATATTGTTAACACAAAGACCCATTTCGTATGACTTACAAAAGATGGAGATAGAGTTAAAGACTCCAAGAACCTACATGAAGATAGCGAATATACGATTAAAATCGACTTTTATCGATAAAGTTAAAGTCGATCAAGCTACAGACTCAGAGCTGATGAATGTGAAAAAGAAGGTTCAATAGGGCGTTATTCTAGAAGAAAGAATTAACGAAGAGAGGAAATCTCAACCCTTGATTTTATTGGCCTATTTGAAATCCTTGACTGAGTAGGAACTGTGGCCTATAGACTCACCTTACCGCCAAGTATGTCGCGTGTTCGTAATATTTTTCACGTATAGATGTTACATAAATATAGGGAAGACTTGAACCACATTATTTAAAACTAGACGAGATGGCAGCAAATTTAACGTATGAAGAGGTACCTGTTAAAATCTTGGATAAGAAGGAATATATTATACGCTCAAAGGTTATACCTCAAGAGTTAGAATCTAAACGAGGTATCCTCATCTCTTCGGCATACCAGGTATGTACGTAAATGAAAGTATTTTATTTTCATATAATTATTATTCTATTTAATAAATGGTTTAATTGATAAAAGGTTAAAGTTAAGGGTGATATGTGAAATTTTTTGCAAAGTAAGCAAGTTAATGTAAAATATTCGCTGTGTCGGGGAATATTCATTTGGTCGAGGAATATTCTTTTTGTCAGGGAATATTCGTTTGATGACACAATCATTGGTGGACCCCACAACGGAAGTATTGTCGTATTTATAAAACGACAGAAATATCATTTTATAAAAATAACGGCGAAAGTTTTACCGTTAAAATGTTGAACTACCCGGTGGTAACAGTACAATAATATGCGTGGTTGCATAGTAGCACACAGTATTGATTATTAATGCTTACGTAATAAGCCACTCAATTTACTCAATTATTGCTAAAGTAATTGTTGCATAGTATCTCACGTTATTTGATTCAATTATTGTCACAGTATCATCTGCATAATATTTTATATTATTAAATCAATAATTGAGACAACAAAGTTATTCATATTATTATTTGCAATATTAATGATGTCTAGAAAGTTCTGTCGAGGAGAGGTTTGGTCACCTAATTACGCGCCAATAGGGAGAAATCCTTATCTGAAAGCCCCTCTTTCCTCGGAAATGATCCGTCATTAAATATCAGAGTTATAATATTAATGATGAATAATTGTTGAAGTATTAAGAATGTGTTTATTGAAAATAAGTGATTTACAAAAGTTAGAGGGGAATAATGCAAACATGGAAAACTTTATGGGTACCAAAGTTTGATAAGTTAAATTAATCTACACCATCGGTGGTGGTTTTAATAGTAAATCAATATGGACCATTGATTGTGGTTTTAATAGTAAATCAATCTGAACCGTCGGTGGTAGTTTTAATAGTAAATCAATCTAGACTGTCGGTGGTGGTTTTAAAAGTAAATCAATCTGGACCGTCGGTGGCGGTTTTAAAAGTAAATTAATCTAGACCGTCGGTGGTGGTTTTAAAAGTAAATCAATATGAACCATCCGTTCTAATAGTGAATCAATCTAGACCGTTCATGAATTAGTTACTATTTAGTCCATTCTCCTATAAATAGAAGCTTAATTCTTCTTTCATTCTCACCAATTCACTGAGATTCACAAGAGAAGATATAAAGAGAGAAACTATAGAGAGCAAGAAGAAGAGTATCCTGCTACTTCACTATTGCAGTATCCAGCCTTCTACTAAGGTAAGGGATGTTATTTTTGTTTGGTAAGGGATATTATTTGTTCTATTCGTAAAGGGTATTATTTCTTTCGTATTCATAAGGAATACTATTTTTCGTATTCATCCTTTAATATGTCGGAATAACCTGTCTACGCGGATTACGTACTCTATGACAGGTGAAAATCCATTTGCAGTTTCGTGTGTTATTTCTTTTCATATTCGTAAATCTAAACTTACTATGGTAAATATTGCTTCTATAATCCCTGAAATTAGTGGAATATCCTTGAGTTTTGCACTTCATCTACTATCGTTTCATTGGAATATTGATCTGAACTTTCTTATTAAATATCAATATTTTTCCTAGAGTACTATTCATGGGTTACTATTCACTCAAATATTGTTCACTCGGGTATTCGGGGCACTTTTCATGCCAGAGTACTATTCACGAGTTACTATTCACCTAGTTACTAGTCACTAGAATATTATTCACTCGGGTATTCGGGTCACTTTTCATACTACTATTCACGAGTTACTATTCATGGGTTACTATTCACCCAATTACTATTCAATAGAATATTATTCACTCGGGTATTCAGGTCACTTTTCATGTCGGGGTACTATTCACAAGTTACTATTTACCCAGTTACTATTCACTAGAATATTATTCACTCGGGTATTCGGGTCACTTTTCATGCCGAGGTACTATTCACGAGTTACTATTCACCCGGTTACTATTCACTAGAATATTATTCACTTGGGTATTCGGGGCTTTTTTAATGCCGGGATACTATTCACGAGTTACTATTCACGGGTTACTATTCTCCTAGTTACTATTCACTTAAATATTATTCACTCAGGTATTCGGGATACTTTTCATGTCGGGGTACTATTCACATGATACTATTCCCGAAGTACTATTCATAGGGTACTATTCACGGGCTACTATTCATCAAAAAATTTATTTCTTTTCTATCCAAATTATTTTTGCTACATGGATATTATTCTTGAGTTTTACACCACAAAGCAGTATCATGTTGACAATTTGGACATTATTGAATTCTGGATAAATTAAATTATAAATCTTTAAAAATTTATCATTTGCTTTCTTTTAATTGAATTCTTATATCATTGTCATGATCATCATGCTTATATTGTGATGAAAGTCATCTTTGGCTTACGTGTATAGATGGAACTTGTTGTCTATTATATTCTATCAGTTTAACATTGTTGAAGGCTTGTTGTCTATTATATTCTATCAGTTTAACATTGTTGAAGGCTAATGATAACTTATTCTGCATTATCCTAGTCATAATATTTCTTATTGGGTTAGTTGAGCTCACCCTTTTACTTCCATTGTTCTCTTCAGGAAATGAGAACGTAGCCGAAACTAGTCGAGGAACAGAGTGATGGTCTGAGATGGTGTTATAGTAGTCCTCACTATTCTATAAAATAGTGTGACAATAAATGTAATGAGGACTCCATTTGAGTTTGGATATTGTCTTTGCACGACAATATTATTAGTAAAAACTCTCAAATTTCATATCAGATAATTAAGTTTGTATTTTTATTTAGTACCATGTATTTGGCGACCCAAGATGGGTGATGTATACCTATTTTGGGGGCGTCACAGATTTACTATCCACATATAAATTAAACTCAATTAGTTTTAAAGGCCCAATTTACTAAATTAATTTATCCACACTTATTAATATTTATTGGCCCACATAAATTAAATGACTAGTTTGGCCCAAATAAAAGACAAAGTCCAATTATATGTTTTAAAATAAAATATTTTTTTATTTAATATTTTTTTATTATTATTCTTATTTTTTTTCGGGTATTACAGTCCATCTTTGCACAACGGGCCAAAGATGACTTTTACCACATCATTTGTCTGTAACATTAATCCATCTTTGCATGTAAGCTAAAGAGGATTTTTACCACATCATTTGTCTTTAAAATAAACAATCCACATCATTGAATTATCCATGCATTACGGGCCAATGATATTCGTTAGTATCATATCCATGAATTATCTATACACTACGGGCCAAGAATATTCGTTAGTATCACATCCATGAATTATCCATGCACTACGGGCCAAGAATATTCATTATTATCACATCCACGAATTATCATTGCACTAGGGCCAAGGATATTCGTTAGTATCACATCCATGAATTATCAATGCACTACGGGCCAAAGATATTCATTAATATCACCAGTGGTTATGATTATACCAAGCAACTGTCCATCAATGCACTGCGGGCCAATGAGGACTTTTTATCACATCATAAACATGAGGATGCTGATAAAGATATATGTATATATATATATATATATATATATATATATATTAAATGGACAGAAATAATCAGAATAATAAGATAAAATTAATCTTAGTGATTTCTAACTTAATTATCCAAAGTCCAAATTGCCAACATGATATGCAGAAAATCAATTAGAATTCTTGATAAAATATAAAGTACAAGTAATATAAAGTTCTTGACTCAAAAGTAATAACTTAAGAGTGAATAGAAAGATCCACTTCAATATATTAGATGAAGCACAAACTATTAAGGATATTCTAATCATTTCAGTACCTTTCACCATTTAATGATAAGCTGAAGAAACGAATAATAATATCTTACCATAACATGGAGTATGAAAGAAAATGATATTTCTTTTACCATAAAAAATGATACCTCTTACCATAATAATGATATCCCATACCTTAACATGTGACTTGATTATGCTTTCTGTGAAATTGATCAACTTAAACAATGCTTGCATTCCTTATCTACACTTGGATTAACATTACACTCAATAGAAATACTCACAATATTATACTCACAAAATTGTAGTAAAAGAAATTTATATTTTTAGTGTAGTGAAGATGTGTGTTTAGTTGCTCAACCGGGCAACCTATTTATACTAAAAATTTAGTAAACAACTAGCACACCTGTGACGCCCCCAAAATAGGTCCACACAACCCATTTTGAGTCGCCAAATACATGGTACAAAAAACAGCTACAACTTCATTATTATAATTGTCGTGCAAAATAAGACAACACATATGATGTGTATTTCAATACAAATATTGTCTTCTAGACAATATCCAATCTCAAATAAAGCCCTCATTACAATTATTGATACACTATTTTATAAAATAGTGAGGACTGCTAAAACAACTGTCTTAAACCATCACTCCACACCCCGACTAGTTCCCGCCATATTCTCGCCTCCTGAGAAGAAAAATAGAACAAAAAGGAAAAGGGTGAGCTCAACTAGCCCAGTAAAGAATATTATGACTAAGATAATGAACAACAAATTATCATTAGCCTTCAATAAATCAGATAAAATATAATGGACAATAAGTTTTAGATTAATATTCGCAACGAAAATAACAATTCATTAATTAGAAGAGTTAAGTAGATATTGGAATCTATTATCTTCTATGATTTAGAAGACCATCATCAATATTTTATCCCTATGACATCAATCAATATAAATCTCGAATCAAATATTCATCTTTGCACTACAGGCCAAAGATATTCATTTGTATCACCAGTTGATCATGTTCATCTCAACACCTGTCCATCTTTGCACTATGGGCCAAAGATATTCATCAGGTAATCATTCATCTTTGCACTACATGCCAAAGATATTCATTTATATCACCATTTAGGATCGAGGATGGTCAAAATAGTTTAAAGAAAATAAATCCAGTGAGATAAAAGAACAAAGATTTGGGATTCGTGCTTTAGTTTATCCAAGTTCAAAAATAATCCATAATAATCAATTGTGGGGCAAAATTCAAGAATGAAGATCAAAATATAGATACAATCAAAGATAGTAACCATATGCAAGTGTAGTGCTTCTGACGATAAAAGATGTTGTTCTAAGTTATAAAACATGAATGTTAGTAAACATATTGATGCTTAACATTAATAAATAATGTATTAGATAAGTTGTATAAGCATACTAAGCATACACAAGAGAGGCAAATCGGGCGTGTGATGAATGAACGTTGAAACACCGTAACAAATGTTAATGAACGTAAAAAGTGTTTTAAGTCAAATGAAATGAATATTATAAGATATGAAATGGGTTTAATATAAAACCAATAAGAATTACTAGCAGGACTTAAACACTTAAATGAATTTTGAGTATTGTTAAAAAGAAATATAGTGAGATATAAATCGAAAGTTAACACAATAAAATTAAACATTGTGTATTGATAATAGGAAGGGTTATGAGATGTAGAGTAAAGTTTACATTACAACTACTACGCATTGCTATGTGACTAATACTTAATGTTAATGATTACATAATTGTATAGGGCACGTGAAGTGCATATAGCTGTAAGTTGTTAAACTGTTATTGGTAAACAATGATCAAGGCAAGTCTTTCAGTTCCTATTTGCTATGTGAACTTGATAATTAGCTGCTTTCAATCTTTATTGCAAAGAGCATGATGTGTGATATATATGTTAAAATTATGAAACGTTAAAGTCAATTTATGACTACGTTGATTGAGTAATGAATGTTAAGGAACTCAATCTTTATACTTGTTATATGAACTGCATCATGTAAATTATGTTAGTCCAATGTTTATAAGATGTATATTGAGCATGTTATTATGTGCTATGTGATGCATGAAAACTTTTAGATTTTGTTGAGCTGTCGAGCTCAACCTTGCAAATAACCACTTTTACAAGTTAAGGATTCAAGGTTAAGTTATGTGCTACTTGAAAGACATGAATCAGATGTGATACTTGAAGATTTTTTTTACACTTTGGCTGAATTATTATTATTTGAACCATGTTTAAGGTTCCGAATAATGTATGATGTTTAATAAATATTGAGTTATAAAGTTCAAGTTTTGTTGTTGTATGAAAGACTATTGAACCTAGATGTAAGTTTTATTTATTAACTCTGATAAGGTGAGTAATAAGCTAAGTATGGTTCAAAGGTGGGTAAAGGTAACGGTTTTGAAAAATGTACTCGATAAATCACAATAATTATGTAATAATAAATTGTAAAGTTTGAGTTATCTGATTTGTCTTTATCGAATTGAAATGTAAAATTCTATATAATAACTTTGATGAAGCAAATCATAAAATAACTTGATTCAGAGATGCGTATATGATAAAGGTTTTGATTCAGGGAATTAAAGTAAGAAGACATAAAAGTTTAATTTATTCCGCATTTTATTAAGTTTAACATCGAATAATGATGTAAAATCAAAAGTTAGACATGTTATTAATGAACGAAGTCGATAATTAAATTGTATGAATTTTGGGGTCGTTACACAATGTCTTTGGTGCATGATACGTTCATTTTGGTTTAAGAAATATTTTAGGGATTTGTATCGGGTTCAAGGTCAATACAAAATTCGATATCACGCTTTGGGGGTAGGCCAGGAAATTCTTCAAGAAATACGTCAGGAAATTTATTAACAACAGAAAATTATTCAAATTTGACATATTTTTGTTCAAGACCATTACATGAGCTAAGAAAGCTTGACATCCGTTTTTCAATAAATGAATGGCTTTATGGCTTGATATGACAGTGATTGACTTTAGTAGTTTGGTTGCTTGAATTCGTATAACAGGTTGGTTAAGAATATGAAAACTAACAACCTTACGAAAATAATCAATTTTAGCATGATAAGTAGTTAACCAATTAATTCCTAAAATCACATCAAATGCAAGTATCTTTAAAGGGATAAGATCAATAGGTAATGTGATGGTGCCAACTTAAATCAAGAAAGATTTATAAATTGTAGATGTAACAAAGGTTTCACCCAATGGAGTTTCAACAGATAAGTCAAATTCTAATTTCTCAGGGGTCAAGTACAAACGTTGAGCACAAGTAAGAGAAATAAAAGAATGGGTAGAACCAGTATCTAATAGGGTATAGACTTCGCAAGAGTTTATAATTAGCTTACCCGTGATAACTTTATTCGGGTTACTCACTTTTTCAGAAGTCACAAAAAACGCTCTTCCTGAAACCACCGACTTTGTTTTGTCCGTATCTGCCTTTGGTGCCACCGTCCCAGCTGGACTTGATTTCGCTATAGGACAAAATCGATCTATGTGACCGTCTTTTCCACAACTAAAACATACCTTGGAAGGATTTGAACAGTTTGGACTTATGTGTCCCTCCTCTCCGCATCTGTAGCATCTAACTGGCGGTCTTTCTCCTCCCCTAGACTTTGTTGCTGGTGTTAGTGCTGCTGCCGATGTCTTCCCGTCATCGTTAAATCTTCTCTTCTTGAAATTTTCACTTGAGTCATTTCTTCTATTATCTTGGCCATGATTACCACCAAAGTTACCATTTTTGGCATGATAATTTCCTCTATGATGGTTATCATTGTTCTGATGACCGTTGCCACCGGTACAATCAGTATCGTGTTATTGGTCGTTATCTTTTGGTTGATATGACTCATAATCCCACTCCAATAACTGAGCTCTATTCACAACATCTGAATACAAACATAATTTATGAGAAATGAGGTATTGACGTATTTTGGGTTTCAAACCTCGCAGAACCATTCACGTCATATGTTCTGTGACGCCCCCAAAATAGGTCCAATCCATCCAACCCATTCTGAGTCGCCAAATACATGGTACAGAAAATAACTACAACTTTATTACTACAACAACACATATGCTGTGAGTTTTAATATAAATATATACCAACAGTAACTCATGTCCCAACCGTGGACAACATCTCACAGTGATACCTTACATAAAGGTACAGTCAATAACTTTTTTACAAATTAAAGTCTTTGGGAAATGCTCAAGGAAACCTTCGTACATAGGAGGCCATGCGTCTAGGTTATGATAGATATTATATGTCCAGAGAATTATCCTTGGTTGATCCAATAGACTCCAAAGAAAAACAAGAAGATTACTATCATCTTCTTTCCAATGGCGAGTCTTCTCTTGACATATAACTATCTCCACTGTCTCCAAGTGAAAATTATATTTCAAATAAACTCCAAGATCATATAGGTTGTGCTCGTAGATTTACTCAATAAGTGGATGTGCACAACCCTGTCTTATGATAACACGAGGTTGTATGTCATTAGACATCTTGTATGATAGTGGCAAAACACCCTTCCAAAGTTGGGTTCACCAAAATCAATTATTAAGTGACGTATAATATACGACACACACATCTTAGGTCCTCAATACAATTATATATTGTATGTCATGTCATTTTATATTATGTTGATAAACTTTGACGCCTCTCGGACCATCACACTATTCCCCGTTATCCCCGCCCGACCCGAGCCATACACTCTTATTACCTGAAAGGAATTGTGAAGCAAAAGGGTGAGCACAACTAGCTCAGTAAAGAATATCATGACTAAAGATAATTAAATTATCAATATCATTCATCAGTAATAAATCAGAGATTTAGAACATATGGTAGATGATAAAACTTTTCAACCACAGTTGTAGCGGAACGAGCAATCCATTAGAAGAGTCAAATAGACTATAAGGTCAATTATCTTCTCCACATTAAAAGTCCACCAACAATGTTTTATCCCTGTAACATCAATCAACAGTTCCTTTCCACAATCATATGAATAACTCATAACCATAATTGTGATAATAAATTCCTCTTCTCATCCAGGACGAAGATAATTTACATCACTTGTCTTTACCTGAAACATCTAAGATCATGGTTATACCAAATCACAGTTCATGCTCATAAATCATACTAATAAGTTCATCTTTGTACTATGGGCCAAAGATATTCATTAACAGTTCATCTTTGCACTACATGCCAAAGATATTCAACAACAGTTCATCTTAGCACTACACGCCAAATATATTCATCAACAATCCATCTTTGCACTACAGGCCAAAGATGTTAATATTTCAAAGAAATATATAATCATTTAAGAATATATATAAACAATAATTATAACAATGTTCATCAATTCACCTTTACTCTTAAGCTAAAAATATTCAATTATAAATTCAATGGTCATGATCATACTAGTCAACTAGTCAACTTTGCACTACTGGCTAAAGAGAACCCATAGTCACGATCATACCAATAATCTATACATCTTTACACTTAAGTCAAAGAGAAATTTCATCACCGGGATTATAAAAATGTTATATATGATAATAAAAACAATACGATCAACAACTGCATTTAATTTTAAGAGTAAGATTCATAAATCAATGATTTCATAACACCTTAATCCAAATGTTATAAATCACTTAATAATCTCATAATCTAATATTATTAATACTACCACAATATTTTAATCATTTCTTATACTTATAAACAATTTATTTTAATTATTTACACTTTACCAATTAATGCATTTAATCATCCTAAAATGCCAAAATCATAAAATTTCATCACCAATAACCAAAACCCTCATCAAAAATCTGCATATACCTTATATAGGATTCCCAAGCCATAAAGTCATATTTTTCAATTTTGTTACTTCACATAACATATTTAATTTATTTATTCATAACTAGTCCATTTTCATGAAAAATACCAAATCAGTTCCAAAAATATTTCTTTTATGGGATTTAGTATAATATAGTCCCATATTAAACATATATTTTTCTCAGAATTTTTAAAATTCATTTATTATTTTTTACATGGCCAAAACTGCCGAATATTTAGACATTTATCTAAATTGTACTTTTGTCCAAAAATTCCGAAATTTACAGAGTATACTTCTATTGTATACATGTACTCCCAATAAAAATTTCACCAATTTTGGAGTTAACCACAAGGAGTTATAAGGGTTTACTTTTAAAATAGTCTTTTCTCATAAAATCCATAACTCATAATCTATACATCCAAAAATCGCCATTTTTGGACACAATCAATAAAACTCATCAAATTATCATTTCAATTTTTTCCAAAATTTTTGAAGGTCCGAAAAATTACGAAACATGATAAACATAATAATCCTTAAAATCCCTTACCTCAAAAGAGCAGTATTTCAGACTGAAATATCGGATGAAAAGCCGAAGTAAACTTGCACTTAATATAAACTCTCCAAGTATCTAAATACTCACAAAAATACGCTCGACAATATAGAGAGAAAGAAAACTTATTTCTGGTGTGATTTTCAATTCTAACATAAGCACCTATTTATAGGAAAATGCTAAAACGCCAAAGGAGACTAAATTAATAAAATAATATATTTATTATTTTCTTCTTCTACGCATGCCATCCTTGAATCAAAACTTCAACCACCACAGTGGGGCCCACTAGAAATCAGCCACCTTCCCCAACAACCAAAAGTGGGTCTCACGCGATTTTAATAAAAATTATTTTATTTTTTAAAACTTCAATAATTCATAGAAAATAGCCTTTTTATCAGAAAAATACGAATTGTATGTCCATTCCATACGAAATCGAATTATCTACAACTTTACAGAAGAAAGTTTTTCCAAATTCCAAACAGAAAATATCCGAAATCCATAAACGGATGATTTTTAATACCTCATAAAATTCATAACAAATCATACGTTAATTTTTAACGATTCAAAATTTGTGGACATATATTAAACTTATATATGTATAACATATCCAAAAATCACAACAATCCAACGGTCAGATTAAAATTATAACTCACGCAATAGAGCTTTAGAACACCGATTTGATCTTTAATTACCTCCAATCTGACAAAATACTGATAAAACACCTCAACATTAATTCCTTCATTTATAACCACATAAATAAATCCATCATTTATATCCGCATCAAATAAATATTTCTTTATCATATAAATTAATAATCAATTATTCACAAATAATATTACAGAATCACAATTATGACAACCAGGCAGTTCCCAGGAAAGAAGGGGCTTTCTAATAAGGATTTCTCATTACTGGCGCGCAATTAGGTGACCAAACCTCTCCTTGACAGAACTTTCTAGACATTTCCAATAATGCTATCTAATAATATTATTCAAATAATATGAATTATTGATCTGATAATGGGAAATATTGTGCAGTGACAATTATTGAAACAACAATAATATAAAATATCAACGCAAAGAATTATTGAATCAATAGAATAAAATATCAAATAAAGAATTACCGTAATAATTATTGAGTAACGCCTTCTTACGTAAGAATCAATAATTCAAAATATCATGTGCAATACCGTAAATACTGCTCTTGCAACCACACGTATTCTCGTATTTTAACCATCTGCATTCCAACAAAGGTTAATTCAGTAATAACTACGCCGTTATTTATAAAAACTCAAACTTGTCATTTTCTTCATCCGACAGCTTATTCACATTATGGGGCCCATAAATGGTCATACTGGCCATTATTTAATATTCTCCGACAACAAGAATATTCCACGACAAAACGAATATTCCCCGATAACAATAAATATTTTATAACCACTTGCTTATTTTGAAAATTTTACATATATCACCCTTAACTTTAAACTTTTATCAATTTAACCATTTACTAAATAATAATTATAAGAAAAATTGAATAATTTATTTCATAAAATTCGGGGTCTTACACGTTCCTCATTCTCTACCTAATGAGGTGCAAACCTGGATAACTTCGCGAACTCAGCCTTGTACTGGGACACATTCATGTTGTTCTATTCAAGTCTGATAAACTCTACCTCCTTCATATGACGAATACTTTCAGGAAATACTTATCATTAAACAGTTTTTGAAATGCTTCCCAAGACATATTGAGTGCGATAGGCTTGGTACGCTTCACAGATTCTCACCAGTAATCTGCCTCACCACAGAACATAAAGGTGGAAAAGGGAACCTTTTGCTCCTCAGAGCATCCTAAGACATCAAATATCTTGGTGATCTACTTTATCCATGTCTCTGCCGTAAGTGGTTCTGGCTTTCCCAAAAACTCCGACAGTCCTAACTCCTTAAATTGCTTGGTAGTGACAAGCCGTGAGTTACCATTGTTTCCACCTACATTTTGAACAGTAGTTTCACTCGTTTGGTTTTGCATGAATTCTAGAAAGTTCCTAAACATACCATCGTTTGTCATTTGGTCGGTGTTGTTGTTTACACGAGGATTATTGCCTTCCTGGTGCACGTTATCCGGGTTGGTGATTAGAGGTGTCTCAACGGTCTTATTCACTCCATTTTTAATATTTTTAGCTGTCATTCTTAAATACAATCATAAAACAAGGGTTAATTAAACAAATTAACATATCACATATTAACCCTATGCTCCGACTGACTTATTAAATACCAAATAAGCTTAGGTAGGACACACTAGCGAAGGATTTACTCGTCTCTCCCTTCCTATTTCTATTCCCTGATCTCCGCCAGAGACCATATCCCTAAGCTCTGATACCAACTGTGATGCCCCCAAAATAGGTCCACATAAACCATTATGAGTCGCCAAATACATGATACAGAAAACAACTACAACTTCATTATTACAATTGTCGTGCAAAATACGATAACACATATACTGTGAGTTTTAATAAAAATATTGTCTTCTAGACAATATCCAAACTCAAATAAAGTCCTCATTACAATTATTGATACACTATTTTACAAAATAGTGAGGACTACTTAAACAACTGTCTTGAACCTGAAAGTAGTATGCCCACAAGCCAATCATGTTTGATGATAAAGTATATACTTTGTAGCAATCTTATACATTTATTAATAATAAGTATTAAAGGCTTTTAATTATCTACATGATGCTATTTTATAATATGTGATAAACCCATAATTTTAAGCAATGCTTTTAGAATAATGATGATGATCATTCTAATGAGATCTAAATTCTTAGAAAGCTTAAAACTAAAATAGTTTCCAATCGTTGGATTACTAAATTGGGGATTAGTAAATCCGGATAGATTGGTACGTACGTTGCTTGTTCATTGGATGAGGATGATTGATCTCATGATCATTTGTGTGGAGACACTAAAGCAAGTATGTAGGTGCTTATTAGAGAATATAAGTTCACCGAACGTGGCTCGCTAAGGAATACCTAATGGAGTTTTACTCATGTCAGTCAATAGGAATTCTCAGAGATAGATAGTAGTACAAGTGATCCTTGGACTTGAGATCATCATAGTATCTTGTGTATGATGAGTTATACATTGACTTATTCCTTAAGACCCTTAGGGTATATCAAAGGGTATACTTGGGTATAATAAGTTATACATGGAGATAATGTATGATCAATAAAGAATCTACCACTTCTAGTAAAAGAAGAGAAATGTCCTATGTGATTCGATAAATGACAACTCAGTAGTCCTTGGCCAAGGCAGAATGAAATTAGAAAGGAGTTTCTAATTTGCATTATTTGGAGTTGTGCATTTAATAGTCGAAATACATATAATTAAATAAAATAAGACTTGACAGTAATTCCATGTCTTATATTTAATTGGGACATTGGATGGTGGAAGGATTGAATTGTACAGTAACTATTTACTCAAAGGTTCTATTATGATTAATGTTAAAATCTATATTATCTGGAAAATCGTTAATCGCTAGGGAGGCTTATCCCTATTGTAGAATAAATATTATTTATTTAAATAAATTATTAGTTTAATTTATTTATTTAAATAAGATTAGAATTGTTCTAATTGATTTATTCACAACCGGTTTAATATGGAGAACCTAAATGGTCACACCATAA
Source organism: Panax quinquefolius (assembly GCA_020205615.1). Classification (NCBI taxonomy): domain Eukaryota; kingdom Viridiplantae; phylum Streptophyta; class Magnoliopsida; order Apiales; family Araliaceae; genus Panax; species Panax quinquefolius. The sequence goes on from CM035163.1 coordinate 74,165,208, forward strand.
AAGGAAGAATAATTATTTAAGAAGCAAATGGCATAATCGTAATAATAAGTTAAGTATATTTAATTTAATCTATGGGGATAAAATAAATTAAATAGCTTAATATTTATTATTTAATATTTTAGAAATATTAAATATAAATTAATAAGAGGAGTCTTATTATTATTATTACTATTATTATTATTTAATTCCTAAAGGAGTTTGGGAATTAATTAATAAAAGTACTCTCAAATATCCTAATAGGATTAGAAGGCAAATTAATTAAAAGAGTTTAATTAATTATCCCTAATAAGATTAGGGAGCCTAATTAATTAAAAGAGTTTAATTAATTATCCCTAATAAGATTAGGGAGCTTAATTAATTAAAAGAATTTAATTAATTAAAATAAAACTCAATTCCTTAATTGTTAAGGAGGGTTGCCCACATCTATAAATAAGAGGAGTCTTATTATGGGTGAGGGGTTGTTGACGTATTCATAGAATACGTAATTTCAATAGTTGGGAGAGTACACTCCTTTCTAGGAGAGATAGAAAAACTAGGGTTTTGCCAAATACCCATCTTCTTGAATTCTTCTTCTTCCTTGGTGGATCACCTCTAGAGGCCAAACACTTGGGTGGTTCACGTTGATCAAAGGAATGAACCAAACCCGGTGGATTCAAGTTGAACGCGAAAAGGATTGGAGGTGAACTTGTACCTGAGGAAGCTCGGATCTTCAAGGGTATGATTCTTGTTCTTTCTTTTTTGTTTAATTAATAATTGCGCATAAAGGATGATCCGGGTATATAATTTGTAAATTTTTTAAACTCTAATTTTTACACGTTTCCGCTTATTTTGTGCAATATGATTGCGTTCATGTATATTACAAACCTAACAGTGGTATCAGAGCCAAACCTTTATTTAAATTATTAATTGTTTTGATTTGATATGTATGTTGATATGTGTTTAGAACAATTTAATTGGGCATAATTTTGTTTTATAAAATTTATGTTTAAAAAAAAAAAAAAGGATAGCCGAATTAAAATTCGTGGTTCATTGATTAAAATCCGTTGTTATTCGCTAATCTATTGGCGGCTTGGCAAGTTGATTCACGTGAACATATCTGCATATGGACCACGAATTGGGATTCTTGTTAATAAATTTTCCTTTTGTCAAGGATGATCCTCGCTGGCCATCCTGAAAGTTTTCTACTGATTAATGGAAGTGCACGGATTATTTTGGAAGTGATTATATATATTTATATATATATGTTAACGTAATATATATATATATATAACTATTATATATATACGGTTATTATATATATATATATATATATATATATTATTCTTAATAATTTTATAATTAAAATAAAAGTTTATTTTAATTTTAAAATTAAATTTCATGCTAACTAATTAGAGTTGGAATTTGATTTCATGATAACTAATTGGAGTTGAAATTAGATTCCTAATTTTCTTAAATAAAGGAGTTTATTTATATATGAAATATGATTTCATATTATTCAAAATAAAAGAGTTTATTTGTGAATAAGAAAAAGAATCGCTTTTTCCTTAAATAAATGAGTTTCTTTAGATATGAAATAAGATTTCATATTATTCAAAATAAAGGAGTTTATTTGTGAATAGGAAAGAGAATCCGTGTTTCCTTTAATAAAGTTTTTTTACATGGAATTGGATTCCATAATTAATTAAAATAAAGAAGTTTATTTTGATTAAAGATTTTGATTAAAATAAAATAGTTTATTTTATTCAAAATTGGATAAATTAAAATAAAATAGTTTTATTTTGATTTAAATTTAGATTAAAATAAAGGAGTTTATTTTGATTCAAAATTAGATTTTATACTAACTAAATTCGCCCATTAAATGATATCAATATATATATTTATTAACGCCAAGATCTTTCATCAACGTCCCAATCACGTAAGACATCCTGATCCTGCACAGTTAACACGATAAACACCACAAGCTTGACGGCTGGACCGTCGGGGGTAGCTTAGGCGTGAGAGTTAGTATCGGTGTTCACAAGGTTAACAATGGAGGATAATAATGTCTAGTGTATTGAGAGTGATAATAATTCTCAGTTGTGTGTATACGTGAATGAATGCGAACGTACCTGTTTGTGAAGACTTAGTTGATAGGTTGTACTCTCTTTGCCCGATTTACCGTGCCACCCTCTACCTCTGACACAGCCCCCTGATATGATGGATTCTGCCGACTGAGTGATGTATACCCACTACTTTTGGATACTGTTTATGCTGCTGGCCGGCTATAATCCCATCCACATTAATGCATGGCAGGTGTCTTAGTCAACTGTCATGCTTTTTCATCATTACAAATCAAAGTAATAGATATTAAAAGATCCAACGGGTTAGTCCAATGAACCGACCCGATTTCATAGGGTTAAATAGAAGTAATATAGTGACTAGGCCCAGTGACTTTCAAAGTTCAATAATGAAGGCCCAATAGATTAATTAAATAAGTAAGCCCAATTTATTCGGCCCAAAGAGGGGAAATATCATGACCCAACATTTCCCCCTAGTTTTTTGTTGAACAGAATGTTTAATAGAAAACTATAAATGGTCTATGATATTTTACTAAAGGTCCATAATGAGAAGTAATCGAAATGTACCCGGTTATGGTTCATGAGATGAAATGAGAGGAGACCGGAGGCCCAAATCAGAAAGGACCTGTCTGATAAATATCTGGACCTGGAACCGGACGCTTCCCATTCAAATTCTAAATCATTACTAACATTTAATGTGCCGGCCTTGTACACCGTGTAACCGTCAGTATAAAAGGTAAACTTTACCAATTTTGACGGTTTTACCTGCCAATTTGAACTTTGAACCTTTGAGCTTTCTTCTTCTCTCCAAAACTTCTTTCCCTCTCTCTGCGAAATCTCAAAAATGGTGGTCCTGAATACCAACCAGAGTTCTCCTCTCCTAGTGACTCCCATTAAAGCCGTTTCCCCCAATCCAAACCCTACTCAAGAGGGTTCGAGTTCAAATCCCCAGTCCACAGCAACCATGGGGAAGAATCCGCCCTTAATACCTTCTCTGCCACCTACCGACTTCTTTAAGGATGGGGAATAGTTTCCTCATGCCAATACCCCCCTCTCTATTTTAAGTCCGAGATACGATCCTCCGGACTCGCTTATCGATTCGGATGTACCATCGACCGGATGGTTGGGTTGCCATGCCAGTTACTTTTCTCGAGAAGGGAATTCGCCTACCCCTCCATGCCTTCGTCATTACCTCCTAGGGTTTATAGAGTGGGATTTTCCCGATTGGGTTCCTAATTCCTATATCCACATTCGGCATTCATTGCATTCATCACGAACTAGGATTCCTCCATCTCGTCGACATCTTCTTCACCCTCTTCTCACCCTGTAAATCCAGAGAACGAGGTTTCAAAATGTTGAGTAAATCTCCTCCTCGACCCAACGCCAGATTTGAGAAGAGACCCACGATGGATACCCTTCAAGCAACAAGGGTTGGCACGAAAAATGGTTTTTTTTACAGACCCTAAATCTCTTCTTCCCGATTGACTATCTCCGATCGGATCTCTCACGACTTTGGAGATATCCCTCAAGAGCGTGTGAAGGAAATGGCAGATTTTTTGAAGAAGATTCCTCCGAAGGAATGGAGTTTTGCACTTCTGACTAAGCAAGGCTGGTTATATGACCATAAATGTAAGTTTCGAATAACTTTGTAACATAGTTTTTTGAGATATTTAAGTGACATGGGTTCTGATACATGGTTATTTGCAGTTTCTTTGATCAAACCAACTTCTTCAGAAGTAAAAGAGTTGGAAGACTTTTTGGCAGGGAAAATCGTGGATGCAAGTGAAGAGCCTCCGACTGAAGAATCTCCGCGAGCTGATCCCCTAATTACCGATCCACCCACTGTTTCTCCTCAGAATGACGAACCCCAAACTGATGAACCCATTGTTCCTGAAGAATCTCTCAAACCTCGTCGAAGAAAAAGAGCCGCCAAGAAATCTAAATCCATCCGGCCGGAAACAAATCCTGAAAGCGATCCGGAAACAATTCCAGAAGCAATTCCACAAGCAAACCTTTCATCCAACCCTAGTTCTGTATCTTCTGAATTTGTTCCGATTAAGAGAAGCCTGCTTGACATACCTCTACACGATCGGGCGAAGGTCCTCCGTGCTAAGAAGCTGAGGACAAAGATTACCCCTTTAACCGTTGATGAGCTTTGAGTTCCTCCGTCCTCTACTGACATTCCTCCTATAATCCCAACTGGAATTCAAACACCTGATGATGAGCTGGTCGAATCTGTCCCAATCTTATCTCGAAAAAGGAAACAACCATCAGATAGCCATCCAGGTTCATCCTTGGCTCCCTCACCAGTCCACGAACCTAATCCTGTTCGATCTCCCTCTCTGGAAAATATATATGTGGATCCCTCGCCAACTCATAATCAGACCATGCCCTCTCCTCCAAGACAGTCAACCTCTGAATTTCAGCATGATGCTATGGCCTCTCCAACCATGTGGCCTCGATTTAATGCCAACTTTCCTTTTAAACTGTTTGACGCTTTCGTCCGTGAGACCGATGACCATCGATTTGGGAACAGTTCGAACGAGGATTTGCTTAACGAAGGCACGAGCTATCTGGCGAAGGTAAATGGTTCTCTCCTTAATTTCCGTATTTATTTTTATACTTATACATCTGAAACTGATCAAATAATGCTTTGACATGCGAGGCAAATGTCAGTGTTCTATCGCCTCGCATCCAAAGTCTATCGGTCAAGTCGTCAAGAAGAGGCAATGAGAAAGGAGAATGCCATCATGAAGTCTGCTCTAGCTCGGGAAAGGACTCAACGTGAGAGCGTTCTTCATACAAATGAAGGTCTTCGGAAAGAGTTGGCCCAAGCCAAAGGAGATGTGAAGACATCCAATGAAGAACTAAAGTCAACTAAAGCACAATATGAGGAGATCGTCAAGATGAACATTGATTTGGTTCAGAGGAGCGAAATAAGGATGGAGAAGATCAAAGAGTTAAAGGCTGATGCTAAGATCTTGACTAAAACGATCCAAAAGCTAGAGCTAGCAGAAACTCGTCATCTGAATAAGCGTCAGAAGCTTGAAGAAGAAATCCGAGAACTCAAGGCTCTTCGGGACCTTGGGCCTCCTCTAACCGATGACCTTCGCAAGCAGATCTGTGAAGAGTATCGGACATCGGATGAGATTAACGGAGAGATCATGAAGATATATTCTGAAAGCTATGAGCTCTGCCGAAGTCGTGGCAAGGAGAAGTTGATTACAGCTAACGTGGACCCAACTTTGCTCGACTCTTTAGATGGCGAGGATGATGCATGAAGTGAATACTCTTGTCTTTCCTGGATTTTATTTAAGAATATTTGTGAAAATTTCTGTTATTTTGGAAATTGTTTAAGGATTTGGTTTTAAAGACTTTGGTTTAGGGACCCTTTGTTATGATTCCTATGTTTTTTAGATTGTTCCGGAATTTCTGTTTTTGCTCAATGTGTTTGTCAATATGAATGAATAGATCGGCCTACTGATGAAATTTCAGCTTTCTATGTCATGACTTCTGCATAATGCTTTTCATTTCTTGTCAATAATTCAGTACCAATGGATTTGAATGAACCGAGCTTAGATTGTGAACTAGTTAAGGCATATAACAGTTAACATTTGAACAAAATAAAATGAAGTGAACTGAATTTAATGGATAGAATTTAATGAACTGAATTGAATGAACTGAACTCAACACTTGAACAAAATAAAGTAATGTATACTTATCGCTTTCAAGTGTGAGATCGGTCCATGTGTCGATGAATTCTACCGATCCTCTTTTGCACCATCGAATTTTGCTTACCACTCCTGGGGTGAAACAATTATATAGGAACCAAGATATAAGGACCATGGAATTTGTTTACCACACGGGTGAAACAATTATATAGGAACCAAGATATAAGATCATGGAATTTGTCTACCACACTCGGGTCACAAATTCATAGGAACACTCTGATAATAAGGTCGCCATCGAATGGCCAAAGAAGTCCCACCATACCTCCTTACTCCAAAGGCATTTTGTTTACCACTCATGAAATCAAAATTAAGAGGATCATGGAATTTGTCTACCACGCAGGTATAACAAAACCATAAGGACACTCCTCGTCAAGAGGCTACCATCGAATGGTCACTAGTCCACCCGTCCTCCTTACTTCTATGATTATTGATTTACCGCCTCTAAAAAAGCAATATAAAGGAACATAGGATTTGTCTACCACGCCGATAACAACAATAGATAGGCTACCATCGAATGGCCAGCGAGTCTGACCATACCTCCTTACACCATTGTGAACTTAGGACAAATAAGAAGAGGATCAGTTGTGAAAAAAGTGAACTTTTATAGATGGTGAACAATCTTGTACAGACTTCTTGGTAAACTGACTCAATCTCTACTGGAAATATTTTCGAAGCCTGCCTGCATGCCAAGTATTCTTGATCTCGGATCCATCTAATGCTTTTAAACGATAAGTCCTTGGCTTTGGTACTTCGATCACCTCATACGGTCCTTCCCAGTTCGGCATTAACTTTCCTATGTTTTGAGGCGTAGATGCTTCGGCTTCTCTAAGGACGAAGTCTCCTACTTCGAATCTGTGAAGTTTAACCCCTTTGTTGTAATGCTTAGCTACTCTTCGCTGATAAGCAGCCAATTTGAGCAAAGCTACCTCTCTAACTTCTTCTAGCAGATCCAAGTTGGCCTTCAGTTCTTCATCATTGTAGATCTCTTTGAATTAATCGACCAAGACTTGAGATCCGATTTCGACCGACTAAGGTATCGCATTACCATAGACCAATCGAAAAGGTGAATCCCCGTGGTGGTCCCTGTAGTCCCAGAAGCCCACAAAGACGTCGAAAGCTTCTTCTCCGCCATCTTCCTTTAGCTTCAGCTTCATCCTCGCTCAAGGCTGATCCCATTCAAGAAAGATCCCGTTGTCACCTCGACTTGCCCTGCTCGACTATGGATCAGCCAATCAAGTCTTCTTGTCTTTGAACCCCAACTCCTTCAAAAAATCCTTCAAATTTTGATCCCACGAATCAAGGCCCATTGTCTCGATATCACCACTTTGGGAATTCCAGTGAAATATTACGAATTTTTCATGAACTTCAAACATTCTCGCTCTGTTATCAACTGAAGTGGCTTCGCCTCTACCCACTTGGTCATGTAATCAATAGCAACTATTACGGCTTAACTCGTCCCTTAGCTTTTGGCAATGAACCTAATATATCAACCCCCTGCATAAAGAAAGGGTATAGGAGATAGAATCGAGTATAGCTCTTCCGGTGGTGATGTGATCTCAACCGCTGAGTGACACTTCTCACACTTCTTCACATACTCAGTAGCTTCCTTGAAGATCGTTGGCCAGTAGTACCCTTGCCGAAGAACTTTGTATGCTAATGACTTAGCAGCCATATGATCACCGCAAATGCCTTCATGAACTTCCCGAAGGGCATACTCAACTTTAGACGAAACCAGACACTTCAATAATGGTGATGAAAATGCCCTTCGATAAAGATCCCCATCAATAAGAATGAAGTTGGCACTCTTGTACTTGATCTTCTTTGCCAGCATCTGATCCGAAGGAAGGACGCCTTCTACCAAATATTTGATGTAGAGAGTCATTCAGCAGTTAGATCGCTCGATACACATCACCGCTTCATGCTGAACACTCGGCTGCTGCAAAACTTCCAAATAAACCGATCCATTGAAAACATCTGCATCCGTGGTAGCCATCTTCGACAGTGCATCGACAATGGAATTGTCGTTACGCTCTATGCCCTGAAACTCATAAGAAATGAAGCATCAAGTTTCTTTTAATTCGCGGATACTTGATCATCCCGGGTCCCACGAGCTTCATAATCTCCCGATAGTTGTTTGACGACCAACCGAGAGTCACCAGTAAATGATCGCTTTCGGACATCTAGGCTCTTCGCCAACGAACTCCTCGCTAACATCGCTTCATACTCGACCGTTGTTAAATCGCTTTAAACCCGAATCGATGGCTCATTGACTTTGAATCCTCCGGACTTGTCAAGATAATTCTCGCCCACTAACGACCATCAGAGAGGATCCATCTACATACGTCCCAAGCATTCTCGACTCTGAAGAATCAGAATCGCCGACGGACATCTCAAACTTCGGTAGTCCTAAGATCTCGCTTTGTGAACGAAAGCACTCCACCATAAAATCGGCCAAGGCCTGACCTTTGATAGCGGTTCGGGGATGATATTCAATGAAAAATTGGGATAACTCCATAGTCCATACTGCTAGTCTCCCTGAAACTTCTGGCTTGCCCATCACCTTCTTCAAAGGCTGATCCGTGTAGACGACCAGGAGCCGACCTTGAAAATATTGCCGAAGCTTCCTACTAGCAATTATCAAAGCAAAAGCAAATTTTTCAATATTCGGGTACCTGGTTTTAGCATCTCGTAGGACGTGACTGACATAATAGACCTGATGCTACTTCCCACTGACCTCCCGAACCAGCACTACTTCAACTGCCAACGAACTTGCTGCAAGGTACAAATATAAGGTCTCACTGTAAGGCAGTGCTTCACCAATAAAGGAGCGTAAGATGATATGTCTTTATGCCTTGGAAGGAGTCTTCACACTCCGAAGTTCACTGGAACGTCTTCGCATTCTTTGGCCCCTTCAATGTGTCGAAGAACGGCAAGCATCTCTCCGCAGACTTCGACATAAACCTCCTCGAGTCGCATCCCGCCAAATGACGTTGACGCCTTTGAACGATCGAGGAGTCTTCATGTCAAGAATGGCCTGGATCTTCTCCGGATTGGCTTCAATGCCCCTCTGACTGACTAGATACCCCAGGAACTTCCCTGCACCGAGTCCGAAGGTACATTTGGCCGGATTGAGCCTCAGCTGACGATGATGGACAGTCTGGAAGCACTCCTCCAGATCGTCCAAATGCTTCTAAACCTGCATGCTCTTCACGATCATGTCATCTACATAGACCTCCATATTTCTCCCTAGTTGCCTGTTGAAGACGAAGTTCATCATTCTCTGGTAAGTGGCTCCAGCATTTATAAGGCCAAAGGTCATCTTCTTATAGGCGTACACCGAACGGTGTATAATGAATGCTGTCTTCGGGATGTCCTTCTTGCACATGGATATTTGGTGATAACCTAAAAAAGCATCCATAAAGCTTAGTAATGCATACCCCGAAGTGGCATCGATGAGCTGGTCGATATGGGGCAAAGGATAAAAGTCCTTCGGACAAGCTTTATTCAGATCGGTGTAGTCGATGCAAACCCGCCATTTTCCATTCTGCTTCTGCACCAACACCACATTCGCCATCCATTCCGGGTAATCAATTTCATAAATGAAGTCAGCAGCTAACAGTTTTGCAATCTCCTCATCAATGATCTTCTGTCGCTCTGGTGAAAAGATCCGCATTTTCTGCCAAACTGGTTTCTTCGAGGGATCTACATCTAGTCTGTGCTCAGCTATCTTTCGGCTAACTCCAGGCATGTCCTGTGGTTTCCATGCAAAAATGTTCGCATAGCAGCAAAGGAGCTCCATGAGGTTTGTCCGAAGAGGCTCTGGTAGACCCGAACCAATCTTCACTGTCTTCTCTGGCTTTCCAAGGACTAGCTCGATCTCTTCTGTCTCTCCAGCAGGAATTACAAATGGCTCCAAGATGCTTTCAGTGAAGGGCTCGATCTCAATTGCCATGGTTTGTTTCTGTTTGCTGACCCCCACTCCGAAAGAAATAACAGCATTTCTATAACATCGTCGGGCCAGATCTAAGTCCCTTGCCACTTCTCCAACTCCATTTGCCGTGGGGAACTTGATTTTGAAGTGAGGGATGGAAGTTACCGCTTGGAGAGCTGTCAGTGTAGGTCTTCCAAATATGGCGTTGTAAGCCGAATCTACATGCATAACATAAAATTTACATATTATTTCTACTGCTGAGAGCCGTACAAGATTACTAGGAGCTCGATGGTGCCTGCAACTCTGACCGGATCGTTGCTAAAGCCATATAAAGGAGCCTCCTTCCCGACCTCCATCTTCCGCCCATCAAGATGCATCCTCTGATAAGCATGGGCATATAAAATGTCTACAGAAGACCCGTTGTGTATCATCATGTGCTTCACATCTACCGAACCCACCTACACTGTGATCACCAATGCCCCCTCACGCGGCTCGATAGGCTCCGAAGGATAATCTGCGTCGGTGAAAGAAATAACAGTCCCTGGAAAAGGTCTGTCGGCCTTCGGGGGAGCACCCGCCACGGACATGACCGAATCCAGATATCCTCTCCTCTTCTTCCCTACCAACTTCCTTGTTGTCCCGCCGGTTATTACATCAACGACGTGCCTTGGCGGTTGTATTGGAACACTTTGGGTGGGTAGGACCGTTTGAACGGTCTGAACATTACGATCAGCATTTTGCTGACCTTGTTGGTCCCTCCCAGCCACATACTGAACCAGCAAACCGTTTTGAATCTTCCTCTCTACGAAATCTTTCAAATTGCAACATTCATTAGTATCGTGACCAGCGGCTTGATGGTAGCCACAATATTTTTGGGTATTGCCCTACACTGGCTTGATGTGGTCACGAGGTGGCTCATAGAATGGCTGGTTCCTGATCTTGTCCAAAATCACCGACCTATCCGTGTTCAGCTTGGTGTAAACCTTATTCACCTTCGAGGCGGACGCAGGTGGACGACTACTCCTCTGTCGCCATGAGTTATTGAACTTCTTCGAACTGCCCTATGGCCGATCATTATATCCTCCCCCCTTTCTCTGATCGCCATCTACCTTATGAGCCTCTACATCCTTTAATTGGTCCGAAGAAGGACGTCTCAGGCTATTCATAGCCTCCTCTACAACAATATATCCTTCTACTTTGTGAAAAGCTTCTGCCAGGCTCTTCGGATGGTGGAACATTAACTTCTTCACTAACTTCTCGGACTTTACCAGATCTAGCCCATTCTAAAACAAACCTATGGCCTGGAGATCATTGAGGTCGGACACCTGACCAACTGCTTCTCTGAACCTCTTCACATATCAACCCAAGGACTCGTTGGTGAACCGCGGACTGTGCTAAATGAACCAAAGGGCTTCCTCTCCTTCGGTTGCTGCTCCCAAAGCGGGCATGGAACTTATCATAAAGCTCGGTCCAAGAGGAAATTGAATCTGACGGCAAAGTCCCCATCCACTGCCTCGCATCTTTCCTCAATGTCGTAACAAATGTGTGGTACTTGGAAGCATCAGTGAAATTATAATAATCCATGAGCCGATCGAACGCCTGGCTATGGTAGTAAGGGTCCCCAGACCCATCGTAACTCTCCATACGAGGCAACTTCTTGGTGATATCTGCCTTCTCCTTGAGAATATCCGAGGAAAAAGGGGAAGCCTTCTTTCCTGAGTGTCCTTCACCGTTGAACCTCACCAACCGCTTTTGAGCTCTTTCAACTCCTTCACTAAAAAATCAACACCTTCGGGCTGTGAGGAGACCTCTTTCTCCTGAACGACATTCTGCCTCTGAGTGGATCGACCTCCCCCTACCGATCCCATTGCCCTTGTAGGGCTTCTGAATCTACTCCGGCGTACAATTTTGTCCTCATGATGAGAATGGTCACGCTGATGCTCTCTTCTTCTAGTTTCTGGCATGATCTCCCTCGACCTGCTCCTTCGTCTATCGTCGTCTCGATGTTGAGAACCAATGACCACCAGTGCCTCCTTCGAGGTCACGGGAGTTCTGCTCTTCGATCTCCTCCTACTGTGAGAATGATCCCTAGACACATGTGTAGAATGCTCCGGCTCTTTACCCTCTGGCCGTGGCATCTCCTTATGCTTACTTTGCCTTTCGGATTGAACATGGCTAGATGCTTTGTCCCTTAACTCTGCCACCAAGGCAGAGTTAAGGGACAAAGCATCTAGCCATGTTCAATCCGAAAGGCAAAGTAAGCATAAGGAGATGCCACGGCTAGAGGGTAAAGAGCCGGAGCATTCTACACATGTGTAGAACCTCCAAGGCTTTATCTGCTTCGTCTGCCATCCTCGACAACTTGGCAGCTATGTCCTCTTGACCACTTCGATGATGAGTCTTAGTCAATGAGCCCTCTGCTCGCCCCCGACCACGATCAAGCCCCTTATCCGCATCAAAGACCAACCTCCGTCTGGCTCCACCATGGATCTTCGAACGGAGATCACCCGAATTATGCTTAGAGGCAGTGCTCTCGTGAGCACATTTAGAAGTACCCAGACGATCCTTTACCTAAACACGAGGCAGTGACAAGCTAACAGCCATCGCCTGCCCTTCTGGCGTACCATTTCTACTCCTCACCATCTTCCGAAGTAAGTTAAACGATTGAGATTGAAAATTTCAATGACACTAGAACTCAGCCCTCCTTCTAGCACCAATGTTAACGCCAAGATGTTTCCTCAATGTCCCAATCATGTAAGACGCCCTGATCCTACACAGTAAACACGATAAACACCACAAGCTTGACGGCTGGACCGTCGGGGGATAGCTTAGGCGTGAGAGTCAGTATCGGTGTTCACAAGGTTAACAATGGAGGATAATAATGTCTAGTGTATTGAGAGTGATAATAATTCTCAGTTGTGCGTATATGTGAATGAATGCGAACGTACCTGTTTATGAAGACTTAGTTGATAGGTTGTACTCTCTTTGCCCGGTTTACCGTGCCACCCACTACCTCTGACACAGCCCCCTGATATGATGGATTCTGCCAATCGAGTGTCAGATACCCACTATTTTTTGATACTTTGCTTATGTCATTTGGTGGCTATAATCCCATCCACATTAATGCATGGAAGGTGTCTTAGTCAACTATCATGCTTTTTTATCATTACAAGTCAAAGTAATAGATATTAAAAGATCCAATGAGTTAGTCCAATGAACCGACCCGGTTTCATAGGGTTAAATAGAAGTAATATAGTGACTAGGCCCAGTGACTTTCAAGGTTCAATAATGAAGGCCCAATAGATTAATTAAATAAGTAAGCCCAATTTACTCGACCCAAAGAAGGGAAATATCATGACCCAACAATATTGAATGTTTATTATTCATGAGATGAATATTATTTATTGATGCATATGATGATGTGTATGATAATAAATGGGATTGATTATGGACTATTGACCAATGTGATAGGATTTTATTTTAGTTGGATGCATGAATGTATGGGTTTTATTAAATGGGGTCTGCGTACCTCGTCTTCTCTAATTTTTCTTAATGTAAATTCTATCTTCCTCCTATGTACTTCCCCTTGACTGCTGATCAAGGTTTCTATTTATTTTTAAAATAGTTTTGTAATAGGAATAGTTAGAATAAATTTTGAAGAATTGGAGATCAAGGAGCAAGAAGCGCGTGAAGACCCGTTTGTAATGGAGCCCGGGTTTAAATGTAATAGTTATATTTAAATATTAATTCTTGCACCCCTAGGATTTGACCTTTTTGGTTCACTTGGTGGCTCTAGTGAACCAAACTAGAATAAAAGTCCATAATCAATCCAGGTAGAATATAGTATTCTATATGTGCATGCTTATATTGTATATATTATATATTATGCAAACATGCTTCGCATGTTAATTAATATGACGCGTATTTTATATATATATGTGCATGCACGCTAAACAAGATGAGACAAATTAATAACAAACTCCTCAAATATTTTATATTAAGTTGTAACGTTCAAAGATATTTGGAATATCGAACGTCGCCTTCTAGCATGATAGAAACAATAGAGTATTGAATATTTAATATGAGATTGTTGTGCACACACAAGGCGAGTATTAAATATTTAAGATGTTGTTTTTATTACATATGATGTTTATAAGGAATTGAACATTACTGCTTTGTTGTGCACACACAAGGGCTGTAGTTTTCTCTTCACTTATATGGAAATGTTGGGTCTGACTTAACTTAAATTATTTTAGTTCGGATGTGTACACACTTGACCATTATGATTTAAGAGGCAAAATACAAGGAGTTACATAGTTGATGTAATTGACAAGAGTTGTCTACCTATTTATTTATATATAGTTTGTTGTGCACACACAAGGCTATATACATTTGAAATGGGATCCTTATTCTCACTAGCATATCTTTAATTAGATATTGCCGAACTATATATTGAGGGTAATATAGTTTGAAGAAAATAGTGGGAGATACCAATTTAAAACAAGACCTAAATTATTTTGGTAATTAATAATAGAATGTATGTTAAAATGTTGTTAATTACAAATTCATTTACAGAATTTTACAATGTCTAAATTACTATCACTGCGTAGCATATTAGATGCTAAATTAACCGGACCAAATTAAACAGATTGGAAAAGGTAATTGAGAATAGTTCTCATGGCTGAAAAGCTATCTTATGTCCTTAATACGCCTATCCCTGCAATGGTTGCAGACAATGCCTCTGAGGAAGATATTGCTACTTTTAGAAAGTGGCTAGATGATGCATAGTTAGCTCAATGCATCATGCTCGCATCCATGAGTAACGAGCTTCAGCGTCAACATGAAACTATGGATGCTCCTATTATATTCCTGCACATCAAGTAGTTGATGGTGAGGAAAGTAAGACTGATAGATATTAGATATCTAAGGAGCTCATCCGATCTAGAATGACTGATGACACTACGGTACAGATAAAAGTCCTTAACATAATCATTTTGATTGATCAATTAGGACAACGGGTTTTGTCATGGATGGAGAGTTGAGCCAAGATTTGATCTTGCACTCACTTCCGGACTCCTTTCACAATTGTTGTGAATTTTTCATATGAACGAGCTAGATATCAGCCTCGCTGATTTGATTAACATGTTGAAAAATGTTGAGAGTCACTTTCCAACCAAGAAAGACCGTGTCTTACTGGTAGGGGCCAAAGTATCTTCTGAAAAGAAGAACATTCTAAGAAGGTAAATATAAAAGGCAAAAAATAAAGGATAATAAGAACATAACTGATACGGATAGCAAAGGAGTTTGCTTCCACTGCAATAAGCCTGGACACTGGAAAGAAACTGTGAGAAGAATCTTGCAGAGGATAACCAAAGAAGCTTAGTGAAGTTTCGGTTACAAATATAAATTTGTTCATGATTGAAATAAATTTTTCTTTAAGTCAAGGTTCTACTTGGGTATTGGATACCGATTATGGTTATCATAAATATAGATTTATGAAGGGACCAAGCAGAAGTAGAAAGCTAAACAAATATAAGTAATCCTATGTGTGGGAAATGAAGCAAAGGTTCTTTGCATTAGCCATAGAACTTATAGTTTTGCAATCCTACGGCAAAATCTATTAAGTCAATAAGTTGTTATTGTATTCCGTAACTTGTTGGAAACATTATTTCCATTTTATTGTTGACAATGAAATCTTTGGTATTATATTTAAGAACAATTGTTGTTCTATTTATAATAATAATAATATTTTGTATAGAACTGGAATATTACTTAATGAATTTTATATACTTGACTTATGTGAAAATAATTTTGCAAATTGAACAAACTAGTATTAGAAAAGGAGATGATCATTCAAAGAGTTGAATGTATGTATTTGTTGAAATACAAGTGAGAATTATTTGACAGGTTCAAAGAATTCAAAAGTGAAATAAATTGACAAAGTATTAAGATTCTTTGATTAGATCAAGGAATAAATACTTGAGCAATAAGTTTCTAGATCATCTCAAATGGTTTTCTCATAATGGATGCCTACTGATACGTAATAATTGATTGATGTATCTGAAAGGAAAAATCGTACCTTGTTGGACATGGTACGGTCAATAATGATTTTACTAACATCCCAGTATCCTTCTAGGATAATGTCCTAGAAATGGCTGCATATCAATGGAAAAGGTAACCTCAAAATCCAGCCCCAAGACTCCAGAAAAGTTATGGACAGGGAGGATTCCTAATCTTAAGTATGTTAAGATAAGGGGTTGTCCAACTTATGTGAAAAGGTTTCAAAGGATAAGCTTGGGACAAGATTTGACAAGTGTCGATTTGTGGGACATCCTAAAGTAAGTTTAGGATATATGTTCTATAATCTTGCTTAGCAAAAGGTGTTTATTGTGAAACACACTACCTTCTAAGATAAAGATGTTTATCATTGAAGGGCTAGTGGGAGGATAATAGATCTTGAAGAGTTCAAGAACCACAAAATACTATAAGTCAAATAAGAGGAACCTGTAAATAGACCTATTGCACCACAACCGAATCATAAATGCGAATAGTACCCTAAGATACACAGGAGGTATGGATTCATCATGGATGATGATGATGAGGTCTGCGATCATAGAAGATGATGATCCAGAGTTACATACTATGAGGTAAGAGTTCTAGTGTGTACAAAAGGGTCAGTGGGAGCGTCGTGAAATTTCCAGTATTATATGTTGATATACTATGGATGAGGAATAACATACCAATGCTACAATCAGTAAATATAAAGTTGTCTAAACATTCCTCCATGAATGATTTTGGAAGAGTATCTTAATTGGGGATGCAAATCTATATAGATAGATTTAAAAGGATGCTTGGCTTAACCCAAGGAACGTATATTCATTTGATGCTAAAGTCGTTTAGCATGGGAAACTCCAAGAGATATCTCATGTTGATGAGCCCTGGTGTGTATCTCTCTTAATAGTCCCCATAAACTCCAAACGGAGAGATCGCATGAGTAACTATCATGTATGCAATTAAATGTACGAGACTTGATGTTGATCAGTCATATTCTGGAGTTCACTGTGAGACAGTGAAAAACATCTTAAAGTACTTAACCAGCACTAAGGATGTGATCATACATGGTGGGTCTGAATTAAAACTAGAGGGCTTAACAGACTCAAGTTTTTTTTTAGACAGACCAAGACGACAGAAAATCCACTTTAAGGTAAGGTGTTACCTTGATCGGTGGTGCAGTGAATTGGAAAGGTTCCAAACAGCAAAGAGTTGTTGGTTTAGTGATAAAGACAAAGTATATAGCTGTAAATGAAGTTGCAAGTTGATTGTTTAGATGAAAAGTTCATTACAGAATTAGGAATAGTTCCTAAGTCTCATCTTGGATCTAAACATGTGTTGTGGCACTTTCATTTGATTATAAGAATCATTGAAAGATGGGAAATCACTATAGAGATAGTGGACTCTCAAGAACAACATTACATATCCATTAACTAAAGCTTATCCAACAGCAGGATAATCGTCACTTAGAGAAGAAGAGTATGAGATATCATGACGATTGGCTTTAGTGCAAGTGGGAGATTGAAAGTAGTATGCACACAAGCCAATCATGTTTGATGATAAAGCATATACTTTGTAACAATCTTATTCATTTATTAATAATAAGTATTAAAGGCTTTTAATTATCTACATGATGTTGTTTTATAATATGTGATAAACCCATAGTTTTAAGCAATGCTTTTAGAATAATGATGATGATCATTCTAATGAGATCTAAATTCTTAGAAAGCTTAAAACTAAAATAGTTCCCAATCGTTGGATTACAAAATTGGGGATTAGTAAATCCGGATAGATTGGTACATACGTTGCTTGCTCATTGGATGAGGATGATTGATCTCGTGATCTTTTGTGTGGAGACACTAAAGCAAGTATGAAGGTGCTTATTAGAGAATAAGTTCACTGAACTTGGCTCGCTAAGGAATACCTAATGGAGTTTTACTTGCCTATCAATAGGAATTCCTGTAGTGATAGTAGTACAAGTGATCCTTGGATTTGAGATCATCATTGTATCTTGTGTATGATGAGTTATACTTTGACTTATTCCTTAAGACCCTTAGGGTATATCAAAGGGTATGCTTGGGTATAAGAAGTTATACATGGAGATAATGTATGATCAATAAAGAATCTACCACTTCTAGTAAAAGAAGAGAAATGTCCTATGTGATTCGATAAATGACAACTCAAGAGTCCTTGGCCAGGCGTAATGAAATTAGAAAGGAGTTTCTAATTTGCATTATTTGAGTTGTGCATTTAAGAGTCGAAATACATATAATTAAATAAAATAAGACTTGTGATAATTCCATATCTTATATTTAATTGGGACATTGTATGGTGGAAGTATTGAATTGTCGGTAACTATTTACTCAAAGGTTCTTTTATGATTAATGTTGAAATCTATATTATCCGGAAAGTCGTTAATCGCTAGGAGGCTTATCCCTATTGTAGAATAAATATTATTTATTTAAATAAATTATTAGTTTAATTTATTTATTTAAATAAGATTAAATTGTTCTAATTGATTTATTCACAACCGGTTTAATATGGAGAACCTAAAGGGTCACACCATAAAGGAAGAATAATTATTTAAGAAGCAAATGGCATAATCGTAATAATAAGTTAAGTATATTTAATTTAATCTATGGGGATAGAATAAATTAAATAGCTTAATATTATTATTTAATATTTTGGAAATATTAAATATAAATTAATAAGAGGAGTCTTATTGTTATTATTACTATTATTATTATTTAATTCCTAAAGGAGCTTGGGTATTAATTAATAAAAGTACTCTCAAATATCCTAATAGATTAGAAGGCAAATTAATTAAAAGAGTTTAATTAATTATCCCTAATAAGATTAGGGAGCCTAATTAATTAAAAGAGTTTAATTAATTATCCCTAATAAGATTAGAGAGCCTAATTAATTAAAAGAGTTTAATTAATTAAAATAAAACCCAATTCCTTAATTGTTAAGGAGGGTTGCCCACATCTATAAATAAGAGGAGTCATATTATGGGTGAGGGGTTGTTGACGTATTCATAGAATACGTAATTCCAATAGTTGGGAGAGTACACCCCTTTCTATGAGAGATAAAAAAACTAGAGTTTTGCCAAATACCCATCTTCTTGAATTCTTCTTCTTCCTTGGTGGACCACCTCTGAGGCCAAACACTTGGGTGGCTAACGCGTTGATCAAAGGAAGGAACCAAACCCGGATTCAAGTTGAACGCGAAAAGGATTGGAGGTGAACTTGTACCTGAGGAAGCTCGGATCTTCAAGGGTATGATTCTTATTCTTTCTTTTTCGTTTAATTAATAATTGTGCATATAGGATGATCCGGGTATATGGTTTGTA
Organism: Panax quinquefolius; assembly: GCA_020205615.1. Classification (NCBI taxonomy): domain Eukaryota; kingdom Viridiplantae; phylum Streptophyta; class Magnoliopsida; order Apiales; family Araliaceae; genus Panax; species Panax quinquefolius. Next base: position 74,184,330 of record CM035163.1, read on the forward strand.
AATTTTTTAAACTCTGATTTTTACACGTTTCTGCTTATTTTGTGCAATATGATTGCGTTCATGTATATTACGAACCTAACAGAACCATCACTCCACACCCCGACTAGTTCCCGCTATATTCTCGCCTCCTCAGAAGAAAAATGGAACAAAAAGGAAAAGGGTGAGCTCAACTAGCCCAATAAAGAATATTATGACTAAGATAATGAACAGAAATTATCGTTAGCCTTCAATAAATCAGATAAAATATAATGGACAACAAGTTTTAGATCAATATTCGCAGTGGAAATAACAATTCATTAGAAGAGTTAAGTAGAGAATGAAATCTATTATCTTCTATGATTTAGAAGTCCATCATCAATATTTTATCTCCGTGACATCAATCAATATACATCTCAAATCAAATATTCATCTCTGCACTACGGGCCAAAGATATTCAGCTGTATCACCAGTTGGTCATGTTCATCTCATCACCTGTCCATCTTTGCACTACGGGCCAAAGATATTCATCAGGTAATTATTCATCTTTGCACTACAGGCCAAAGATATTCAGTTATATCACCATTTAGAACTGAGGATGATGAAAATAGTTTAAAGAAAATGAATTCAGTGAGATAAAAGAACAAAGATTTGGGATTCGTACTTTAGTTTATCCATGTTCAAAAATACTCCATAATAATCAATTGTGGAGCAAAATTCAAGAATGAAGATCAAACCATGGATACAATCAAACATAGTAACCATAATAGACAACTTGGACAAAGAAAAGAAAATTTAATTTTTTTGTGAATAGTGTCGTATTCGTGAATAGTATCATATACGTGAATAGTAACCCCGACACAAAAAGGTAATAATTTAACAATAAAATTCATATCAATATTTCGGTATAATGATATTAAAAGGAATAACATCATTTATGAAAAAAATAATATCCCTTACCTCAAAAGAATAGTACTTCTGACTGAAATATCGGATATAATGTTGATGAAATCTTGCACTGCTTATCAACTCTCAAAGTATCTAAATACTCACAAAAATACGCTCGATATTATAAAGAGAGAAAACTTCTGATTCTGGTGTGATTTTCAATTCTAACATAAACACCTTATTTATAGGAAAATGATTAGAACAACAAAGCAGAAAATTTAATAAAATATTATTATTTATAAAAAATTTCACGCCCACTTTTGAAAATCAGATTTTAGCATTTACAACACGCAAAAGGACAAGTGTGGGGCCCACCTTCTAGAAATCTCCACAAAAAATATTTTAAATCATTTATAAATTCAGAACCTTCAATAATTCATAATAAATAGCCCTTTTATCAGAAAAATACGAATCTTATGTCTATTCCATAGGAAATTTAATTCTCTATAACTTTGTAGAAGAAAGTTTTTCAAAATTCTAAACGAAAAATGACCGAAATTCATATACGGATGATTTTCAACACCTTCATTCCGATAAAATACTAATAAAATACCTTAACATTAATTCCTTCATTTATATCTACATATAATAAATATTTTCTTATTATATAAATCAATAATTAATTATTCATAAATAATATTACAGAACTACAATATTGACAACCAGATCGTTCCCAGGAAAGTGGGGCCCTTCTGGTAAAGATTTCTTCTTACTGACGAACAATTAAATAACCCCTCCTAGACAGAACTTCCTTAGACATTGCCAATAATGCTATCTAATAATATTATTCAAATAATATAAATTATTGATATGATAATTTGAAATACTGTGCAATGACAATTATTGAATCAATAATATAAAATATCAACGTAGCAATTATTGAATCAATAAAATAAAATATTGAACAGTATTTACTGTAACAATTATTGAGTAGTGACTTCTTACGTAAGAATCAATAAGTAGAATTATTGTGCAATAGTGTATGCTACTATGAAACACCGTGTATTACTGTATTTTAACCACCATGTATTCTAACAGTTTTAACGATAACAGTTACGCCGTTATTTTTAAAAAAACTCATTCGTGTCATTTTCTTCATCCGACAGTTTCTGTTAAGGGGCCCACAAATGACTGCGCCGTCGTACGAATATTCCCCGACAACAATGAGTATTTTATAACCACTTATTTAAAATATTTGCGCATTTTACCCATAACTAACCACATTAATCAAATCAATCCCTTACTATTCAAAAATAATAATTAGAGAAATTAAATCTTTATTCATAAAAAGTTGGGGTCTTACAACACCCGATTTGACAAAATAACCAAATGAGATATATAATAATGCTGGTAGTGGAATTTATGGTCCCACGAAGAAAATTAAACCAACTTGTACACGTTTTAAAAATAATTGAATTGTGGTCCAGACTACTTTAGAAAATTAGTGTGTCAGCAAGTCCTGCCAAACTTACTTTTGTAAAAAGAAAATAATTGAACAACATCTGCATATCATACTTATCTTTAATCAATACTTTACTAAAATAATTTAAATTCTATTAAAAGTCGGGATCAACATCGAATCATATTTATCTCAAACAACATATAAACCAACTAATAATTCATTATTCATTCAAGTTGTCTTTATTTATCGCTTAAAATTATTATTCATAATGCAAAACTTTAGAAGTGAATAATAAAACTTGAGAAATCTAAAACCTCATATATAATAATTTATTTTTAAAATGTCAATCCATTATTTTGGTATTAGCATCATTTTTACTTTAACAAAAATATTATTTTTGTTTTATCATAACTCATTCGTTACATGTGTGTTTACATCCCGACACCTCATGAGCTTACTAACACTTCTAAAATATTTAAAATAGTATTTTGAACTTTCCAAATAAATTTCACATATTTCGGATTATCCAACAATTTTCTATAATTTCTATTTATAAAAACTAGCATTTAATAGCTTCACAATAGAAATACTAACTTTACATACTTTTATATCCTTAAAACATCATCAATATTAATCTAATATTATTATTTTATTTTTAGCAAATTTCATAATTTTTCACCATTCATAGAATTTCCTATGAATTTCCTCTATTTTTAAACTAAACATAAATAGTTTAAAAGTACAATATATATTTCATTATTCAATAATTTTCCCAAAAATGTCTAGAAATTATAAAATAATATTATAAGATTTTTCACAAAGTTTCATATTTTTCAACATTCATAGAATTTTCTATGAATTTCTTCTATTTTCAAATAAGCTATAAATAGTTTTAAAATATAATAATTACTTCGATTTTGAATAATTCATCAAAATTTACAGAAATTCTAAGATAATATTATAAGAATTACGTAAAAAATATTTTAGACCAAATAATTTTTTTTTGATAAGTTAATTATAAATTCCAATATTCAGAAACTTCAATAATTCATAATAATTAGCACTTTTATCAGAAAAATACAAATCTCATTTCCTTTCCATGTAAAATTTAATTCTCTACAACTTTGTAGAAGAAAGTTTTTCCAAATTTTGACTCTAACATAGAGAGAAAGGCTTACCGAAAATTCTGCTACCAAAAATTCCGAATCAGTCACCTCTTAAAATTCATAATAAATCATATGTTAATCTTTAATGGTTCAAAATATGTGGACATATACTCAACTATATATGTATAACATATCCAAAAATCACAACGATACAACGGTTGGATTAAAAATATAACTCACGCAATAGAGCTTAAGAACACTGATTTTTTGGACTATGAGTCCTTCGGACCAGTTTCACTCAAACAGTCACCACGAAAAATCCACAAAGAATTTTTGGGTGATTCAAATTTCTTTGTTTATCTTACTTCCAGGGCTTTCTTTTGATATATGTCTCATCACCTAACTCATTATACACAAAGAGGTATGGATTTTACAAAATCAAGTAGTAAACTAATTTTTTTGAAAATTTAGATTTTCATTCTTTTTTTGATTTCTTGATTTCTTTCTTTCGATTCAAATTTTTGCAAGTTTAAATCATCCAATACGTACATAAGCATGTACTCTTTACATAAAATCTACAAAAACTAAAATAATCAAGATTTTAAAGAATACCTTTCTTGATTTTCTTTTATTCCTTCTTCTTCTTCTTCTTCTTCTTCTTCTTCTTCTTCTTCTCTCTCTCTCTCTCTCTCTCTCTCTCTCTCTCTCTCTCTCTCTCTCTCTCTTTCTTCTCCTTCCTTCCCATGAGTGGGAATGATGGGAGTACCTTATCTCTTTTTCTCCTCCCTTTATTTTATTTTCCTCCTCTTTTTTATCCCCCAATAATTCTCTCTCTCCCCCTCAATTTTCCAACATTCAGCCACCCCTTGGGGCCTATCCAGCATAATTAAATTTTCTTCCTCTTTTATTTACTCATTTATCCGTTTAATTTTTCATTTGATCATTTATCAATTTAACATTTTATGGTTCTAGAATAATAATCATAAATTAAATTGGACTTTTATTTCATAAAAGTCGGTGTCTTACAGGAGGGTCATATTTCACCCAATTGTCCTAACCCTAAGAAGAACCAATGGTGTTTTATATGTGGGTCGATGGACCACATGGCGAGGAATTTCCCAAAGAAGGGGTCGGAGGGTAGCAAAGGTACTAGTAGTGGTAAGCTAGCTATTACTAGACCAACACCACCGGGTAGACCTACGACCCGTACTTTTAATATGACTGTCCAAGATGTGTTTGCATCAGCGGATGTAGTAGCAGGTATTATCTCGGTCAGTGAAATAAATGCTTATGTGTTGTTTGATTCGGGTGCTACTTGTTCTTTAATAGCATATGAATTTGCTAAACTATTAGGATTACTCCCGGTAAGATTAGAAATTCCTTTAAACATTAAGGTAGCAAACGAAGAGATAATTCCCGTTGAGCATATTCATAGAAATTGTTGCGTAAATATTAGAGGTGACAAATTATCAAGGGATCTTATACCGATAAGGTTGGGAGAATTTGATATAATACTCAGGATGGATTGGTTGTTTAACTATGGACCGATAATAGATTGTCAAAAGAAAAGTGTGAACCTTCAGATTTCTAAGAAACCCAAGGTAGTGTTCTACGGTAGTAAATCACCGGGACGCTCTTGTTGTCTAACCATGACACAAGCTAGGAAGATGTTGAAGAAAGGGAGTGTAGAAACGAGAAGAACCATAAGGTAGGAAACTTAAAACTCAAACTTTTCATCCTTTAATCGCTTTCTAGCATGTTATGAAGTGTTGTGTTAGTGGTTGGATGATTCATTGGAATCATATAGTTTTCCCAGAGAAATAAGAAAGAATTAGCAGATTAAAAAGGTTAAATTATGTGTTCAAAGTGATAACGATTAAAAATAAAGAACATAGTAAAAGTTGTTGATAGATAAATCGAAAACCATCCGTAAGATGTTGTTGATGGACAAATTAAAAAACATTGGTAGGATGTTGTTGATGGACAAGTTTAAAACCATCGTTAGTAAATGGATTAAAAATTATGCTAATAACGAAGTTATGGTAAAAATTTAGTAAAAGACGTTAATATGGTTGTTATGACTTCCTAACAAAGTTATGATATGAGTTAATGAACCCGTAAATATAGACTTTCATAAGGACATTGTAGAACACGAAAAATATGAGCCATGGAATCAAGAACAAACTCAATCCAAGTTAGGATGAGTAAATTACGAAGAACGGACGAAAGAACATCAAGAACGCTAAGTTAAGAAAGTAAACATCAAAGGACTTTCAATTCAATGAATAGGCTAGTTAACGGATTCATGAATTATTTTTGTCAAGATAAATTTGAAGTATGTTGTGAAAGCTAGAGTTAGGCTTGGGAATGGAATCATTCTGATATGGGATTACGAAGCTAAGAGTTAACGAAGTGAGCGCCAGAATCATTTTTGTAAAAAACTAATTTAGGCAACATTTTCCCAGAACCGGCACCACAACTCCTGTTTTCTAGTTCAAAACTGGCGTCATAGCGCCAATTAGCAGGATGTCTGGATAAGGCAAGCACCGTATCACTGGGGTGGGTCCTTGCACATGAAATTTTGTTTTAAAACATAGAAAGAAGGGAATTTTAATGAACGATTAAGAACATAAATGTTCAATTATTGTATCACCATAATAAGTGATTAAAACCTTAACTAGAGGTTGAACCTTAATAGAAAAGAAGAATGATAGTAAACGTAAATTATGTAAAATGATGTAAACGTTTAGTATACGCGTTGAATGAACATGTTGGAATTACACTTGAGAGTAAGGCTTGAATGTTTGCGTAATGAAGATGGAAGTACAATGTATAAATGTTAGGAAACCATAATGAATGGAATGAACAGAATAAAGTTTGATTTTAATAATAATATCGTCAGTAACGAAGGAACTCGAAGTATAACTTGAGTCTAATTAAATGAATGAATATGATAGTAAGGAAAAGTAACGTAAAACACTTAACAAAATCAACAAGTGTTATAAAAGATTGCAAGGTCGTGTTGAGTATATGCAAGGGCATATAGCTTGAGCGTTCACGAAACAAAACCCTATTCATAAATTGTTTAGGAGGGTTGCCTACATCTATAAATAAGAGGAGTCTTATTTTGATTTGAGGTTAATGATATTTCCAAGAGTTGGAAGAGTACACATAATTTTATAGAGATAAAATCTAGGGTTTTGCCAAACACCCATCTTCTTGATTATTTGTTCTTCCTTGGTGAATCACATCTAGAGGCCAAACACTTAGGTGGCTAACGTTGATCAAAGGAAGGAATCAAACCCGGTGGATTCAAGTTGAACTTGAAAAGAAATTGGAGGTGATCTCATACTTGAGGAAGCTAGTTTCTACAAAGGTATAAATCTGATCTCCTTCTCTTTTCTATTGATTGATAATTATGCACAAAGTATGATCATGGTGATGGTTTAAAAATTTTAAATTTCATTTTCTCGCAGTCACGCTCCCGCACCTTTTATATAATTTGATTGCATAATCGCGCTATATACAAACCTAACAAAAGGCATGTCTTACTAGGGTTGAAACACTTTGATCGAGGATCCGGGGGTGGTGAGAACTCCATAATTTTTCCTTCATTAATCAACATACGTGTGATTTCTTCCCTAGACTAGCCCAGGGGGGTAAACTTTCTTTAGAACGTAAATTCCCGTTGGAGGTGAAATATAGATTCCCTAGCCATATTCTTCGTCGATTAATTTTTTGCTTGGAGGCAAATTTGATCTACTCTCAGTATTGGGACAGCTTTAGGAGATGTGGTGTTGATATGCCCTCGTAGGACTTGGTTGATCAACTGACGAGTCACCTGATGCTGGTATACGATTAGCTCCGCTAATTGGTCCACTTGTACCTTGATTGTGTTAAGTTTGTATATAGCCCAATCATGTAATCAAATTACAGAAAAGGTGCAGAAGCGCGATTAAACAGATTTTAAAATTTTTCATACAAACCATCACCATGATCTTACTTTGTGCATAATTATAAATCAATAGAAAAGAGATGCAGATCAGATTCATACCCTTGTAAAAACTAGCTTCCTCAGGTACGAGTTCACATCTAATTCTTTTAATGTTCTCCTTGAATTCACCGGGTTGGATTACATCCTTTGATCAATGTTAGCCACCAAAGTGTTTGGCCTCTAAAGGTGATCCGCCAAGGAAGAACAAATATTCCAAAAGATGGGTGCTTGGCAAAACCCTAATTCTATCTCTATTGAATATGTCAATACTTTTTCTTCCAACTCTTAGAAGTAAAGTGAGTAACTTGTGAAACCTTTACCCATAATAAGACTCCTCTTATTTAAAGACGTAAGGAACCCTCCTAAACTATTTAGGAATATGATTTTATTTTAATTAATTAGGCTCCTAATCCAATTAGAAATATATGAGAGTACTTTTATTAATTAATTCTCAAACTTCTTTAGGAATTAAATAATAATAGTAATAATAATAATAATAATAATAATAATAATAATAATAATAATAATAATAAGACTCCTCTTATTAATTTATATTTAATATTTCTAAAATATTAAGCTATTTAATTTATTCTATCACCATAGATTAAATTAAATACAATTAACTTATTGTCACGATTATGCCATTTACTTCTTAAATAAATATTTTTCCTTTTATGGTGTGACCCTTTAGGTTCTCCGTATTAAACCGGTTGTGAATAAATCAATTAAAAAAAATTCAAATCTTATTTAAACAAATAAATTAAACTATTACTTTATTTAAATAAATAACATTTATTCTACAATAAGGGTAAGCCCCCTTAACGATCAACGACTTTCCAGATAATATAGATTTCAACATTAATCATAACAGAACCCTTGATTAAATAGTTACCGTACAATTCAATTCTTCCACCGTACAATATCCCAATTAAATATAAGACATGGAATTACTTTAAAGTCTTATTTTATTTAATTTTATGTATTTCGATTCTTAAATGCACAACTCCAAATAATACAAATTAGAAACTCCTTTCTAATTTTATTCTGCCTTGGCTAAGGACTACTGGTTTATCATTTATCGAATCACATAGGACATTCACTTCATTACTAGAAGTGGTAGATTCTTTGTTGATCATTCATTATCTCTATGTACAACTTATTACACTCAAGCATACCCTTTGATCTATCCTAAGGGTCTTAAGGGATATATCAACACATAACTCATCATACATAAGATACTATGATGATCTCAAGTCTAAGGATCACTTATATTACTATCCTTACAGGAATTCCTATTGATAGGCAAGTAAAACTCCATTAGGTATTCCTTAGCGAGCCACGTTGAGTGAACTTATTCTCCAATAAGCACTTACATATTTTCTTTAGTGTCTCCAGATAAATAAACACGAGATCAGTCATCCTCATCCAATGAGAAAGCAACGTATGTACCAATCTATCCGGATTCACTAATCTCCTTTTTAGTAATCCAACAATTGGGAACTATTTTAGTTTTAAGCTATCTAAGAATTTAGATCTCATTATCATGATCATAATCATGATTCTAAAAGAATTACTTAAAACTATGGGTTTATCACATATTATATAACAACACCATATAGATAAAGTAAAAGCCTTTAATAAATTATCTTTCATTAATAAACGAATAATATTGTTACAAAGTATATGCTTTATCATATCAAATATGATTGGCTTGTGTGCATATCACTTTCAATCTCCCACTTTCACTAAAGCCAATCGCCAAGGTATCTCATACCTTTCTTCTCTATGTAATGATCATTATGTTGTTGGATAAGCTTCAGTAAATGGATATGTAATGTTGTTCTTGAGAGTCCACTATCTCTTTAGTGACTTCTTCTCTTTCAATGATTATCTAATCAAATGAAAGTGTCGCAACGCATGTTTAGATCCAAGATGAGACTTAAGAACTATTCTTAGTTGTGTAATGAACTTTTCATCCAAACAATCAACTTGCAGCTTCATTTACAGCTGTATACTTTGTCTTTGTCATTAAACCAATAAATATTTGTTGTTTGGAACATTTCCAATTCACTGCACCATTCAAGGTAACGATTTACCCTAAAGTGGATTTAATGTCGTCTTGATCAATATGAAAAACTTGATTCTTTTTAGCCCTCTAGTTTTTAATTTAGACCCACCATGAAATATGATCACATCCTTAGTCCTTGTTAAGTATTATAAGATGTTTTTTACTGTCTTACAGTGATCTTCTCCAGAATATAACCGATCAACATCAGTTCTCGTATATTTCATTGCATACACGATAGTAACTCATGCGATCTCGATTTTATTGGGGACAATTTAGAGAGATACACTGCATAACTCATCATCATGAGACCACTCTTGGTGTTTTCCGTGCTAAACGCCTTTAGCATCAAATGAATATACGTTCCTAGGGTTAAGCCAAGCATCCTTTTAAATTTAAATCTCCCCAATTTAGATAATGCTCCTCACAAATCATTCATGGAGGAATGTTTAGATAACATTATATTTACTTATTGAAGCATTGGTATGTCATTCCTTATCAGTGCTATATCAACCAATAATACTAAGAATGTCACGGTGCTCCCATTGTCCCTTTTGTACACACTAGATTCATTCTTTGTGTTTTTGATAAAATCAAAGTTGTTAGGAATAAGCATGTGAATGTTATTCCTTTATTCATATAATTTGAAGATGAAGATGATGAATTTAATGAATGAATATGCAAATATTTTTGCATTGATAAAAGTTGTAAAGTCCTTAATAAATGATAGACAATATGGACAAAGACTTAGATTGAAATGATCAAATATGTTAGTTTGATCCAATATGAATGAATTATTTTGTAAAAGTCCTTCAAAAGATCATGATGTATAAGGACTATAAATATAAAGAAAAAACTTATTTGGTTGGTCTATTTTGAGATGTAATAGATAAGCCTCAACAGAATCGTAGTCTGACGAGCCAGTTGGGAGATTGCAGAAGCCAAGGTAGAATCGTTGAGTATCGATAAAGTTTCTTCAGAATTGTAGTCTGTCTTGGAAGCCACACTCAGAATCATAAAGTTAGTTTGAGCGTCTGCCGAGCCAAGTCAAGAATCGTAGTCAGCTCTCCGAATCATGGAGTCTGCAAAACAAGCAAGTAGAGATCGTAGTCTATCAGAGCTTAAGAGAAATCGTAGTGTTCTTATCGATCAAGTTTGAATCAAGCACGAGAATGTCAAGACACAACGAACATGGTGTCTCTCTCTAGTTAGTAACAGAAGCACCAAGCCTCATCCATTTGGTGAAGGGTGAATTATATCAAGTGAAGAATCGCTTATAGACGTTGACATTTTGGGAATCCCAATGATCCAAAACTCATCCTTAGTATGTATCAAAGAAGCGTATAGAATAAGCCAAGGAAAGGACTGCATGCCTGCTAAAAACACCTTTTCACGTGTTAGGTGAGATAGTAATCTGTTGTGTCAGTGGGCCCAACGGCTAAAACATCAAATTTCCAAGAAGTCAACATCAGTGCTCAGAAATGCCTGATACATTAAATGTTACAACGGATGCCTTCAACGGAAACACTTCAAAAGCTCCATCACAAGCAAATCAGACAAAGATTTAAACCTAAAGCTCAAGCACACTCAACGTTCAAAACTCTACGATCAAGAAAGAAAAGCTTGCTCTGCTACTCAGTTCTTTTGAATGTATGCTTAACTGCAACTGAGCAGCACAACTCAAGAACTAAACTCTCATCAGAAGACAACGATCGTAGAGTCTGTAAATGAGCAGCAAAGTGTCAAAATAGTCAATCAGCTCACTAGTTCCTAAAGCAAGATAAACCAAGCTTGATCATAGACCAAACTGCAGAGCTAAGTACAAGATGGTAAAACATTGAACACTCTTAGAATCATAACAGATGTCAAATCAAGTCACCCTATGATTTCCTCAAACAAGATACGACCAAGTAATCGTAGAGTTTATAAAGGTCAACATCAGAATCGTAGAGGGCATTTGTCTGATGAGTGAGAATGTCTAAACAAAGAAGACTGGCATTCGAACGATGTGAGTTGAGGATCCCGATATACTCTCCAAACATCCTTGATGTAGATAGAGGAAACAAAAGGAAAAAATAACTACCTACTAGTCTGCTGAAAGTGACGTTTCAGAAGTGTTAGGTGATAAAGCAAACTAATGTGTCAGACAAGTCAAAAAGGAGTTCTCACATCAACCCTGTGATGCCTCCAAAATAGGTATATATTTATAGTACTAAATATAAATACAAACTTAATTATACAACATGAACTAAGAGTTTTTACACGAATATTGTCTCATAGACAATATCCAAACTCAAATTCAATCCTCATTACATTTATTATCACACTAAATAGTGAGGACTACTAAAATAACCATCTCGAACCATCACTCCATTCTTCGACTAGTCCCGGCTACGTTCTCATTTCCTAAAGAGAACAATGAAAGCAAAAGGGAGAGCGGAATAGTGTTATAATGCAGAATAAATTATCGTTAGCCTTCAACAGTGTTAAACTGATAAAATACAATAAACATCAAGTTTAACTGCAGTGGAACAAAAAGTCCATTAGAAGAGTCAAGTAAAGCATGATATCTACTATCTTCTATGATTTAAAAGTTTATCATCAATTTTATCGTTGAGACTCAGCTTAATAAATAATCCACATCACTGAATTATCCATGCACTACGAGCCAAGGATATTCATTAGTATCACAACCACAAATTATCCATGCACTACGGGCCAAAGACATTCGTGTTTTCACCAATGGTCATGATCATGCCAACCACTGTCCATCAATTCACTACGGGCCAATGAGGACTTTTACCACAACATTTGTAACATTACGGTCATGATTATACCGAATAATCCCTAGTCATAATCATACCTGTGACGCCCCCAAAATAGGTATACATCACCCATCTTGGGTCGCCAAAAACATGGTACTGAATAAAAATATAAACTTAATTATACAACATGAGCTGAGAGTTTTTACACGAATATTGTCGTCTAGACAATATCCAAACTCAAATGGAGTCCTCATTACATTTATTGTCACACTATTTTATAGAATAGTGAGGACTACTATAACACCATCTCGGACCATCACTCCGTTCCTCAACTAGTTTTAGCTGCATTCTCATTTCCTGAAAAGAACAATGGAAGTAAAAGGGTGAGCTCAACTAGCCCAGTAAGAAATATTATGACTATGATAATGCAGAATAAGTTATTATTAGCCTTCAACAATGTTAAACTGATAGAATATAATAGACAACAAGTTTAACTGCAGCAGAATAAGCAGTCCATTAGAAGAGTCAAGTAGAGCATGATATCTACTATCTTCTATAATTTAAAAAGTTTATCATTAACTTTATCGATAGGACTCATCTTAATAAATAAATCACATCATCGAATCATCCTTGCACTACGGGCCAAGGATATTCATTAGTATCACGTCCACAAATTAATCTTGCACTACGGGCCAAGAATCTTCGTGTAATCATCAATGGTCATGATCATACCGAATTATCCCTGGTCATAATCATACTAATCAACAGTCCATATAAGCATGATGATAATGACAATGATATAAGAATTCAATTAAAAGAAAGCAAAGGATAAATTTTTAAATATTTAGAATTTAATTTATCCAGAATTAAATAATGTCCAAATTGTCAACATGATACTGCTTTGTGGAGTAAAATTCAAGATTAATATCCATGTATCAAAAATAATTTTGACAGAAAAGAAATAAATTTTTCGGTGAATAGTAACCTATGAATAGTACCCTGTGAATAGAACTTCGGGAATAGTACCCCGACATGAAAAGTGCCCCGAATACCCGAGTGAATAATATTTAAGTGAATAGTAACCGGGTGAATAGTAACTTGTGAATAGTAACTCATGAATAGTATTCTGGCATGAAAAGTGCCCCGAATACCCGAGTGAATAATATTCTAGTGAAATAGTAACTCGTGAATAGTACCCCCAGCATGAAAAGTGACCCGAATACCCAAGTGAATAATATTATAGTGAATAGTAACTGGGTGACTAGTAACCCGTGAATAGTACTCTTGCATGAAAAGTCACCCGAATACCCGAGTGAATAATATTCTAGTGAATAATAATCGGGTGAATAGTAACTCGTGAATTGTACTCCGACATGAAAAGTGCCTCGAATACCCGAGTGAACAATATTTCAATGAATAGTAACATGGGTGAATAGTAACCCGGGAAAAATATTGATATTTAATAAGAAAGTTCATATCAATATTCCAATGAAAGGATACTGGATGAAGCGCAAAACTCAAGGATATTCCACTAATTTCAGGAATTATAGAAGCAATACTTACCATAGTAAGTTTAGATTTAAGAATATGAAAAGAAATTACATACGAAACTGCAAATGGATTTTCACCTGTCATACGGTACGTAATCCACGTAGACAGGTTATTCCGATATATTGAAGGATGAATAAGAAAACTAGTATTCTTTATTTATATGAAAGAAATAATACCCCTTACGAATACAACAAATAATATCCCTTACCAAATGAAAATAACATCCCTTACCTTAGTAGAAGGCTGGATACTACAAAATAGTGAAGTAGAAGAATACTCTTCTTCTTATTCTCTATAGTTTCTCTCTCTATAGTTTCTCTTGTGAATCTCAGTGAATTGGTGAGAATGAAAGAAAAATTAAGCTTCTATTTATAGGAGAATGGACTAAATAGTAACTAATTCATGAACGATCCAGATTGATTCACTATTAGAACGGACGGTCCATATTAATTACTATTAAAACCACAACTGATGGTCAAGATTGATTTACTTTTAAAACCACCACCGACGGTCCAGATTGATTTACTATTAAAACCACCATCGACCGTCCAGATTGATTTACTATTAAAACCACCATCAATGGTCTAGATTAATTTAACTTATTACACTTTGGTACCCATAAAGTTTTCCAAGTTTGTATTATTCCCCTCTAACTTTTGTAAATCACTTATTTTCAATAAACACATTCTTAATACGTCAACAATTATTCATCGTTAATATTATAACTCACAATATTTAACAACCAGATCATTCCTAAGAAAGAGGGGGCTTTTCGATAAGGATTTCTCCCTATTGGCGCGCAATTAAGTGACCAAACCTCTCCTCGACAGAACTTTCTAGACATCATTTATATTGTAAATAATAATATGAATAACTTTTTCATCTCAATTATTGATTTAATAATATAAAATATTATGCAAATGATACTGTGACAATAATTGAATCAAATAACGTGAAATACTATGCAACAATTACGGTAGCAATAATTGAGTAAACTGAGTGGCTTCTTACGTAAGCATCAATAATCAATACCGTGTGCTACTATACAACCATGAGTATTGCTGTACTTTTACCAACGGGTAGTTCAACAGTTTAACGGTAAAACTTTCGCTGTTATTTTTATAAAGAGATATTTCTGTCATTTTCTAACTACGACAATACTTCCGTTGTGGGGTCCACCAATGATTGTGTCATCGAACGAATATTCCCCGACCAAACGAATATTCCTTAACACAACGAATATTTTATATCAACTTGCTTACTTTGCAAAAAAATTCACATATCACCCTTAACTTTAACCTTTTATTAATTAAACCATTTATTAAATAGAATAATAATTATAAGAAAATTAAATACTTTAATTTCATAAAATTCGGGGTCTTACAATCTCCCCTCCTTATGAAATCTCCCCTCAAAATTTGGTGAGAATGAAAGAAGAATGAGCTTCTATTTATAGGAAAATATAGTTTCAATAATTGCACGTTTTGGGGCTCGAATTGTTACAGTATAGTACCTTCATCTTTTCCTCCATTTTTAATTTAGTCCTACAAGTATTATCAAACTTGCACCACCTCCCCTAATAGTACATGCATGTGAATCAATAGTTGCATTCATTTAAACAAATAGTTATATGCATGTGAACTAATAGCAATTAATTGCTCATTTATCCGATTAATTACCTGATTGGTCAAATTAACCCTCCAAAAATAAATTATTATCAAAATAAATTTCGATTTCCACTAACACTAATAATCCCAACACAATGTAAATATCAATTTAATCTTTAATCAATACGAACTTATTCATCATTAATATTATAACTCACAGTATTTAACAACCAGATCATTCCCAGGAAATGGGGGGCTTTCCGATAAGAATTTCTCCCTATTGGCGTAATTAGGTGACCAAACCCCTTTCCTCGACAAAACTTTCTTGACATCGTCAATATTGCAAATAATAATATGAATAACTTTGTCATCTCAATTATTGATTTAAAAATATAAAATATTATATAGAAGATATTGTGACAATAATTGAATAAATAATATGAGAGATATTATTCAGCAATTACTGTAGCAATAATTGAGTATAATTGAGTGACTTCTCACGTAAGCATCAATAATTAATACCATGTGCTACTATGCAACCACGCGTATTACTGTACTTTTACCACCGGGTATTTAAACAGTTTAACAATAAAACTTTCGCCGTTATTTTTATAAAAAGAAAATTCTATCATTTTCTAACTCCGACAATACTTCCGTTGTGGGGTCCACCAATGATTTTGTCATCGTACGAATATTCCCTGTTAAGACAAGTATTCTCTGACCAATCAAATATTTTATAACAACTTGATTACTTTACAAAATTTGCAAATATTACCCATAGCTATAACATTATATCAAATCCACATCATAATATTATAAATATATTTTGAGAAAAAAATATAATCTGTATTCATAAAAGTTGGGGTCTTACAACCTCCTCTTCTTATGAAATTTCGTCCTCAAAACTAGGGTACGTACCTGATATGTCAAAGAGGTGAGGATACCTTGACTTCATTTCAGATTCTAACTCCCAAGTCATTTCTTCAACATCGTGGTTTCTCCACAAAACTTTGACTTAAGGTATAACCTTGGAGCGTAGAATATGATCCTTCTTATCCAAGATTTTAACAAGTACCTCTTCATTCGTTAAATCTTTTGCTATCTAGTTAGGTTTTAATTCAATAATGCGGTTCTGGTCTTTCACATATTTACGTAATATAGATATGTGAAAAATGTTATGAACATGAGATATATTTAGCAGTAAGGCGAGTCTATAGGCCACAGTTCCTACTCGATCGAGGATTTCAAATAGACTAATAAAATCAAGGGTTTGAGCTTTCCACACTTCATAGACTCTTACTTCTAGAATAACACATTCTTGTACTTTCTTCTTCATATTCATCAGCTCCGGGTGTGTAGCTTGAGCGGCTTTAACTTTATCGATTAACGTCGATTCTATTCATATATTTAACATCATCATGTGGGTCCCTAGAGTCTTTAACTCTATCTCCATCATTTGAAAATTATACAAAATGGGTCTTTGTGATAACGACATAGCACTCGTAATCGCATACGATCTTCTACTCAACGCGTCAGCTTCCACGTTCGCTTTTTCCATGATAGTATTGAATGGTATTATCGCAATCTTTCAACAGCTCGAGCCAACGTCTTTGGCGCATGATACTTTCATTTTAGTTGAAGAAATATTTGAGGTTTTAGAAATGAGTTTTGTACCGGCGTTAATATAAAATTTGATTTCACGCTCTAGGGGTAGGCCAAGAAGTTCTTCGGGGTATACGTCACAAAATTTATTAACGATAGAAATATCAGTCAAAATTGTGACTCTCATCCAAGACTTGGATACCACGTCACATTAATACCTATCAACTTGCCACCGTTATTCACGGCTTCCCCTACGGAAATTCTGGCTTTGGTGCATTCCAAGACTTGGAAGTCAGCAGCGAAAGGTTCGGGGATCTTTACTTATGGCTTAATATGAAAGTGATTGACTTTAGTGGTTTGGTTGCTTAAATTCGCATAATAGGTTGGTTAGGAAGGCTAACAACCTTACAAAAAAAATCAATTTTAGCATGATGAGTTACGAAAAGCGCTCTCAGTTGAACCACCGATTTTGACTTGTCTGGGACAGCCTTTGGTGTCATCATTACCGCTGGAATTGACTTTTGATATAGGGCATATTCCACCCTCAACTGCTTCGTCGTACTCCTGATCCATGATCTGAATCATTAATCTTTGATCCATATCGATTTGGGGTTGACCACAATGTACAGGGTAATTCAAAACTCGATGTTGGGTTCACCCAATTGCTGTCCAAAAAGAGAAATACATATCATCTATTTTAGCCTTCTTGGATTGGACTTCTCTTTCCACAATATCAACGCGTCGTGCGGCTTTTACCTATGCATCCTTCATTCTCACCTGTTCAGTTGTTTCTTCTTTCAGCTGATCCTTGACATTTGAATTCTTAGATTCTAGCTTTATCATCTTATACTCTACCAAAGAGTGCTTCTGTTCAAGCATCACATATTGGGTAACACAAGCTTGAATTATTGCATCATTTTGCTCCAAGAGCCTGCCGTTCTTTAGCCTACTCTTCTAACTCTTGAATACGATTTTGCAGTTCTACATTTCGATCTTAAATTTCTTCTAATAAATTTTCCTCAGGTTCCTCTTCTTCCTCACTCTCAGCTGCTACCTCTCCGACTAGCTCGGGTGCAACTATTGATTCTTCACTCACCACATGGATATCTCTAGTTTCTTCTTCGCCTGATATCCTACAATCAAGTTTAATAACTTAATTAGTACTCCCAATAAAAATCTTTGTTATAACAAGATATTATACTCCAATATGTATTCTTTATATGAATCTCCTCGATTCAGTACTTAAAACTCTATATGAGTCCATCTCTTGATTTTCAGATGTCATTTAACTATCATAAAATAAGGGTTAATTGACATGCCACATATTATCCCTATACTTTGACCGACCAATTAAATAACAAATAAACTTAGGTAGGTCATACTAGCGAAGGATTAACCTGTCTCTCCCCTCCTAGTTTTAGTCTCACATCTCAGCCAGGGATCATATCTCTAATCTTTGATACCAACTGTGACGCCCCCAAAATAGGTATACATCACCCATCTTGGGTTGCCAAATACATGGTACTGAATACAAATACAAACTTAATTATACAACATGAGCTGAGAGTTTTGACACGAATATTGTCTCATAGACAATATCCAAACTCAAATTCAATCCTCATTACATTTATTATCACACTAAATAGTGAGGACTGCTAAAACAACCATCTCAGACCATCACTCCGTTCCCCGACTAGTCCCGGCTACATTCTCATTTCCTGAAGAGAACAATAAAAGCAAAAGGGAGAGCTCAACTAGCCTAGTAAGAAATATTATGTCTGAGATAATGCAGAATAAATTGTAGTTAGCCTTCAACAGTGTTAAACTAATAAAATACAATAAACATCAAGTTTAACCGCAACGGAACAAAAAATCCATTAGAAGAGTCAAGTAAAACATGATATCTACTATCTTCTATGATTTAAAAGTTTATCATCAATTTTATTGATGAGACTCAGCTTAATAAATAATCCACATCACTGAATTATCCATGCACTACGAGCCAAGGATATTAATTAGTATCACAACCATGAATTATCCATGCACTACGGGCCAAAGACATTCATGTTTTCACCAATGATCATGATCATGCCAACCACTGTCCATCAATGCACTACGGGCCAATGAGGACTTTTACCACATCATTTGTAACATTACTGTCATGATTATACCGAATAATTCCTAGTCATAACCATACCAATCAACAGTCCATCTATGCACGTAAGCCACAAATGACTTTCATCACAATATAAGCATAATAATGATGACAATGATATAAGAATTTAATTAAAAGAAAGCAAATGATAAATTTTTAAATATTTATAATTTAATTTATCTAGAATTCAATAATGTCCAAATTGTCAACAAGATACTGCTTTGTGGAGTAAAATTCAAGAATAATATTGTATCAAAAATGATTTGGACAGCAAAGAAATCAATTTTTGTCATGAATAGTACCCCGGGTGAATAGTACCGAAGTGAATAGTACTTCATAAATAGTACCCGTGAATAGTACTTTGTGAATAGTACTCGAGAATAGTACTTTGTAAATAGTATCCTGTGAATAGTACTTTATGAATAGTATTTCGTGAATAGTATTCCAGAATGAAAAGATTAATAATTATCAAGAATGCTCATAATAATATTTCCATAAAAAGATACTGGATGAAGCGCATATATCAAAGATATTCTTCTAATTTCATGGAGTATAGAAGCAATACTTTAACAGAATGAGTGTAGAATTAGGAATATGAAACGAAATAATATTACTCACATACTATAGAGTATGGAAGAAAATATTATTTCTTACGAATACTGAACAAAAATAATACCCCTTACCTTAGAAGAAGACTGGATACTGGAATAGTGAAGTAGCAGAATACTCTTTTTCTTTCTCTCTATAGCTTCTCTCTCTGTAGCTTCTCTCTCTATAATTGCTCTTGTGAGTCTTAGTGAATTGGTGAGAATGAGAGAATAATGAGCTTCTATTTATAGGAAAATATAGTTTCGATAATTGCACATTTTCGGGCTCAAATTATTACAGTATAGAACCTTCATCTTTTTCTCCATTTTTAATTTAGTCCTACAAGTATTATCAAACTTGCACCACGTCCCCTAATAGTATATGCACGTGAATCAATAGTTCCATTCATGTGAACAAATAGTTATATGCGTGAGAACTAATAGCAATTAATTACTTATTTATTCGATTAATTACCCAATTGGTCAATTTAACCTCCAAAAATCAATTATTATCAAAATAAATGTCGATTTCCACTAACACTAATAATCCCAACATAATGAAAATATCAATTTCATTTTTAATCAACACGAACTTATTCATCATTATTATTATAACTCACAGTATTTAACAACCAGATCATTCCCAAGAAAGAGGGGTCTTTCTGATAAGGATTTCTCCCTATCAAGCGCCTGATTAGGTGACCAAACCCTTTTCTCGTGTAACTTTCTGTACATCGTCAATATTGCAAATAATAGTATGAATAACTTTATCGTCTCAATTATTATTTTAAAAATATAAAATATTATGCAGATAATACTGTGACAATAATTGAATAAATAATATGAGAGATATTATGCAACAATTAATATAGTAATAATTGATTATAACTGAGTGACTTCACACGTAAGCATCAATAATCAATACCGTGTGGTACTATGCAACCACGCATATTACTGTACTTTTACCACCGGGTATTTAAACAGTTTAACGGTAAAACTTTAACCGTTATTTTTATAAAAAGACATTTCTGTCATTTTCAAAATCTGACAATACTTTCGTTTTGGGGTCCACCAATGATTTTTTCATCGTACAAATATTCCCTATTAAAACGAATATTCCCCGACCAATCGAATATTTTATAACAACTTGATTACTTTGCAAAATTTGTAAATATTACCCACAACTATAATATAATATCAAATCCACACCATAATATTCAAAATATAATTTGAGAAAAAAAAAATATTTATTCATAAAAGTTGGGGTCTTACAAACCCAGTATGTCTACATCAAAGATTTCAGAATATCTAAAGCACTAAATGCTCTAAAGGAAGATCTTCAATGAAAGACTCCCAACGGCTATGTTCTAACAGGAAGATGATAGATGATTCTATAAAGAGCCGAAGCTTCAAAGTCTACAGGGTTGTTGACTTGAGAAGAAAAAAAGGTCATATAGAGCTTAACAAAAAAGGTCTCCGAGAAAGTGAGATCACCACAGAAGAGTGAAGCACAACTAATGAAAGTTCTACAATGATAAAGCTTCACTCTATACAAAGGAGTATGACAATGAAGTGGCATCTGTACTGAGAGCCAGAAGGCCAAGAAGACAACAACTTGAGTAGCATATCAGAAAGAAGAATACTTGAGCCACTCTACATCTCACCATGAACACACTGAGCTGAAGAGGAGAAGATACAGAACCGAATCTGTGCACAAGACAACAAATGTTCAAGGACTGCTAAGTACCCAAAGAAGTCAAGCTGATATGCAAAGACTTAGCAGTACCTCAATGGTGATGGTGTGCAATGTTGAATATCAGATGAAGACAAGCATCAAAAACAAAGAACAACAGTACCAAAAGTTGAGTCAGACTGCTAAGTACCAATAAGATGTTTGTGACACCCTCAAATCTGGGTACTTTCAACCCACAGATATGGTGTTACACGGTACTTCTAACTATACATTCATTCCATTGAAACAACATCAAAATGATTGTATTTACTACATTCTTATTACAATAATAATAATAATAATAATAATAATAAATCATTTCCCAAGTTCTATAATCGATACATTCTTCGTTTATCATAATATAATTCTTACAAACATACTAGTCTATTACAGGATAATCTACTTATCCATCTTAGCTTTGCCTTTATCCCTACTGGGATCCTTAGTTCTTTCGGCCTTAGCTACAATCATATAATTCAAGCAAGAAGTGAGCATAACTAGCTTAACAAGTCTAGCAATAGATAATATTAATACCACGTCAAGAATTATATGATTATATTCAATAACAAAACAAGTAGCTATAAAGTACTATGAGACATTAAATAGCACTTTTTTCACTTCATAACACAATTCCAGAGTACATATAATAACTAATGGATTATGAGCTGGTCAAAAGACCATGAACATTCTCTTTTGGTTTTCATTCATGAAAAAGGACAACCCGACACTAAGTTCGTAAGTCCGATATATCTTATGAGCACTTCTAGGTGATCAACATATAGTACTCTATGTTGATCAACACTCATCCGTTAAACGTATCTATGTTTAAGTTTTGGCAAACTTGCGTGCTCATCGAATAATCGATGTAAAATACATTTGTTTGCTCATACTCAAGCATACCTTAAATCCGTACCAAATACTTGGCATAAGATAGCGTTAACAGTTCTATATCAAAAAACTTGTAAACAAATCAATCTAACTTTTAAGAATAGTCTAGCCAAGTTAAAACTGGCATCGACCCTTTCGTAAGACAATTCATGCATCTCATAACATAAATCACAGAAAACTTGGCTAACACGAAGGTTAGACAAGCGTTAAGAAAACTTGCCTTCAAGTGTCTTCAAATAATTATTCAATAGTTCTTGGTGTATTCAAATAGCACACTGTAATTAGTTACCAAATAATCTAATCACATTGTTTTTACCAACTTCTTTCTCTTCTATATCTTAATTGAATTTATTTCAATAATAAAAGTCATTTTAACTTAAATATCTTCCATTACGGCTTAATAACATATATTACGTCACTAAACCAATACTCAACTATAGTTGGTTAATTACCAATGTTGAATACAATTCACTTCCTTATACATCGTGTTCTTTATTTTATAATATGACATTCAACTCCTAAAGTCATCAATATATATACTATATAGGAATGGTCTTAACATGTATGTTAAGTGTATACATGGCCCATTATTGGTTTACAAAAATTTGGGATTAGGAACTAAGTTGGTCAACTTTTCTCCACTACCAGCGCTGCGGTGCTAGCCTTCAATACACTATTGGCACTGTGGCGCCAACTAACAATATGTTATTCCCCGTCTCGGCGCTGTAGCGCGAGACTTACTCCATATAGGTGGTGCTACGGCACCATTCTCCAGTAGCTGAGTCTCCCTACCCGGTGCTGCGGTGCGAAAAATAAAGCTTGGGGTGGCGCTATGGCACCTCCCCTGAGCCCTTGATTTTTTTTTTACATTTTCCAATACGATTCTTCCCGGACTCATAACTTAGTCGTTTTAAGTCAGAATTTACTCGTTAAAAAGCCGTTTTCTCACACATTTCATGTACTCAATTTCATCCAGACAAAAATAGTTTTTAAATCTGTTAACATTGAATTCACTATTTAACGTTCTATTACCCGTTCGTTTAACGCTCGTGAGCGTTAATAGCTCATTTTCTTCGTTCTAAGTCGGAATTCGACCGTTCTTGAGTCCACGAGTCTTGAACACCTTGTTCTACGTTACGCCATCGAAAACTAGGATTTCTGAATTAAACGGTGAGTTTTGACTACTAATTTGGAATTATATGATTTCAACGTTTAATGCCTAATTTCGTAAATTTTGTCATAACTTCGTTACTCGTGTTTTATATGCCAAATCAAATGGAACCAATCCATTGATTCATTGTCTATAACCTAACCAAGCAAAATGTACATACCCTATAAATGATGGTTTTCAATTTATCCATCAACAACCAAATAAATGTTCAATGGTTTATCCGTGATTAACTTACTTAAACGCTTATGATTCCAACAGATACATGGCTTATCAATGTCTAATTCACTAATAGCCTTCCTTATTACTCTGGAAGAGACATGCTCTGCACCAAATCATAATTCTCTACGAAAAATAAAATTAAAAGAATCGAATACTAAGGTTTTACGAATTATTACCCTAACGTTCTTCACGTTCTTGCTTAAAACTTGGATGTTTTGCTTCAAGCTCACTTGATTACTTGTTATCTCACTTTTCTCTCTCTCAATAAATGTTGGTCAATGTTTGTAAAACAAAAAAAATGAACTAATCTAGCTTCCTTATATAAAAAACCAAATGGATGGCAAAATAGTCAAATGTTCCACCTCCTTACTATTCATTACTTTGCAACCAAGTAAAACACTTTACTTGGCCACCACGTTGGCGGCCCAAATGCTTTATTGGATCCCACATAGGTTGCCCTCATGGGCTTTACCCATGTGGTGATCCATCGGGTTGATTTGCCATTCGATTTCTTGGATCGGGCTTAATTTAACCTAACATTGGGCTTTAATACTACTCAATCTTGGGCTTCATTTACTAAACTTTGGGCTTCACATCATCCAAGTCCAATTGGATTTGACAAAGTCCAATTACTAAGAGTCCATTAAGAATTAATCGTATTCCACTCGTATAACTCACATATTCTCTTCATATACTATTCGTACGATATTCGTATTATATGACATAATAATCTTCATACTATACTCGCATAATAACTAGTATCATACTCGTATTTCACACGTATAATAACCCTAATCATTATACGCAGTCATTTCCTTTCTGAAACTCACTTTTCCTAACCCTTAGGTTTTAGGTCCGTAAGCGAAAACTTCGTTTGCCATAACTGAAATATTATTGGATGATCCATCTCATCTTAGAATTCTATCATTACGTGTTTGTCATAATTTTAAACTTAATTCCCGAGCAGAAACAGATGAATAATGTTTTTACGAAAATTTCTCAGAAAACTTTTATTTTCATCTTGGAAATTCAAAACAATTAATCCTAGCACATAGCCAAAATCCTAACCACATCCGAACATTCTAGGTTATAGAACGACCTTCAAACAGATTACTCACATAAATAAACAATTAAATTCATTTAATTAAATTAATCAAATAAAAATTTAATTCACATAAAAATCTGATTTTCTCGGGTGTTACATTCTCCCCCCTTATAAGGATTCTGTCCCAAGAATCTCGCTACAATTACATAAACAAATGAGGAAAATTTTTCTTCATTTTACTCTCGAGTTCCCACGTTGCTTCTTCGACACTGTGGTTCCTCCAAATCACCTTCACCGAAGGTATTATCTTATTTCTTAAAACTTGTTCCTTCCTATCAACAATCTGAACTGGAAGTTTTTCATAAGTTAAGTTTTTTCTATCTAAATAGATTCGTACTCTATTACGTGTTTGTAGTCCAGTTTATAAGGACGCAACACTGACACATGAAATACATTGTGTATTCGTTCCATCTCTGGAGGTAAAGCTACTTCATAAGCTACCTCTCCTACCCTTCTTAAAATTTTAAAAGGTCCTATAAACCTTGGACTTAACATCCCTTTCTTTCCAAAACATATCTTCCCTTTCCAAGGAAACACCTTCAGAAAGACATACGATCCTACCTAAAACTCCCACTTCTATCGGTGAGGATTTTCATACTTCTTTTTTCTATCTTGAGCCGCTACTAATCGAGTACGTATTAACTTTACCATGTCTGTCGTTTGTTGTACAATCTTAGGTCCCAACATCCGACGTTCATCTACTTCATCCCAAAACAGAGGATTTCTACACTTCCTCCCATATAACGCTTCATAAGGCAGCATGCCTATACTAGCGTGAAAATTATTATTATACGAGAATTCCACCAAAGGCAGATGTTCATCCCAACTTCCCTTGAAATCCATAATGCAAGATCTTAACATATCTCCTAGTGTTTGAATCGTCCGTTCACTTTGTCCATCCGTCTGAGGATGATATGTTTTACTCAACTTTAACTGCGTTCCCATTTGCTCTTGCAAACTTCTCCAAAAATTCGATGTGAATCGTGGATCACGATCTGACACAATCAAAACAGGAACTCCATGTCTTGAAATAATTTCTTTGACATATAATTTAGCCAATTATTCTAGGTTATACCTAACTCCTATTGGTAAAAAGTGAGCCGATTTCGTCAATCGATCCACTATTATCCAAATAGCATTGTATCCCTTCCTTTTCATTGGAAGTCCCACTATAAAATCCATTGTGATATGCTCCCATTTCCAATCTAGAATCTCAAGTGATTACAATAACCCGCTTGGTCGTTGGTGTTCAGCCTTAACTTTCTGACAAGTTAAGCACGTATTAACATATTCTGCGATATCTCTCTTCATGTTTGGCCACCAAAGGTTCAGTTGAAGGTCTTGATACATCTTAGTACTACCTGGATGTATCGAGTACCTCAAACTATGGGCCTCACTCATTATCTCTTCTTTTAACTCAGAATTATCTAGAACCCAAATTCTTCCTTCAAAATGAAGTAATCCTTCCTTATCAAGGTTATACTTAGTCTTCTCTTCATCCTTCATCCTCTTCTTCACTCGCTCACATTCTTCATTACCTAATTACACTTTTTTAATCCGTTCCACTATGGTTGGTTGAGTCTCCATTGCGAATAACATCTCTACCGTTTAATTCGATAATTGAACTTCTAGCTCCATTCTTGCCATCTCCGTTACTAACTCATTCTGAGTCGTTAACATTGATAGCTTTTCTCTACCCTTCATACTTAGCGCGTCGACTACTACATTTGCCTTTCCTAGATGATATAAGATATCACAGTCATAATCTTTTATCAACTCTAACCACCTTCTTTGTCTCATATTCAACTCCTTCTGTGTGAAGATATATTTTAGACTTTTATGGTTCATGTATTTCTCACACTTCTCTCCATATAAATAATGTCTCCATATTTTTAAAGAAAAAACTACAGCTGCCAATTCTAGGTCATGAGTAGGATAGACCTTCTCATAATCCTTCAACTGGCGTGACACATACGCAATGACCTTGCCATGTTGCATGAGCACGTAACCCAGTCCTCTATGCGAAACATCGCTATAAACTACAAAATTCCCCGTATCATCTGGCAAAGACAATACAGGTACCTCACTTAACCTCCTTTTTAGTTCCTGAAAACTATTCTCACACTTCGCAGTCCACACATACTTCACTGACTTCCTCGTCAAATTCATCAACGGAGTAGCTATTTTAGAAAAGTCCTGAATGAACCTTCTATAGTATCTCACTAACCCCAGAAAACTCCGAACCTTAGTTGGCGTTTTTAGCTGTTCCCAATTATTAACTACTTCTACCATCACTGGATCCACAGAAATGCCATCTTTATCAATAATATGTCCTAAAAAATGCATTATTTCAAGCCAAAATTCACACTTAGTGAATTTCGCATACAATTTCTCCCTCCATAGTGTTTCCAACACTATCCTTAAATGTTCAGCATGATCTTCTAGCATCTTAGAATAGACTAGAATAACATCAATGAACACTATGATGAACTTTTCTAAATAGTGTTTGAACACTCTGTTCATCGTATCCATGAATGCGGCTGGCGCATTAGTCAACCCAAACGACATAACCAAAAGCTCGTAATAACCATAGCGAGTTCTGAATGTCGTCTTAGGTATATCTTCCTTCCTTACTTTCAACTGATGGTACCCCGTACGCAAATCTATCTTAGAAAAATATTTTTCCCCTTTCGACTGATCAAATAGATCATCAATCTTGGGCAATGGGTATTTATTCTTAATCGTTAACTTGTTCAACTCTCGATAGTCGATACAAAGTCTTAACGATCCATCCTTCTTTTTTACAAAATATACCAGTGCTCCCCACAGAGACACACTCGGTTAAATGCACTTCCTATCTAATAGTTCTTGTAATTAAACCATTAACTCCTTCATCTCCACTGGCGCCATCCTATATGGTGCCCTAGAAACTGGTGCCATTCTTGGCAACAAATCAATCACAAACTCGACCTCCCTATCCGGTGGAAGACCTGGTAATTCATCTGGAAATACATTCGCAAACTCTTGTACTATAGGTACCTGTTCCAATGATGCTCCCACTCTTTGGGTATCCACACATGGCACAGGTATCCTATAAACCCCTTCCTCAACATTTTCCTAGCTTGTGTCATGGTTAGACAACAAGAGCATCTCAGTGATTTACTACCGAAGAACACTACCTTGGTTTTCTTAGAAAGCCAAAGGTTCACACTTTTCCTATGACAATCTATTATAACCTTATAGTTAATCAACCAATCCATACCGAGAATTACATCAAATTATCGCAACCTTATCGGTACTAAATCTACCGATAATTTGTTACCCCTAATATCTACGCATCAATTCCTATGAATATGTTCAATGGAAATTATCTCTTTGTTTGCTACCTTAACATCTAAAGGTATTTCTAATCTTTACGGGAGTAAACTTAATCGCTTAGCAAATTCACATGCTATAAAAGAACAAGTAGCACCTGAGTCAAATAACACATAAGCATTTATTTCATTGACTGGAATGATACTCACTATTACATCCATTGATGCAACCGCAACTTGATCTTGGGATATCATACTAAAAGTACGGGCCGTGGGTCTACCCGACGATGGTGTTGGTCCAGTAATGACTAACTTACCACTACCAATACCCTTGCTACCCTTCGACCCCTTCTTTGGGCAATTTCTTGCCATGTGGTCCATCGATCCACACATAAAACAACCCTGGTTCTTCTTAGGATTAGGACAATTGGGTTAAATATGACCATCCTGACCACAGTTATAACAAACCGACTTTCCTTTCAGACAGACTCCTAGATGAGTCTTCCCGCATATCTTGCATGCTTCGATCCTACATTTAGGATCCCCTTGTTTCACTCTAGTATTCCCGGAGTTTAAATTCTTCCTCTTGGGCATACTCCCACTGCCACTAGCTCCCTCCACCTTGGGTCCTCCTTCTCCTTTACCCTTATTCTTCCTCTCCTTATTGTATTGGCTCAAAGCTTCACTACCACCCTCCGCAATGATTGCTTTCTCCTGAATGGTCCCATATGAAGCACTCTAGAAAATAGAAATTCTACTATAGAGTCAGGGTTTCAGTCCTTGCTCAACCTACAAGCCTTCCTCTCCTCAGTGTCCACTTGGTGTGGAGCAAACCTTACCAATTCATTGAATTTGGCCTCGTATTGGGGAACCGTCATATCACCTTATTTAAGTTCTAGGAACTTAATCTCCATTCCTCCCTGCATGTTGGTAGAAAAGTAGTTCACGAAGAAAACCTTTTAAAATTATTCCCACGTAACAGTCATAGTTCTAGCCCCACCCTGGTGAGCCTCCCACCAGAAGTTGGCTTCTCCTTTCATCATATAGGTCGCTAAAGAAGTCTTTTGCGCCTCTCTTACATTTGTAATAACAAATGCCTTCTCTATTTCTTTTACCCATGTTTGGGCCTCTATTGGGTCCATAGTTCCTTTGAACTCCGGCAGACCTAGGCTCTAAAATTCTTTAAAGGTAGTCGTTCTGGCTACCCTAGGTTCTGCGGGTGCTCTACCCCCAGTTTGGTTAAATGCAGTTATTAATAAATTAACGCACTCTTGCATAGGGTTATTCTAACCCCCTTGGTTATCGTTATGGGATTCAGCTTCCTGATTATGTTGTCTTCTTCTTAACGATATTATTCTGATTAAATAAATAAAGTTTCATTATTATCTATTTACTTACTCAGTTATCATTCAACAACAATAACTCATACCGCATCAAAGCACATTTAATAAAAACCTCGTTATATTAATATGCTTCTTCATAGTTCAAAACTATTAACAATTTGATTCCATATCCAAAAGTTATTACATTTCTATCCCGCAATTAACTTCTACAAAAATTGGGATTTAAAAAAAGATTACCCTTTAATTATTCAAAAGAGGGTTTTATGTCACTACACATACACAAAAAGATCTACAGATCTACTAATACTGCATCATAGCATTCTCATGCTTCTAATTTGCAAGAATCGACACAATATCTTGACTAATAGTATGTCGAGTCTGTCCCGACTCAATGGAATAACAAGTAATTTTTAGCTTGAAATCCTCTTGAGCACTCTCATGGATGTAAGACATTCGTGTTATCTTTTGGTTCTTCTTAACTAGTTCCTTACAAAGCTCTACTGCCTCCTTATTATAATCCCTCACCTTATCTGTCATGTGCACCTTCTCGTCGGGCTCTAATTCAAAATCTACTTCTGCAGACTCATTCGCTTCCTAGAGATCACTAATCTCCTTATTCTGGTTCTGCATAACAGTGCGCAGTTTCACATTCTGGTCAAGCACCGCTAGATACAATGACCTCATTGCGTTTGGAGGTGTTGGCTCTAGTGCAGGTACCACCGTATTAAACGATTCTACCTCCATCTCCTCATCCCCATCGACCACCATATTGAGATATGACGCTGATCCCAAGTTTTCCATATCTCCCTTAGAATAATCCTCCTCCGGCTCGGACTCTTCTAGGATCACTACTGGTACTCCCGCCACGGGCATAGGTACAGGCTCTACCCGGTTAACTGACTCTTCGCTCACCACGTGTATATCCCTATACATGGAACTATCGATGGATATCTATAATAACACATAATATGTTGATTAATTCATAATACACAATAATATAAGCACAAATCACATTTAGTTTATTTAAGGTTAATTTCCGTCTATTAAATCTTTTAGTACTGAGTTTCCTCAATACTTAATTAACTCATTTTACTCGAGTTCAATTCCTTCTAACTTCTCCTTTTCTAACGAGGTTATTAGCCTAAGGTTTTTCCCCCATTAAGTTTTATAACCTAATGCTTTGATACCAACATGTGATGCCCCCAAATACGGGTACTTTCAACCCATGGATATGATGCTACATGGTACTTCTAACTATACATTCATTCCATTGAAACAACATCAAAATGATTATATTTACTACATTCTTATTATAATAATAATAATAAATCCTTTCCTAGGTTATCTAATCAATACATTCTTCATTTATCGTAATATGATTCTTACAAATATACTAGTCTATTAAAGGATAATCTACTTATCCATCTTAGCTTTCCATTTATCCCTACTGGGATCCTCAGTTCTTTCAGCCTTAGCTGCACTTATATAATTCAAGAAAGAAGTGAGCATAACTAGCTCAGCAAGTCTAGCAATAGATAATATTAATACCACGTCGAGATTTATATGATTATCTTTAATAACTGAACAAGTAGCTATGAAGTACTATGAAACATTAAATAGCACTTTTCATTTCATAACACAATTCCAGAGTACATATAATAACTTAGGAATTATGAGCTGGTCAAAAGACCATGAACATTCTCTTTTGGTTTTCATTCATGAAAAAGGATAACCTGACACTAAGTCCGTAAGTCTGATATATCTTACGAGCACTTCTAGGTGATCAGCATATAGTACTCTATGTTGATTAACACTAATCTATTAAACGCATCTACGTTTAAGTTTTGGCAACCTCGTGTGCCCATCGAATAATCGATGCAAAATACATTTTTTTGTTCATACTCAAGCTTACCTTGAATCCGTACCAAATACTAGGCAAAGGATAGCGTTAACAGATCTATATCAAAAGACTTGTAAACAAATCAATCTAACTTTTAAGAATAGTCTAGCCGAGTTAAAACTGGCATCGACCCTTTCGTAAGACAATTCATGCATCTCATAACATGAATCACAGAAAACTTGGCTAACACGAAAGTTAGACAAGCTTTAAGAATACTTTCCTTCAAGCGTATTTAAATAATTATTCAACAGTTCTTGGTCTTTACAGTCTCAACATGATATATTCACATAGCACACTGTAATTAGCTACCAAACAATCTAATCACATTGTTTTTACCAACTTCTTTCTCATCTATATCTTAATTGAATTTATTTCAATAATAAAAGTCATTTTGACTTAACTATCTTCCATTACGGCTTATTAATGTTCTTACATCACTAAACCAATACTCAACTATCATTGGTTAATTACCAATGTTGAATACAATTCACTTCCTTATAGATCACGTTTTCCATTTTATAATATGACATTCAACTCCTAAAGTCATCACTTTATATACTATATAGGAATGGTCTTAGCATGTACATTAAGTGTATACATGCCCCATTATTCGTTTACAAAAATTTGGGATTAGGAACCAACTTGGTCAACATTTTTCCACTACCGGCGCTGCGGCGCCAACTTCAATACACTATTGGCGCTGTAACGCCAACTAATAGTATGTTATTCTCGATCTCCGCACTGCGGTGCAAGACTTACTCTATGTAGGTGGCACTGTGGCATGACAAATAAAGCTTGGGGGTGGCGCTGCGGCGCCTCCCTTGAGCCCTTGAAATTTTTTTACATTTTCTACTACGATTCTTCCCGGACTCATAACTTAGTCGTTTTAAATCGGAATTGGCTCGTTCAAAAGATGTTTTCTCACACATTTCATGTACTTCGATTTCATCCAGACAAAAATAGTTTTTAAATCCGTTAACGATGAATTCACTATTTAACGTTCTATTACACGTTCGTTTAACGCTCGTGAGCGTTCATAGTTCGTTTTCTTCGTTCTATGTCAAAATTCGACCGTTCTTGAGTCCACGACTCTTGAATACCTTGTTCTATGTTATGCCATCAAAAACTAGGGTTTTCAAATTAAACAGTTAGTTTTGACTACTAATACAGAATTATACGATTTCAACATTTAACGCCTTATTTCGTAAATTTTGCCATATCTTCGTTACTCATGTTTTAAATGCCAAATCAAATGGAACCAATCCATTGATTCATTGTCTATAACCTAACCAAGCAAAATGCACATACCCTATAAATGATGGTTTTCAATTTGTTCATCAACAACCAAATAAATGTTCAATGGTTTTTCCGCGATTAACGTACTTAAACGCTTATGATTTCAACTCATGCATGGCTTATCAATGTATAATTCACTAATATCCAACCTTATTACTCCGGAAGAGACATGCTCCATAAATTCATGATTCTCTACGAAAAATTAAAATAAAAGAATCGAAGACTAAGGTTTTACGAATTATTACATTAACGTTCTTCACGTTCTTGCTTAAAACTTGGATGTTTTGCTTCAAGCTCACTTGATTACTTGTTATCTCACTTTTCTCTCTCTCTCAATATATGTTGGTCAATGTTTGTAAAACAAACAAATGAACTAATCTAGCTTCCTTATATAGAAAACCAAATGGAGGGCAAAATGGTCAAATGTCCTACCTTCTTACTATTCATTACTTTGCAACCAAGTAAAACACTTTACTTGGCCACCTAGTGACCAGCCCACATGCTTTATTGGGTCCCACATTGGTTGCCCTCATGGGTTTTACGCATGTGGTGATCCATCGAGTCAATCCGCGGTTCGATTTCTTGGATTAGGCTTGATTTAACCTAACATTGGGCTTTAATACTACTCAATCTTTGGCTTCATTTGCTAAACTTGGGGCTTAACATCATCCAAGTCAAATTGGATTTGACAAAGTCCAATTACTAAGAGTCCATTAAGAACTAATCGTATTCCACTCGTATAACTCATATATTCTCTTCGTATACTATTCGTACGATATTCATATTATACGACGTAATAATCTTCATACTATACTCATATAATAACTAATATCATACTCGTATTTTGAACGTATAATAACCTTAATCATTATATGCAGTCATTTCCTTTCTGAAACTCACTTTCCCTAACCCTTAGGTTTTAAGTTCCCAAGCAAAAACTTTGTTTTCCATAACTGAAATATTATTAGATATTCCATCTTGTCTTAGAATTCCATCATTACGCATTTCTCGGAATTTCAAACTTAATTCTCGAGCAGAAACGGATGAATACTGTTTTTACAGAAATTTCTTGGAAAACCTTTATTTTCGTCTTGGAAATTCAAAACAATTAATCCTAGCACATAGCCAGAATCCTAACCACGCCCGCACATTCTAGGTCATAGAACGACCTTCAAACAGCTTACTCACATAAATAAACAATTAAATTCATTTAATTTAAATAATCAAATAAAAATTTAATTCACATAAAAATCCGATTTTCTCGGGCGTTACAATGTCAAGTTGAATGTACATCTTAGCAATCCATTAGATGTGATCAAACACCAAAGCTGAATGCCCAACGATCACAAGAAGCTCCTAAGTACTAGAAGATGAACAAGCTGAATGTTAACTTAGCAGCTCAACACAAACAAATAATCAAGCAACCAGGGCCTACAGTGTCCTTGTCTTAGTGACTAAACCAAAGTCAAGTCTACTGGGCTTGCTGAGTACTAGAGTGTACAAGAGATTATAAGTCTGTTGGGCTTAGTCTATAGTTTCCAAGGCTGCTGGTCTTGAAGAGTTCTTAGTGAACTAGTTTTCCAAGGCTGCTGGTCTTGAAGGAATCTTAGTGATTTGAAGGTGATCAAATCCTTAGTGGAATCCCTACTTGTTGAAGTAAAAGAGTGGATTAGGAGAATTCGGTCTCTGAACCACTTAAAAACCTCTAGTGTCATTTACTTTACATCTTTTACTTTATGTCATTTACATTAAGTACTATAACTGTTATATCTGCTTGCAAATAATCTATCAGTAGAACAGTGTTTAATGTTATATTCTTGAAGGGGATCTTAATCTATTTCATTGCGCATGAATTGATTCTTCTATTCATTATCTGGTTATCATTGAACTAGACAAAAGAGAAAAGAAAGATTTAAATGATCTATTCAACCCCCCTTCTAGATCTATTATGTGCCCTTGGGAACTAACAAAAGTCTTTTGATTGTCTCATCAAAATGAATGTTCCATTTTTAAGAAGTTGACTTCGTTCTATAAATGGATTATTGTAGCCCATATGCATGATTTACTTCTACCATTGAAATAAATCAATCTGGTTGTATCATACATATATTTTCCTCTAATAATTTATATTTGAGGAAGGGTGTCTCCATGTCCATTTGCCAGATTTAGTAATAATAAGCTGTAATCGTAAGTAAAATCCAAATGGACTTGAGCATTACTACCACAATAAGGCTTTATCATATTTAACTCCTTAACTTTATTTGAAACCTTTTCAAACTTCTCTGGCCTAATAGGTCTCCACCTTGCCATTTGCTCTAAAGATCCATATTGAATTTCATGGTAAAATGCCATTTCTCTGAGTGTCTACAACTCTTAGCCTCCTCGTATGTAACTGGATCATCATCCTTATGATGCATACCTCATCATCATCATCTCTGATGAATCCATACCTCCCAGGTATCTTTAGTACTATTCCAGATTTATGATTCGGTTGTGGTACAATAGATCTATCTACAGGTTCCTCTATTTAATTTATAGTGCTTTGTAGTTCTTGAACTCCTTTAAGATCTATTATCCTCCCACTAGCCCCTTCAATGATAAAAACATTTATTTTAAAAAGCAACGTGTTTCATAATAAGCACATTTTTCTAAATGGGATTATAGAATATATACCCTAAACTTACTTTAGGATGTCCCACAAATTTTGACTTGTAAAATTTTGTCCCAAGCCTTCGACTCGAAGAAGCAGACGGTCGAATGCTAATAGTGTATGTGGACAGATGT
This sequence comes from Panax quinquefolius, assembly GCA_020205615.1. Lineage (NCBI taxonomy): Eukaryota > Viridiplantae > Streptophyta > Magnoliopsida > Apiales > Araliaceae > Panax > Panax quinquefolius. The sequence goes on from CM035163.1 coordinate 74,219,840, forward strand.
GTGAAATAAGGGTTATTTGGGAGAAGTCTATTTGATTAAATGTTTAAAAAAAGTTTCGTTCTTACCTGACCCATGGGGACAATACTCGCAATTACAAGGTCCTCAAGTTCGAGGCCTTTGTACTTCTAATCATCACCTGATAAGATGAAGGCATTAAAGTTTTCATAGGGGAAGTCATGTGGAAGATCTTGAGACCAAGGTATATTCAAAAATTACTTCAGTGGAGCTTCGGAGGTTGTCGTCTTCTCTGGTTGAGGTGGGGGAGGAGGAATGTGGATAAATTCTTCAAAAGTTGGAGTACCTTATTCTGTTCAGGCTTTCTTTTTTAGGGGGTTCATTTGAAGTCTCCTCGATATGTTGGATTGAGGTTATGGCCTCAGAGGTGGTAAGGTTCGAGCTTTGGGGGCGACTCCCTTAGTGATGGTTTTCGTGGAGGACGTAGTATTGGGGGTCAGGGGTTAGACGTGTTTTCTTAATTTCTTCTTCATCAGCATCAACTTATCGGATCTGGTCAAATCTATGAATTTTTTATTGGATATTTTTGAGGCTATCAGTATGGCAGTTATTGGTTGTACTAGGAGGGGTGTTTCGTTTGTAGTGGAGATGTTTAGTTCGTTGGTTAAGGAAGGATGTGGTGGGGTGTCGATGGGAATCTATGTGATAAGTATGGTTTTAATGTCGATGTTTTGGCTAGTGATTAGTGGGGTTATCAGCTCAGAAGGACAGGGTTGCTCTAAGTCGGGGGCCTCAAATCCTTCAGGTTTAAAGATTGATACTGAAATTACAGCCAAAGAATTTGTTAGTAGTCAAGCAGGATAATATCGATAAAGAAAGGAATGTAAGGGTACTTATGGCCATGTTGGTATGGCTAGGTTGCGTTAGAAAATTCTTTAATTAACCATTTGGTTTTCTTCATCTAATTAAAGAAAGATCAAAAAGAGTTTATTCGTTTCTTTGGGAATTGAGTAATCTTCAGAATAAGATCGTTTGGGGCGGCCCAGTTTGGCAACAGTTTCAGATCGGTGCCCTTGATAAAGATCCATTGAGAATGCCACCCTCAGTTGCTGGATGGGGGTTTTTATAGGAGTAATTATTCTTGGTCGAAGACCGAGTTGGCGTAGTCCAAATTCTCCACTCTTTAATAGAGTGTATAGCGTGAAAAAGAAATCCAGCCCATGGGCAGACTTAGTGGCATGACAAAAAGCAACAAAAGAGTTTAGATAGATGTAGGAGTTCAACATTAGTTGGGCTAGTCTCATGCCGATTAACCCTATAAAAGATGTGATAAATTCGGGGATAGGGAATAGGAGGTCGTATTTGAGGTCATAGATATGAACAACTATCCATTCTCCCTTTGGGCACCAGTACATCTTCTCATATGAGGTAGGGGCTTAGATGGAGTATTCAGGGGGTATTTGATACTGTTGACGGATGACGGGTATTTAGATGTCTGTAATGGAGGATTGGGTGTTGACGTGGGGATAGGCTTTGGTAGATTCATACTCTTACCAAATTTGTTCTTCAATGGCTTTTAGAGAAGATTGCATCTCTAAGGAAGGGGTTAAAGATGATGAGGTGGCTTGACCGGGGGGTGTTTCGATGACAGTTGTTACTGGTACTTCGATAGTGATTAGGTCATCAGTAACCATGGATGTGCTTGGAATAGATGAAGCAGGATTGTTTGAAGTGGCAATTTGGATGAAGTGGAGATTTTTCTGGTAACTGAAAGGAAGGAAAAGTATTGCAGAGAGTTTTTGGAAGATGAGATCTGATAAATGGTGGTTGTTTTGGTGAAAGGGCTTCTTTTTAATAAGCGACTTTTAAACTTTTCTTGGTTACGTGAATACAGCGAATTTGAGTGACTATAATGATGGTGGACGTGGGAGTAATGTGGGGGCCCATCAATGGGGTTGGGAGACGTTGGTAAGGGATAATGGTCATAACTGTTGCAGCATTTACTATTGGGCTTTTATTAATGGATTCTTCAATTAAATGTTCCATTCAACCAAAGATTGGGGGCAATGTTGGGGTATGATTATTTAGGCCTGAATTATATGGTGGGCCAACGTCCAAGTGGAGTTGTTTTAACCCACGTAGGAACCCTTTTTAGTAGTTGAATATTTTAAGGAATCAAATATTCCTAATCACATTCAATTTATGACTCCTAAGGAAAGTGTCAGCATATGATTCGACTTCCTTTCCTTACAAAAATTTTGTTTGTTTCCATTAAGGTATCTTACCTAATGAGGAATTCTAAATCTATACGAGGAAGGATTCTGTGGAGATGGTGTGATCAATATAAATACAAAGCTACACCCTGATTTTAAGGTACACATACAATTATTATTCTCCAGCACTAGAGTTTTAAGCCTCCATTGTTAACCTTATTCAGCATGCACTTATTCTCACACTGAAGCTATCCCCAGCGGCCCAAGCCATCAAGCTTTTGGTGTGACATCATTTCTGTGCAAGATTTGATGAGCTTTGGTGATGGGAGCACATGGACAAATCTTGACATTAACAATACTCTTTCCCACCCATAAAGAAGTCTTATTTGTATAATTTACGAGTATTAAAAAATATTTTTGTTCCATGTTTATCTTTTAAAATAAAATATTATTAGTTTAATAATAGTTGATAAGTAGGTTTTACACCTACTTATTGGATGTCAACTCACTAAAATTATGCTCATCCCAAGTAGTTTTTATTATGTTTTAGTTGCATTTTATATTTATTTTGAATTACTTGTAGTGGAACTCCTATGACAAGGAAAGGCATGGAAAAGCAATAATGTCATGGATTGGCATTATCATGGATAAGCATGGTGGCATGAAGCTAGTAAAGAGTGGGCAAGATGGACATGTGTAGATGAGGAACTGAAGCAGTGGATGAGTGCTATGGAGAAAAGAAAGGATGAAGAAAAAAACAACAACAATCAAGAAGCAACAGCAGCAAGACAGCAGGAGACAGTATGCAGCAGTCGCGCGGCTAATTAGGCCCTACATCGCGCGCCCACGCCACTTGAAATCAAATAGCTTTGTACCATTACGCGGCCACCCCCCAGCAAAGAAGGAATCTTGCGCGCCCGCGCCAAGGCCTCGACAGAAACACATCACGCGCCCGCGCCCGTTTTACACTACGATCTCGCGCAGCCGCGCGAGTCCTCTGCAGTCTATTTTGTTGACTTGTTGTAATTTGAAATTTGAGCACTTTAGGCTCAACTGAACAATACTGGTTGGTACCTGACATTTTTTATTGGAGTCTTTTATCAGTTTCCATATTAGTAATTAGGGTTCTTAAGTTTTAACTAGTCCAGACGGGTTTTGATCAATTTCTGATACATTCTATATCCTCTCCTCATATTAGTTATTCAATATATATTAGTTTCATTTTCTTGAGATTATTGGTGCTTTGGAACAAGCTTGGAACAGATTCTGCAACTGGGGTTAACAGATTTGTTGATCATTTCTCTTATAACTCTTATTTGCATTGTTTAATTCCATGTGTTGCTTCAATCCCATAATGGCTTTTGGTTCAGAAATGAACTAAACTCCATTATGGAATTCTAATGGATTTTGATATGTAGTCTAAACTTATATATCTGATGTTAGGTTTGTAATATTCATGAAGGCAATCAAATCGCACAAAATAAGCGAAAGCATAGACACTCAGAGTTTTAAAATTTTACAAACCATATACTAGGATCATCCTTTATGCACAATTATTAATTAAACGAAAAGATAAAGATCAAGAATCATACCCTTGAAGATTCGAGCTTCCTCAGATACAAGTTCACCTCCAATCTTTTTCGCGTTCAACTTGAATCCACCGGGTTTGATTCTTTCCTTTGATCAATGTTAGCCACCCAAGTGTTTGGCCTCTAGAGGTGATCCACCAAGGAAGAAGAAAGATCCAAGAGGATGGGTGTTTCGCAAAACCCTAGTTTTTCTATCTCTCATAGAAAAGAGCGTACTCTCCAACAATTAGAATCACGTATTCTATGAAAACGTCAACCACCCTCACCAATAATAAGACTCCTCTTATTTATAGATGTGGACAACCCTCTTTAACAATTAAGGAATTGGGTTTTATTTTAATTAATTAAACTCCTTTAATTAATTATGCTCCCAATCTTATTAGGAATAATTAATTAAAATCTTTTAATTAATTAGCCTCCTAATCTTATTAGGAATATATGAGAGTACTTTTATTAATTAATTCCCAAACTCCTTTATGAATTAAATAATAATAATAGTTATAAAAATAATAAGACTCCTCTTAATAATTTATATTTAATATTTCTAAAATATTAAATAATAAATATTAAGCTATTTAATTTATTCAATCACCATAGATTAAATTAAATATACTTAACTTATTATTAAAATTATGCCATTAACTTTTAAATAATTATTTTTCCTTTTATGGTGTGACCCTTTAGGTTCTCCATATTAAACTCGGTTGTGAATAAATCAATTAGAACAATTCTAATCTTATTTAAATAAATTAATTAAAATATTAATTTATTTAAATAAATAATATTTATTCTACAATAGGGATAAGCCTCCATAGTGATTAACGACTTTTCAGATAATATAGATTTCAACATTAATCATAAAAGAACCTTTGAGTAAATAGTTACTGTATAATTCAATCCTTCCACCATACAATGTTCCAATTAAATATAAGACATGTAATTACTATCAAGTCTTATTTTATTTAATTATATGTATTTTGACTCTTAAATGCACAACTCCAAATAATGCAAATTAGAAACTCGTTTCTAATTTCATTCGGCCTTGGCCAAGGACTACTAGGTTGTCATTTATCGAATCACATAGGACATTTCTCTTCTTTTACTAGAAGTGGTAGATTCTTTATTGATCATACATTATCTCCATGTATAACTTATTATACCCAAGCATACCCTTTGATATACCCTAAGGGTCTTAAGGAATAAGTCAAAGTATAACTCATCATACACAAGATACTATGATGATCTCAAGTCCAAGGATCACTTGTACTACTATCACTACTAGAATTCCTATTGACAGACAAGTAAAACTCCATTAGGTATTCCTTAGCGAGTCACGTTCAGTGAACTTATTCTCTAATAAGCACCTACATACTTGCTTTAGTGTCTTCACACAAATGATCATGAGATCAATCATCCTCATCCAATGAGCAAGCAACGTATGTACTAATCTATCCGGATTCACTAATCCCCAATTTAGTAATCCAACGATTGGGAACTATTTTAGTTTTAAGCTTTATAAGAATTTAGATCTCATTAGAATGATCATCATCGTTATTCTAAAAGCATTGCTTAAAACTATGAGTTTATCACATATTATAAAATAGCATCATGTAGATAATTAAAAGCCTTTAATAAATTAAAACTTTTTATTAATAAATGAATAAGATTGTTACAAAGTATATGCTTTATCATCAAACATGATTGGCTTGTGTGCATACTACTTTCATCTGATTATTGGGTTGTATGTTTATCACTAGATTACCTATTATGATTGAGCATAATGAATGAATGTTTGATCACCATTTACCTTGTATGCTTATATGGATTTGAAAAATGAAATATGAGTATGGATAAATCATAATGGCACATGTTTATGAGGCTGAGTTGTTTAGCTTTGTAATTCGTGAATCGGATAGAAATATACTGTTTCACCGTGTGTAATACTGAAAAGAGCTTGTACTTTAATTCATTATTGTTGTAATTTCACATAGACATATAGTGATTTTGGTAATAGTGTCGCTTACATGATTTCTATAATATGTGAAGGTTATGTGAATAGGTCATAGTTCATTGAAAAATGGTTATGCCCACTAAGTATATAAACATTACATGATGGTTATAAGTTAGATGAAGTATTAAATGAAGTAAGAAACCCATTCTTTCAAAATTTGATTACATTATTTTAGTATTATATTTTTATTCATTAATTGAATTTAGAATTAATTATAATTGTGAGTTATTCGTTAAAGCATATAAAAATAGTGAAATAGTTAATGTATGATAATTAAGATTTAAAACCTTTCTCCGTGGATCGATAATTTTCTTATTATGTACTACTTGTTGACCCATGTATGCTTGCATGAGTTAGAGTCCTTTTTGTTAGACTAAAACGAAGGCAACAAGTTTTTGGCACCGTTGCCGGGGAAAGGCGTTTAATTTTAGTATTATTATCATCAATTTTAAGCTAAATTTGTATGACTTAGACAAATCTAATCTAATCTTATTTCTATTTTTGTTTTTGTTGTATTTCATGTACTTGTATATATTTTATGCACACACGGTCATCCAATTTCTAGTTGACACCTGCTCAGGATAACATTAACGGAAGAGGTTGGAAAATGAGAGTGTGTAGGAATTTACAAGCAGCTTTAGAGACCAAAACATTCAACATGGTTGCAGAAGAGCAAAGAGAGGAGCATAGGGCCTTGAAAGATTATTCGATGTCGAACATCAATGGATTACAGTCGAGTATAGTCAGGCCAGCTATAGCAGCCAACACTTTCGAGATAAAGTTGGGCATTATTCAAATGCTGTAGAATTCGATACAGTTTGGGGGTGCTACTACAGATGATCCAAATGAGCATCTATTGAGTTTCATTGAAATATGTGACACCTTCAGGTACAACTGGGTGACAGAGGATGCAATCAGACTTAGACTATTTCAATTTTCATTATGGGACAAAGTAAGAAGTTGGCTTCACTCTCTACCTTCATGATCTATTACAACATGGGAGGACTAAGACTGCTAAAATGAGGACATCAATTTCCCAGTTCAAGCAGCAGCAAGGTGAATCTCTATATGAAGCCTGGGAAAGATACAAGGAGATGCCAAGGAAGTGTCCACACCATGGTATGCCAGATTGGATGGTGATTAATACATTTTATAATGGATTGGGATGGCAGTCAAGGCCAATTATAGATGCAGCTGCAGGAGGAGCTTTATGGGCGAAGAGCTATGAAGAGGACTACAAGCTTATTGAGACTATGGCAGCTAACGATTTTCAAAATCCTACAGCCAGAATGCCACAGCCCAAAGTTGCAAGATTGTTAGAGGTTGATACTATCAATCAATTGTCAACTCAGATGGCATCCATGAAAAAGAAGATTGACTCTTTGGCAGAAAGTAAGGCGAAGACAGTTGCTTTCGTGTGTGAGATATGTGCATGGTCACATTTAACTGACCAATGTGCTATCAGTTCAGAGTTTGTAAAGTATGTGAGCAACTACCAGAAGAATCAAAGTCAGTTTCAGAATTCATACAACTCCAATAACCGCAACCATCCAAATTTGAGTTGGTCAAATAATCAAAACAATCAACAAAGTCAGTTTCAACCACAAAATCAATTTCAGGCACAACTATCTCAGCAACAGTTTGCACCAAGACCACCTTACTCACCTGGATTTTCTCAGCAGCAACAATATCATCCACCATCTACACCTCAACAAGAGAAGAAGTCAGAGATGGAAGAGATGATGATGAAGTATATGCCAAATACCGAAGTGATGATTAAAAGCAAAGTAGTGGCTATCAAAAACTTGGAAACTCAAATGGGTTAGATGACTAGCATGCTTAACAACAGACCCCAGGGTTCATTCCCAAGTACAATAGAGGCTAATCCAAGAAGGGAAGGGAATGAACAATGTCAGATAATTACACTTTGGTTTGGGAAGCAAACTGCAGAAATTCAGCATGGCACGCCCGCGTCACTTTTGCAAGGGGAAACCGCGCGGCTGCGCTGTCATGAAATTTTTTCTGAGGATAGTTTGAATAATGAAGGTTTAGAATAGCAGGAAGTGAAGAAGAATAAAGAAGATTCATCTGAGAAATTAGTGACCAAGATACCAGTCGCTCACCCTCATGTTCCGTATCCACATAGATTACATAAGCAAAGGGAAGACAAGCAGTTCAGTTAGTTTTTGGAGGTATTTAAAAAGCTATAGATTAACATACCCTTCGCTGAGGTATTGGAACAGATGCCTAGGTATGCAAAGTTTATGAAGGTTATCTTGTCAAGGAAGAAGAGGTTAGAAGATTTTGAAATAGTAGCCTTGACTGAAGAATGTAGTGTAGTGCTTCAACGCAAATTACCTCTAAAGCTGAAGGACCCGGGCAGCTTCACGATACCTTGTACAATTGGAAAGTTGAGCTTCATCAAATGCTTGTGCGATCTTGGGGCAACTATCAATTTGATGCCATTGTCAATGTTCAATCAATTGGGATTGTCGGCTCCAAGGCCGACAAATATTTCTTTATAGCTAGCTAACAGGTCTATCACTTATCCACGGGGGATTGTGGAAGGTGTACTGGTTAAAGTGGATAAATTCATCTTTCCGGCTGATTTCATCATATTAGACTATGAAGAAGATAGAAGTATACTAATCATTTTTGGAAGACCATTCCTAGCTACAGGAAGAACCTTGATAGAAGTTCAGAAAGGGGAACTAACAATATGAGTACATGATCAGGAAGTTACTTTCAATGTATTCAAGGCAAAGAAATTTTCGACAGACGAAGAGGAATGCTTCTGGGTTGATTTGGTGGAAAAGGTACTAAATGATGAAATAGAGAACTTGGTGGATTATGAACCTTTGAGAAATGCTATTGTGGAAAATTTAGAAATAGATGATGAGAAGATTGAAGAAATTGTTCATATATTTGACACAACTCCACAGTTCAGGAAGTTCAAGACTACTATTGAGCCATTAAAGAAAGCTGGAGAGTCATCAATGAAATTAAAGCCATCTCTTGAGACACCTCCAGAACTTAAGTTGAAACCACTTCTAGACCATTTGAGTTATGCGTAATGAAACTTCAAAATTACCTGTGATTATTTCTTCTGCTCTAACATCTTTTCAGGAAGAAAAACTGCTAAGAGTTCTCAAAGAGTTTAAGTTAGCAATTGGGAGGACTATAGCAGATATAAAAGGGATCAACCCATCTTTCTGTATGCACAAGATCCTACTAGAAGATGATAGCAAGCCTTCAGTGGAACAGCAAAGAAGACTTAATCCAATCATGAAGGAAGTGGTCAAGAAGGAAGTATTGAAATGGTTGGATGCAGGTATTATTTATCCGATTTCAGATAGCTCGTGGGTGAGCCCCATACAGTGTGTATCGAAGAAGGGTGGTATGACCGTAGTCTCTAATGAAAACAATAAGTTGATTCTGATGAGAACAGTGATGAGATGGAGAGTCTGCATGGACTATCGCAGACTTAACAAAACTATAAGGAAAGATCACTTCCCACTATCGTTAATTGATCAGATGTTGGATAGGCTAGTGGGTCATGAGTTTTATTGCCTTCTAGATGAGTATTCAGGCTACAATGAGAATGTGATCGCTCCAGAAGACCAAGAAAAGATAGCTTTTATATGTTAATATGGTACATTCGCCTTCAGAAGGATGTCTTTTGGTCTGTGCAATGCCCCAGCCACTTTTCAGAGATGTATAATGGCTATCTTTTTGGATATGGTGGAGCATAATATAGAGGTGTTTATGGATGATTTTTCAGTATTTGGTGATTCTTTTGATTTGTGTTTGGAAAATTTAGTGATGGTATTGAGAAGACGTGTTGAGACGAACTTGGTGTTGAATTGAGAAAAGTGCCATTTTATGGTACAAGAAGGAATAATTTTGGGACATAAGGTATCAAAGAAAGGACTTGAGGTGGACAGAGCCAAATTAGAAACCATTGAGAATTTTCCACCACCTACTTCTGTAAAAGGTGTTCGAAGTTTTCTAGAACATGCAGGCTTCTACCGCAGATTCATTAAAGATTTCTCCAAGATAACAAAGCCACTTTGCAGCTTATTGGAAATGGATTTGCAGTTCAAGTTTGATGAGGATTACTTGTCTGTATTTGAGAATTTAAAGAGGAGGTTAACGTCAGCACCGCTGATTACAGCACTGGATTGGGACTTACCATTCGAGTTGATGTGTGATGCCAGTGATTATGCTGTGGGGGCTATTTTGGGCCAAAGAATGGAAAAGATTTTTCATGTGATATATTATGCGAGCAAGACCCTTACTGATGCTCAGTTAAACTACGCCACCATAAAGAAGGAATTACTGGCAGTTGTGTATGATTTTGACAAGTTTCGAGCTTATCTGATTGGTACAAGGGTGATAATGTACACGGATCATGCGGCAATTCGATACTTGGTAGCAAAGAAGGATGCAAATCCTCGTTTGATCAAGTGGATACTTCTGTTGCAAGAATTTTATTTAGAGATTAAGGACAGAAAGGGAACTGAGAACCAAGTGGTGGACCACTTATCTTGACTGGAAAATCTGGGAAGGGAGGTAGATGACAAGACTGTGATTAATGAGTCATTTCCAGATGAACAGTTTTTTGTGGTGAAAGGGGAAGTGCCATGGTTTGCAGACTGTGCGAACTACTTGGGGAGCAAGATGGTCCCTTCTGACTTAGTTGGTCATCAAAAGAAGAAATTTTTGCATGATGTGAAGTGGTTTATATGGGATGAACCATATTTGTTCAAATAATGTGTTGATCAGATGATAAGGAGATGTATCCCATATAGTGAGACAGAGGAGATTTTGAAGGATTTCCACGCTTCATTATATGGAGGTCACTACGGTGGAGAAAGGACAATGGCTAGAGTGTTACAAGAAAGATTCTACTTGCCGATAATTTTTAAAGATGCTTACATGTCAAGAGATGTGACAGATATCAAAGAGTTGGGAATATTTTGAAAAGGAATCAGATGCCATTGAACACGATCCTCGAGGTTGAAATTTTTGATGTTTGGGGGATAGATTTCATGGGCCCTTTTATTTCTTCATGTGGAAATTTATACATCTTGTTTGCAGTTGACTATGTTTTGAAGTGGGTGGAAGTGGCAGCTCTTCCAACTAATGATGCCAAGGTGGTCCTAAGATTTTTACAAAGAAGTATTTTTATAAGGTTTGGGACTCCAAGGTCTATCATTAGTGATGAAGGCAGTCATTTTTGTAATAGGTAGTTCATAGCTCTGTTGACCAAGTATGGGGTAAATCATCGCATTGCTACAGCTTATCATACTCAAACTAATGGCCAAGCAGAGGTTTCAAATCGTGAAGTAAAGAGAATTTTGGAGAAAGTCGTGAACCCCACAAGAAAGAATTGGTCATTAAAGCTTGACGATGCAGTATGGGTGTAAAGGACTTCTTATAAGACTTTGTTGGGTATGTCACCTTTTCAGCTGGTTTATAGAATGGCTTGTCACCTTCCTATGGAGCTTGAGCATAAGGCATATTGGGCAATTAGGAAGCTCAATTTTGATTTAAAGGCTGTAGGTGAAAAAAGCCTACTCCAACTCAATGAGTTGGATGAATTCAGATTACAGACATATGAAAACTCCAAGATGTATAAAGAAAAGGTGAAGAAATGGCATGATCACAAGATTATAGAGAGAGTATTCAAGCCGGGACAAAGAGTTATGTTGTTTAAATCAAGACTTAAACTCTTCCCTGGGAAGCTCAAATCAAGGTGGTCAGGGCCATTGACAGTGAAGACAGTTTATCCACATGGTGCAGTAGAGGTATTCCACAAATTCCCAGATAAGCCGTTCAAAGTGAATGGACAGCGACTAAAGCATTATTTTGGTGGAGAGGTTGACAGGTAGAAAGTCACCTCTATTCCTTCTTCAACATGATTAAGTCAGAGATAGTCAAGCTAATTGACTATAACTTAGCGCTTGATGGGAGGCACCCCATTATTTCTATCCTTACCTCTTGTTAATTCTGTTTTAGATCGTATTTGATATTTCATTTTTATGATTAGTTATTGTAGCCTAACTAGTGTGAAATAAGTATTATGGGAGCTGAATGTGCATATGATGATGCTTGAGCATAGCATAGAAAGTATTGTTTTAGGATAGTCATTTATGCATAGTCATTAGTTCATGTTTTGATTTTGAAGACTTGAGATTTCTCATACTGATATTTGTTGTTTGTACAGGTGTAATGGAGATGATCCGCAGCTGCTTTGATATGTTAAAGATGCAGATCAGTATGGCAGGATGTAGGGAAACACGTCCGCTTAAAGAAATCAATACAAAATGGCGCACCCGCGCCATAAATCTGTGCAACATAAGCTATCGCGAGCCCGCGCCACTTTCCAGTTCAAAAATCATGCGGCCGAACCCGAGACCGGATTTTGAAATTTTTTTAAGTTTTTTAAGACGTGACTTTGCCCATTTCTTATACCAGTTATAATAGAATCATGCGTATCCCTTTCTCTCTACAAATGCATGACTCCTCTCCCAACTGTTCCATTTTAAATTTGTAACTCCTCACCCCACTACGCATATCTCGCATCTGTTTCCTACCCACATTCAAATTCCTCAACTGATAAAGTTAGGGTTCTTTAGAGGGTGCGTGAAAAACAACAAGTTTGGGGGTGTTCCTCGTTTATCAGAAAATACAACCTTTGTTCCATCAGTAAAGCTTTTCTTCTTCTTCATCGGTAACAATGGGACCAAAACGCGCTCGTTCTCGCACTCTAGAGTCATCCTCTGCAAGTAGCCAGAGTGGTGACAATGTTGATTTTTCTAAATTTGTCAGTCTTGATGCCCAGATAGAGTATTAACGAATTGTGGCAAAATCATTTGTTAAAGAAAGGGGTCTCAAACCAGAGGCACAAGATGGGCAATTGGTAGATATGATCGGGGAAAAATGTTGGCATGGAGTTTGCTCTACACCAATGGCTGCACCTATGGCTATTGTATGGGAATTTTATGCAAATTCAAAGGAGACAACGAGTGGCTTTTCTTTCGTCCAAGGGGTTTAAGTGGATTATCGCCCAAGGGAAAGTCGTGGCGTATTTAATTTACCCGACCCTCCAACTAGACGTACAAATTGGGTTGAGGCGGAACGAATGGAAACAGACCTAGATGAAGTCATTACTGATTTGTGTATACCAGGGACACAATAGACTTACAAGCCAGGCACTAATCAGCACAGGACCTTTCCAGCTTCATCTCTCAACCGTTATGCCAAGGCGTGGAATCTCTTTTTTTGTGCAAAACTCATGCCATCATCCCATCAACATGAGATTACAACTGAGCGAGCAATCATTCTGTGGGGAATTATTGTAGGGAATACATCGATGTTGGTCACCTCCTTAATCAGAACATGCTACGCTACATGCAGGGGAGCACTACGGGAAGTATACCACATGCCTCGATTGTGGCTTATTTATGTGCTAGAGCAGGAGTTAGGTGGACAGATGAATAGCTGCATTATCCAAGTTAGGATATCACTCACACCACAATAGAAAATTTTAAAGATTGGACAGGAGGTACCCCGCACCCAAGGGGTAAGGGTTTCATCCTTTGTCCCGCATCATCTACGCCATCATCGCAACCCTCAAAGACAAATGAAGCAGGCACGTCAACTCAAGCCACTGTTGCTATTGATGATCGATAGCTTCGAAGGTTGGAGAGGAAGGTCGATGCTATGTATGATAATTTTGCAGCATTTGCTACGGGTTTGACAAGGTCTCTAGCAGAGGCTTTTGCCCAGCAGGGTACCATGCTCGAGTGGCCACAATTTGGGATAGCCGTGCCATTTCCATATTTAGTGAAACCAAATCAACGCAAGCTAAGTCATTAAATTTTTGTTACTTAATATTTAATAAAGGTTATGTTTCAATTCAAGGATGGATTAGCAATTACACGATATCATAATGTTACAATGCACGAAATAAAGAACCACATTCGGGACGTAAAGACATTGAGGGGCAAATACTGGACAAACGCCCGCGCTAGTTTAGTATTGGAGTTGGAGCGCCTCCCGTAAGGGTGCCAGGAAGACTTTACGGGTGCAGCGTGCCCCACGCCATTTATAGGCCAAGGCCGGCACGCCCCACACCAGGGCGACAGATTTTGGGTGCATTTTTTTGAGTTAAAGTGACTTTGACTATTTAACTGGATTTCTTTTCATGTTTTTAGGGGATCTTACATATCTTTCATATTTCTATTGTATCTAGGAGTTATGTTAGGTAGGATTTGATTTTCATTGATTTTTTAGTTAGAATTTTTATTTCCATTCAAATTCTTATTCCATATAAGAATTAGGGTTTTGATTTCTTATTTCTTATAGAATTAGGATTTCTTATTTTTTTAGTATAAATACAGTACATGTCTTATGTAATAGATAGACAACTTTGATAAATAAAAACTTGTGGGATTATTCTCCCTTTAGTTCATTGAGAACTCCTGAATTGTTCATAGTTTACTTTGAGATTCAAATAGGACTTATCATACAACAATATATAGTTATGTGTGCCGTCTTCTACCATACATCAATTGTTGATTGTATCAAGGTTACCGCTTACATATAAGCAAGGGGTTAAGGTGTCATTAATATTCCATTCAACGCAACTTCTTTGCGCGATTGATTGTACCAAGGTTCTCGTCTCTTTATAGGCATTGGATTACGGTGTCATGAGCGTTCCACCTTACCACTTTGCTACAAACAATCCGGGTGACGTCCACCTCACGTAAGTGTGTCGTGGAGTCCATCATTTGGTATCAAAGCTAAGCCTTTATAGCGAGTTACTTATCTTTAATTTTTTGTTGAAATATATATTGTTAAAAAAACTAGTGAAAAAAAATAGCAACGAAAAATTTTCAGATTCTATTTTTATTATGCTAAACAAACTTGTAGCACACCATCAAATCATCAAATTTCAACTAGAGATCATACCATTCCATCATCATCAATTCTGAAGCAGAGATAGGATTTACAATTCTGAAGCATACAAGGAGTGCACCCGTGACACTACAAGGATCACGATTTTGGTACAACGAGATTCACACCATCTATATTTGTTCTTTATAAGTTACTTATGAATTACATTATAAAACTGTGAATTTATTTGATGAATTCAAAAAAAACCTATAAGAGGGAATATTGAGAGGTAAAAGGAAAGTGTGTGAGCTTTATAGAGGGTAAAGGCCTATTTAGTGATACCAAGCGTATAATTGAGTGATACACTGTTTTGAGCAAAACACGTAAGGGAGTGTGTAAGGAAAAATTATTTTTTTATTACTAACCCTTATTTTGTAGGAAATATGTCTAGCTCAAAGGACATCTTTTATACTAGGTTTCTAGTGAAATAAAAGGTGTGCATTGTGAAAATTGATTGTGAAATTGGTACTAACATTGCTAGAACTATAATGGTAGAGAAACTAGGGTTGTCAACCATTATAGTTGCACATTGCACATCCTCAGCCTTAGAAGTTACAAGGGATCGTCGAGTGTGAGGAGGTGGAAGTGAATACACAAGTGTCAGTTTCTTTTCACATTGGCAGATATGAAGATGAAATATTATGCGATGTAGTTCCAATCAATACTTGGCATTTGTTACTTGGGAAGCCATGGGAACACAACAGGCGCATGAAGCATAATAGTTGTACAAATGAGTATTCACTAGCACACAATCGAAAAAGAGTCACGCTTTGTCCTATGATGTCCGAGCAAGTTCATGAAGATCTAATGTACTTACAAAAAGATCATGATTAAAAGCAAGAAAAAGAACGACAAAAAGAAATTGTTCAAAAGTTTGATGATAGTGAAAAGAAAAAATTTAAGGTGAGGAAAAAGAGAATGAAAATAAAAGACAAATTGAGAAAAATGAGAATGAAAAGATTGATCTTGATAATAAATGAGAGAGAAACAAATGAGAGAGTGAGCATAAAGAAGAGAGAAGAAATTTGTGACTATGAAAAAGAGAGTGAGTTGGAAAGTGATTTATATTTTAAAAAACCAATGATTGTATATTCGTACAAGACGGCGCTTTTGAATACTAACACTAATAATTCTTCTTTGTCTAGTTATGCTTTGTCTCTTATATAGGTTATTTGTGACGCCCCCAAAATTAGGTATACATCACTCATCTTGGGTTACCACTTACATGGTACAGAATTTAAATACAACTTAATACATAAACTGTGAGTTTAAATACAAATATCGTCTACTAGATATTACACAAACTCAAAAAGGAGTCCTCATTACAATTATTATCACACTATTTCACAGAATAGTGAGGACTACTAATGCTATCTTCGGGACCATCACTCGTTTCCCAGACTCGTCCCCAAATTTATATTCTCATTTCAAGAAGAGACGGTGAAAGAAAGGGTGAGCTCAACTAGCCCAAGAAGAAATATTATGACTAAGATAATGCGAATAAATTATCAATAGTCTTCAACAATGTTAAACCGATAAAATACAATAGACAACCGGTTTAATCTGCGGTGAATAAGCAATCCATTAAAAGAGTCAAGTAGAAAATAAAGTCTACTATCTTTTAGGTTTTAAAAGGTTTTCATCAACTTTATAGCCGAGACTCGACTTTAATAAATATTCCACATCATCGAATCACCCCTCGCACTACTGCCAAGGATATTCTTTAGTATCACGACCACAATTATTCATGCACTACGGGCCAAGAATATTTGTGTATTCATTAATGGTCATGATCATGCCAACAAACGTCCACCAATGCACTACGACCACCAATCGAGGATTTTTATCACATCATTTGTAACATTACGGTCATGATTACAATCAAATAGTCTCTCGGTCATAATCATACCAAGTCCATCTATGCACTACAGCCATGTAGATGACTTTCAACATAATATAAACATGAGGATGATGACAATGATATAAGAATTCAATAAAACAAGTTCAAGAATTATTTTATCCAGAATTATTAACGTCCAAATTATCAACATGATCTTTGTTTTGTAGAGTAAAATTCAAGAATGATCGTAAGAATATTTCCATGAAAAGATCTTCGGATGAAACGCAAATATCAAGGATATTCCACTAATTTCATGGAGTATAGAAGTCAAAGTTTTAACCAACTAGGTATAATAAAGAATAGAATAACAAAAGAAATCACCGTGCGTGCGATAGATCGCAGACAGCAAAGAGTTATTCAAATGAATAATAAATAACGGAACCAGTCCCCAAGAAAACGCATGAGGCGGATGTTCCAATGTAATAATAATAAAGATTTTAACCAGTCCTGTAAAACACATGCATGTGATGTTCCAACATAATAATAATAATAAAGATGAGAACCGACTGTGTCCTGTAAAACACACAGATGTGGATGTTCCAATGAATAATAGAAGAATGTCACCAAGTATAGGGTAAACTCACAGCGTATCTGAGTTATTCCAATGAATAATAAGCAATGGAATAACAACAGCTTCTCTTCATGAATAAGAAATAATAACACCCTTTACTTTTGGTAGGAGATTGAATATCGCAGACGGTGTAGTAAAAAAATACTCTTCTTCTTTCTCTTATTCTCTATACTTTCTCTCTCTAGCTTGAATGAATTAAGTGAAAAATAATGAAGACCTAGGCCTCTATTTATAGAAGATTTCTAGCTTAGCACCTTAGTAGTGTGAAAAGGCAAGTGTCTTGACGACTAATGATGTGAAAAGAAAAGTGGTTTGGCGCTCAGTAATGTGAAACGACAAGTGGTTCGGCGCTACTGTAATGTGAAACGACAAGTGGTTCGACGTCTGGTAAAGGTAATTACTATTAACGAAGGTAAATACTATCGACGGTTGTAAATACTATTCACAAGGGTAATTACTTATTGACGAAGGTAATTACTATTGTGAAAGGTAAATACTATTCACAAGGGTAATTACTATTGACGAAGGTAATTACTATTGACGAAGGTAAATACTATTAATGAAGAGACTCTTAGATGATGACATATGAGCCCCCATAAAATAATCAAACTTACCACAAATCATTTTATTTTTCATCAACACATATTTAATCTTTCAACCATTATTAATCATTTATAACTTGTCGCCTCAATTATTGATTTAATATTATAACATATTATCTGAGATGATCTTGTGACAATAATTGAATCAATAATATAAGAGATATGATGCAGCAATTACTGTAGCAATAATTGAGCATAGCTGAGTGACTTCTCACGTAAGCATCAATAATCAATACCGTGTGCTACTATGCAACCACGCCAGACATCGCATTTTTTACCACCGGGTAGTTCAACAGTTTTAACGGTAACACCTCATAGTTATTTTTATAAAATATTTTTGTCGTTTCTCAATCAATCCGATAATTACATTATGGGGTCCACCAATGATTGAGTAGTTATGCGAATATTCCCTAAAAAGAATATTCCCACCAAATGAATATTTTATAACAACTTGCATACTTTGCAAAATTTATAAATATTACCCACAACTATAACATTATATCAAATTTATTCCATAATATTCAAAAATAATATTTATAGAAAAATTCATCTTTATTTATAAAAGTTGGGGTCTTACAACCTCCCTTCTTATGAAATTTTGCCCTCGAAATTAGAGTACGACTACGGTATGTCGAAGAGGTAAGGATACCTTGATTTCATTTGATTCTAACTCCCAAGTCATTTCCTCAACATCGTGGTTCCTCCACAAAACTTTGACTTGAGGTATAACCTTGGAGCGTAGAATATGTTCCTTCTTATCCAAGATTTGAACAGAACCTCTTCATACGTCAAATCTTCCGCTATTTCGTCCGGTTCTAACTCAATAATGTGGTTCGGGTCTTTCACATATTTACGTAACATGGATATGTGAAAAACGTTATGAACACGAGACATACTTGGCGGTAAAGAGAGTCTATAGCCACGCCTTCTACTCGATCGAGGATTAAAATGGACCAATGAATCGAGGATTAAGTTTTCCTCTCTTTCCAAATCTTGTAACTCCTTTCCATGGAGTAACTCTTAACAACACATGATCTCCTATATCGAATTCCACGTCCTTTCGATGAAGATCAGCATAACTCTTTTGTCGATTTTGTGAGGTTTTTACACGTTGTCGGATCGTTTGAATCTTTTCCGTAGTCATACGTACCAACTCCGGTCCCAACAACGTTGCTTCACCCACCTCATCCCAAAGATATCTTGGAGAACGACACTTTCTTCAATACAACGCTCAATGGAGCCATGCCAATACTTGCTTGATAACTGTTGTTGTAGGAAAACTCCACCAATGGTAAGAACTTGTCCCAACTCCCTTGAAATCAAGGACACACGAGTCTTAATAGATCTTCAAGAGTTTGAATAGTCCTCTCCGACCGTCCGTCTGTCCCGAGGATGATATCTTGAAGCTAAATCGTAAAATCTGTGCCCATAACTTTTTGCAAACTAACCCAAAATCGTGAAGTGAATCTTGGGTCTCGATCGAAACTATGGATACCGGCATACCATGCGGTCTTACAATCTCATTTATATACATACGAGCAAGACGCGTTCAAGTGTATAAGTTTCTCGTATCGGTAAGAAATGAGCGGACTTGGTCAATCTATCAACAATGACCCAAATCGCATCAATGCCTTGAGAAACCTTAGGAAGACCGTGATTGAAATCCATGGTAATGTGCTCCCACTTCCATTCTGGAATTTCAAGTGGTTGCAATGGACCTTTTGGTACTTGATGCTCGCTTTAACTCGTTGACAAGTTAGGCACTTTGAGATAAACAATATTATCTCTCTCTTCATATTGCTCCACCAAAATGTATGGCCGAATATCATGATACATTTTGGTACTCCCGAGATGGATTACAAATGGTGTGTTGTGCGCCTCCATCATGATATTATACTTTACATCGGTCGTTAGGAACACAAAGTCCGGAGTTGACTCAAGTATTCCTTCTTCATCGATTCTTGCTTCCTGCGTAGCACCTTCTTGCACTTTCTTCCTCATACGCATCACCCGTGTCCAGTAGCTTGAAAGCGACTTTTAACTTTATCGATTAAAGTCGGTTCTACTCGTATACTCGCTATCATCACATGCATCTCTGGAGTCTTTAACTCTATTTCCATCCTTTGCAAGTCACACAAAATGGGCCTTTGCATTGACAATATCGCACTCGTTCTTACATATGATTTTCTACTCAATGCGTCAGCTACCACGTTCGCTTTTCCAGGATGGTATTGGATGGTATGATCATAATCTTTCAACAGTTCAAGCCAACGTCGTTGTCGCATGTTGAGTTCCTTTTGAGTGAAGAAATATTTGAGGCTTTTATGATCCGTAAAGATCTCCACTTTCTCCCATACAAGTAATGCCTCCAAATTTTAAGTGCAAAGATAACAAATTTGCCAACTCTAGATCATGAGTAGGATAATTCCTCTCATATTCTTTGAGTTGTCATGAGGCATAAGCTATAACTTTTCCATGTTGCATAAGAACACATCCCAACCCTTTTGCTCGAGCATCACTTTGTAGATGACAAATCCTCCGAGCCGGATGGTATTGTCATATGCGTGTCTTTGAAATAAGTCTCCTCTTGAGTTCTTGAAAACTCTTCTCACATTTTTCGCTCCAACCTGAACTTTGTATCTTTCCGAGTCACCGAGTCGATGGAGTAGCGATTCGAGAAAATCCTTCCACGAATCTCCGATAATAACCAAATAAAACCGAAAAGATACGTGCTTGGCCATCGATTTAGGTTGTTCCCAGCTTTGAATAGCTTCAATCTTTCTTTGGGTCAATGGATATTCCATGACTTGATACCACGTGCCCAAGGAATGCTACTTCTTCAAGCCGAACTCACATTTCTTCAACTTGGCATAAAGCTTATATTCACAAAGCTTTTGGAGTGTCGACCTCTAGTGTTGCTCATCATGATCTTCACGGCTTTTGGAATAAATAAGGATGTCATCAATAAAGACGACCACAAAGTGATCTAAATATTCCTTGAATACTCGGTTCATCATATCCATGAAGGCGGCGGGAGCATTAGTCAATCCAAAGGACATGACTAGGAATTCATAATGCCGTCTGAAGTTCTGAAAGCCGTCTTTGGAATGTCGGCGATTCTAATCTTCAATTGGTGATATCTGGGCGAAGATCAATCTTTGAAAAGAATTTGGCTCCTTGAATCGGTCAAACAGGTCATCAATACGTGGCAATGGATACCTATTTTTGATGGTGACATGATTCAACTCTCGATAATCAATACAAAGTCGCATACTCCCATCTTTCTTCTTCACGAATAGAAACAGGGAGCACCCCAAGGAGAAGTACTAGGGCGAATAAAGTCAATGTCTAACAATTCCTGCGGTTGGGTCTTTAACTCACGAAGTTCAATAGGAGCCATTCGATATGGGGCTTTGGAAATAGGTTTTGTCTGGGGTTCAAGGTCGATACAAAATTCAATTTCACGCTCTGGGGTAGGCGGGAAGTTCTTCTGGGAATACGTCGTGAAATTTATTAACAATAGAAATATCGTTCAAAATCGGCGTATTTTGTTTAAATCTGTGACATGAGCTAAGAAAGCTTGACATCCGTTTTTCAATAAACGAATAGCTTTATGGCTTGAGATGACCGTGATTGATTTTAATGGTTTGGTCGTTTGAATTCGCATAATAGGTTGATTAGGAATATGAAAGCTAACAACCTTACGAAAACAATCAATTTTTGCATGATAAGTAGTTAACCAATCAATCCCTAGAATCACGTCAAATGCAAGTATTTTTAATGAAATAAGATCGACAGGTAATGTGAGGGTACCGATTTGAACCAAACAAGACTTATAAACAGTGGATGTAATGAAGGTTTCTCCCAACGGAGTTTCCACAGATAAGTCAAAGTCTAATTTCTCCGGAGTCAAATTTAATCGATGAGCGCAAGTAGGAGAAATAAAAGAATGGGTAGAACCGGTATCAAATAAAGTATAGACTTCATTAGAGTTTATGATAAGCTTACCCGTGATGACCTCATTCGGATTCCTTGCTCTTTGGGAGGTCACAACAAACGCTCTCCCTTGCACTACCGGTTTTGAATTTTCTGGGATGGCCTTTGGTGCCTCCATCCTAGCTGAATTTGTCTTCGGTAAATGACAAAATCGAGCTAAGTGACCTTCTCTTCCACAATTATAACATGCTTTGGACGGCATGACGCAGTTTGGACTGATGTGTCCCTCTCCTCCGCATTTGAAGCATATGATAGGTGGTCTTTCTCCTTCCTTAACAATGGGTGCTGGTGCTGACGTCTTTCCATCATTGTTGAATCTCCGTTTCTTGAAATGTCCATTCTTATTGTTTTGGCCCTGATTACCACCGAAGTGGTTACCATATCTGGCCTGTTGATTCCCTCCACGCTTGTTGTCACCGCTTCGATGACTACTCTCGCTGGTATTATAATTTTGCTGGCTGCTCTCTTTTAGTTGCGTTGACTCATTATCGCGCTCCACTAACTGAGCCCTATTTACAACATCTGAATACAAACACAGTTTATGAGAAATAAGATGTTGACGTATCTCCGACTTCAAACCTCTTAAAAACATTCGCGCCATTCTCTCTTCATTATCCACCAAGTGGGACGCAAACCGTGATAACTCGCAAATTTTGCCTCGTATTGCGACACGGTCCATATTGTTTTGTTCCAACTTGATAAACTCCACCTCCTTCGTGTGGCGAATACTTTCGGAAAGTATTTGTCGTTGAATGACTCTGGAACTTATCCCAAGATATCTTCAAATCTGAAAGAGGTTGAGTACGTTTCTTGATTCCCACCGATGTCGCCTCTCCGCATGCGTAACATAAAAGCGTGAAGGAACCTTTTGCTCCTCGGAGCATCCCAAGACATCAAATATCTTGGTAATCTGCTTTATCCATGCTTCCGCCAGAAGTGGTTTTGGCTCTCCCTTAAACTCCGGTGGTCCCATCTCCTTGAATTGTTTAGCGGTGACCGCCCGAGAGTTTTTCGTGTTTCCACCTACGTTTTGGACAGGAGTCGCTCTCGCCTGTTGTTGCATAAATTGCATAAAGCCTCTGAACATTTGATCATTCAACATTTGGTCAGTGTTGTTGTTTGCATGAGGATTGTCATCTTCCTGATGCACATTATCCTGATTATTGATATGTGGTGAATCAACGATCGCCTGCGCTCCATTGCTATTCTCAACATTCTCAGATGTCATTTTTAGATACTGCCACAAAACAAAAGGTTAATTGACATGTAACAAATTATCTCTATATTCAGACCGACCAATAAAATAGCACATAAACTTAGGTAGGTCATACTATACTGGCGAAGGTATTCCCGCCTCTCCCTCTAGTACTATTCTCACATCTTAGCCAGGGATCATATCCTAAGCTCGATACTAACCGCGACGCCCCCAAAATTAGGTATACATCACCCATCTTGGGTTGCCACTTACATGGTGCGTAATTTAAATACAACTTAATACATAAACGTGAGTTTAAATACAAATATCGTCTACTAGATATTATACAAACTCAAAAAGGAGTCCTCATTACAATTATTATCACACTATTTCACGTAATAGTGAGGACTACTAATCTATCTTCGGGACCATCACTGCGTTTCCCGAGACTCTTCCCATATATATTCTCATTTCTGAAGAGAACAAAGAAAGAAAGGGTGAGCTCAACTAGCCCAAGTAAGAAATATTATGACTAAGATAATGCGAATAAATTATCAATAGTCTTCAACAATGTTAAACGATAAAATACAATAGACAACCGGTTTAATCTGCGGTGAATAAGCAATCCATTAAAAGAGTCAAGTAGAAAATAAAGTCTACTATCTTTTAGGTTTTAAAGGTTTTTCATCATTTATTATATTTGAGACTCGACTTTAATAAATATTCCACATCATCGAATCACCCTGCACTTTTACTGACGAGGATATTCTTTAGTATCACGACCACAATTATTCATGCACTACGGGCGAGAATATTTGTGTATTCATTAATAGTCATGATCATGCCAACAATCGTCCCACCAATGCACTACTGACCATCGAGGATTTTATCACATCATTTGTAACATTACGGTCATGATTACAATCAATAGTCTCTCGGTCATAATCATACCAAGTCCATCTATGCACTACAGGCCACAGATGACTTTCAACATAATATAAACATGAGGATGATGACAATGATATAAGAATTCAATAAAACAAGTTCAAGAATTATTTTATCCAGAATTATTAACGTCCAAATTATCAACATGATATTGTTTTGTAGAGTAAAATTCAAGAATGATCGGAAGAATATTTCCATGAAAGATCTTCGGATGAAACGCAAATATCAAGGATATTCCACTAATTTCATGGAGTATAGAAGTCAAAGTTTTAACTTATTTGGGTATAATAAAGAATAGAATAACAAAAGAAATCACCATGCATGCGATGAGATCAAGACAGTGCGAGTTATTCCAATGAATAATAAATAACGGAACCCGGTCCCGCGTAAAAGCGCCTGCATGGATGTTCCAACGTAATAATAATAAAGATTTTACCCGGTCCTATTGTAAAACACATGCATGTGGATGTTCCAACATAATAATAATAAAGACAGAACCCGTGTTCGGTTAAAAAACACACAGATGTGGATGTTCCAATGTAATAATAGAAGAATGTCACCAAGTATAGGGTAAACCACGATACTGAGTTATTCCAATGTAATAATAAGCAATGGAATAACAACAGTTCTCTTCATGAATAAGAAATAATAACACCCCTTACTTTTGGTAGGAGATTGAATATCTTTATGACGGTGTAGTAACAAAATACTCTTCTTCTTTCTCTCTTATTCTCTCTATACTTTCTCTCTCTATAGCTTGAATGAATTCGTGAAAAATAATGAAGCCCTAAGCCTCTATTTATAGAAGATTTCTAGCTTAGCACCTGCCGTGTGAAAAGGCAAGTGTCTTGACGACTAATGATGTGAAAAGAAAAGTGGTTTAACGCCTGTAATGTGAAACGACAAGTGGTTCGACGCCTGTAATGTGAAACGACAAGTGGTTCGACGTCTGGTAAAGGTAATTACTATTAACGAAGGTAAATACTATTGACGAAGGTAAATACTATTCACAAGGGTAATTACTATTGACGAAGGTAATTACTATTGATGAAGGTAAATACTATTCACAAGGGTAATTACTATTGACGAAGGTAATTACTATTGACAAAGGTAAATACTATTGACGAAGAGACTCTTAGATGATGACATATGAGCCCCCCATAAAATAATCAAACTTACCACAAATCATTTTATTTTTCATCAACACATATTTAATCTTTCAACCATTATTAATCATTTATAACATGTTGTCTCAATTATTGATTTAATACTATAACATATTATACAGATGATACTGTGACAATAATTGAATCAATAATATAAGAGATATGATGCAGCAATTACTGTAGCAATAATTGAGCATAGTGAGTGACTTCTCACGTAAGCATCAATAATCAATATCGTGTCTACTATGCAACCCACAGCAGACATTCTTGTACTTTTACCACCGGGTAGTTCAACAGTTTTAACGGTAACACCTCCGTAGTTATTTTTATAAAATATTTTTGTCGTTTTCTCAATCCGAAATGAATTACATTGTGGGGGGTCCACCAATGATTGAGTAGTTATGCGAATATTCCTAAAAAAGAATATTCCCACCAAATGAATATTTTATAACAACTTGCATACTTTTGCAAAATTTATAAATATTACCCACAACTATAACATTATATCAAATTTATTCCATAATATTCAAAAATAATATTTATAGAAAAATTCATCTTTATTTATAAAAGTTGGGGTCTTACATTATTGATGATATACCCCGTGCTATCATTCCGCACCAATCAGCTGATAGTATTCTCGAGGAAACAACGGAGTTGACAAGGCAGGTTGGAGAGTTGGTGAAAAAGGGTATCGTAAAAGAAGACATGGGTTCGTGTGTTATTTACGAGTTCATAGTACCTAAGGAGAATGAGACGTCAATCTTGTGCATCGATTTTGAATCGGTAAACAAGTATCGATATATTTTTCTTTACTTAGATAATATGTTTGATAAATTACATAATACATGTGATAATGATCATGTGATAACAATGCCTAATCAAATTAGCATGAGGGAATGTGCAAAATGGAAAATTGTTTTAACATGTGAGTTGTATAGATGGTTAGTTATTCTATTAGATTAAATGATGCATGTAGTATTTTTATGAGTTTATTAAAACATGTTTTACATGCTTCCATTGGACAAATATTTTTTTAGCTATTTTGAGGGTAGAATCATCTTTATCATAAACTATGGTGGATATATGATGTATGTTGAATTAGTTTATGATCATAATGTGTTTTCTCGTTAGCAATGTTAAAACTTGCATGAAATTCATTCTAGTTTTCTTATCCATATGTTGAGTTAGGTTTTCATGCTAGTCAATCTTTACATGAGTTGTCGTTAGGTAGTAATGATGCTTGTCCGTCTGAGCAATTTTTATAGCATGAGGTGTTATCATATGATATTGATTTGAAAAGTTATTATCATCATGATAGGGTGAGATATGGGTTACATGCATATTTAGTCAAATCATTTGGATTAGCTAAAGCATTGCATACTTCCAGGAGGTTGTTGAATTGTACTTTGCATTTGTTCATGGGATTATTATCTGTGTTAATGATATTCCAGTTTGTGTCAATAATTTGGGAAATTCTTTAGCATGTGTTGAGTTTGTTTGTAATCATCATCGATATTCTATTAAATTTTTAACTTGTGATTGTGACCTTTTTATTCTATTGGTGTTATTATATGATTTTTAATGTGTTAATGTCAATGGGAAAGGAAAGGATGGTTATGATTTGAAGATTCAGGATGGGTTCATACTCATCGAGCAGAAAAGATTGATTTATTGTGCAAATCAATCCGAACAGTACATTATAAGTCTATATGGAAGTATTTTGATTTTAGTTTTAGTAGACAATATATGTGAATTTGAATTTCTTGGGTTTTCCATGATTTCACAAAAGATATATCTTGATTGGTTTTGTTTTGTGTTTAATTTAGAAAATCGAGTGTATGGACTTATACAACGTGATGAGCTTCAAAAGTTGACATTTGACCCAAGATCATTGACGTGGTTATATTTGCAAATGATCGAGGTCATAAGATTCCCTTTTTAATTGAGAATTTTTCATTGGGTTTGTTTGCGAACGGCCAAGATCATCCGATTGATGTTTGATCTTAGGATTCGTCATCAGGAAGATCTACTATATGAGGAGTTCTATGTGTTAATATTCGATCCAAGAGGAGATAGAACTTTTCATATTCTTATTTGCATTGCATTCACGTTTATTTTATTAGATAGTAGATTAGTTTATATAGTTAGTATGTAGGAATTAATTGGTCAACAAATTGTCAATTCGGGAGAAAAGTCAGACATTGTTATGTTCTTGGCGGGAGTTAGAGTTTTAGATGATTCTTTTCATAATTAAGTTTACATCATTGATATTGCTTGTATATGTTATTTGTGAGCTGAATTTTGGGATTATGATTCGTTTAATGCTACTGACTTAGTTTCGCTTTATGTGGGAACAGGGTTGTGGACAATTTATTTCCAAGAAGAGGGGATGTCAGATTTAAGGACAAATCCTTTTCAAGAGGAGGGGAATGATAACAGACTGACCGGGTCAGAAATCTTTGATAATTGCTCAACTCAAGTTCCAATGGTTTAACAAATGACTTCAAGTAATTGGGCTAAAATATGTTCAAAGATACTTAATTTGGAGCTCAATTTTGGTGGGTCGTAAGTAGAGGATCAATTAAGTGATTTGGAATTGCTAGATACAATCTATTTAGTGAAACCAAATCAACGCAAGCCATGTCATCAAATTCGTGTTCATTTGTGTTACCTAATCTTCAACAAAGTTATATTTTAATTTAGGGAGGGATTACCAATTACACGATATCACAATGTTGCAATGCATATAACAAAGAACCACATTCGGGACGTAAAGACATCGAGGGGAAAGTTCTGAATAATCGACATGCCCAGTGCCAGTTTATTGTTGGAGTTGGCACACCCCACGCCAGGGTTCCAGGAAGACTCTAGAGATACAGTACGCCCTGCGCCGTTTATAGGCCAAGGCCAGCGCACCCCACACCATGGCGACAGATTTTTGGCATGTTTTTCGAGACAGCACGACTTTAACTATTTGACTAGATTTCTTTCCATGTTTTTAGGGGATCTTCCATATCTTTCATATTTCTATTGTATCTAGGAGTTATGTTAGGTAGGATTTTATTTGAATTCAGTTGTTAGCTAGGATTTCTATTTCCATTCAAATTCTTATTGTGATGCCCCCAAATTCGAGTCACTCATACCTAAGATTCAGTGCTCATGATATAACATACACATCACATCTAACTACCCATTCAATATGAATTACATCATTCATACCATTTTTTAATACAAACATAACATTATCCCAGGTTTATCTAACCTTAATTTAAATACATACGCTTAGATACACAAAAGGTTTACATAATTAATTACACAAGATAACATAATTAAAAAGAACTTCAAATACCCTACTCGATCACCTTCTCTTTTCCTTTGCTCTTCTTGGAATTTTTAGCTACCTCAGCTTTAGCTAAAATATTAAGTTTTAAGCAAGGGTGAGCAACTAGTTTGCTCCGCAAATTAAAGCATTCAATAAAGCATATAGAAGAGTCTAACTTTCTAGAATGCCAACAATATTCAAAAGAGTTTGAGGTAGCTGAATAATAAATCATTTTCAATATCAAGAATTTTCTTGTATTCCATGTTGAATAACATATCAAAAATGAAAGATGTTAAATTATTTCAAGGATTCAACATTATCAATTTGATTATGAAGAATTAACAATGTTGTAATAATATTAAATAGGGTGGGATATTCCCAGATATTGAGTGATCACAAATAGATCAAGAACTACTAGAGGAATTATCAATTCATTTACTGATTGAATACCTCAAGAGTATAAGTTAACCGTAAGGATTAAATCATACCCTTCTACAAGTACGTAAGGGTATCAGCCTCATTGTACCCGTGATTATGCATAATACTCAATAATAGCACACAAGGGTCGGATGCCCGACAATAAAGTTTCTCTTTTTATAAGGGTTGTTCATCTCAGTCTTACATCATGACTCCGCACCACAACAATAAGGTTTGGATTTCTTTTAAAGAAATGTTATGATTTCAACATATAATATTAATATTGATCTAGCCGAAATAAATAGCATGAATCTTTCAATAACAACTTAGTTCAAATAATAGAACAATTCATCAATTGTTAGTCTAGCCAAAATAATTAGCTGAGACATGGTTCATAAATAGTTCATAAATAAAAGAAGTTCAAATTTATTTCACAGTTCAAATAATAAAACAGGAAATCAATTGCACCATGTGCAAATAACAATAATCTTTATGGATGTGAATAATCAACAATAATTATCCACAAATCATGCTTTGAAAAATTAATAACTCAAGTTGAATTAGGAAACCTGCCTGATCGGTTGACTACTGCTATGCAATTTAATTAAACTTCTTTTGAAATACATATTATGACAACCCGAGAATTTAGACAATTTATAAAATCTTTAAAGATCGAATAAAGGTTAAATAATAGACCTAGACAGAAAATACGTGTATATATTTGACATTTTTGTGAAGGAATTTTAAGGATTTCAAAATTCTGTGAAAGATTTTGGTGGATTTAAAATCTTTTGGTAAGGATTACTAGGGTTAAGTGTATAGGTGTATATATTCTATGTGCATGGTTTTATGTGTACAGAATAATTGATAAGGATCAATTAATGGTCAGATAAGTTATATCAATGATAAACCCTAATATTATATTAAGAACATCGACGTTCAGTTAGAAAAGGCTAACGATTAGCAAGAAACCCTAATACCAGCTCTGGAAACCTTAATTTCAGTTCTGGGAATCCAAAATCCTAATTCAGAATCTTAAAACCTAAATTGGGAATTCAAAGGCTTAAGTGTAATTAATGACAGACTTAATTAGGGTAAAACCTAACAAATTGGTTAAAAACCCTAATTTCTAAATTATAAGCCCTAATTGTTCAGTTAGAAACCTTAATGTAAATTAGGGAAACTTAATTGTTAATTTCACAATTTTAATGTTAATTAGAAAACCTTGATCCTAATTAGCAAGTTTAAATGTGATTAGGAAACCTTAATTTAATTAAGAAATCCTAATTATAAATTAGAAAGCTTAATTTTCCATTTTTAAAACCTAATTAGAAATCCTAGAATAATTTTTTAACCTTAGGGTTAAACCCCAAGGGTCAAACCCTAAGGGTTTCTCAAGTTACTATAATGCCAATAAAAATGTGAGCAAAATGACCATAATGCCCTTTTTCAATTCTTTAATGTGTTGGAGCGTGAATCTTGCCATATATGGGGTAGTTCACCAACTATATATCTCACATGTGCCTTAAATCTCAGCAACCAGCCATTCATTCCAGCCAAATTCATTGAACCCAAGATTTGAAAGTCAAAAAGTAAGAAAAATCTCTTACTTTACTTAGCAAACTTGACCAATCCTATTCTCTCTTTATTTCAAAAAAGAGAGTGAAGGGGAGTGAGAAGTTAAGATAATATCACGTCTTAACTTTCCCATAATAGATTCAAGGATCAGAAGTTCAAAATCAAAGCATAAAGGTATAAACCCTAATTTTTGTAAATCTATGTGATCTATGTTTTTTGTTGTTGTTTATTGTTTTAAGTTGTGTCTAAAGGTGTTATTTAGTAATCTGAGTTATTAAATCCTAGATCCATAACATCTAGAGGCACAAAAATTAAGTTTTCAAAACTGATCATGAACCCTAAACTATGGCCTGACAGCCATATGTCAAGGCCCAAAGATCATTAGCTGTTAGTTGTTTGTTGTGTTTTAAGTTATAGACTTGTCGTATGTTGTAAAGGCTTTGATCTGAAACTTGAATCAGGGTCAAATCTTGTATAGATTTCAAGTTATGGGTGGCCAAACCTCGTTGACCGACCATGACCAACTGGTTTCTAGGCAGCCCAGAAACCTAGAAAGGGTCTGACAACACTTTTGAGACCCTAGATCTTGCTGTGGTTTAATAGTTTGGCCAAGTTGTTGGTTGGATCTTGTAGACTGACATGTAGGCTATACATCTAAGCTTTTAGATTACCAAAATCATAAATAGAAACGAAAATAATTAAGGTCAAAGTAGGGTTGATGAAACTGCCAGATGAAGATTCTGGGTAACCCAAAAATCTTCAAAGGCAGTTTCCTGACCAATACTTTGATCGAATCAAATCTTCATTTGGTGTTGTTGTTAAGATGATATGATGTTATAGAATTATACCCTGACATATCTGTTACATGTATGAACCTTTATAACATATTAAGCAAGCCTACACATCAAGGATTTAAGGGCTCAAAGGATTTAATTTTAAATTTGATTAGGAAACCTTAATTTAATTAAGAAATCCTAATTATAAATTAGAAAGCTTAATTTTTTATTTTTAAAACCAAATTGGAAATCCTAGAATATTTTTTTTAACCTTAGGGTTAAACCCTAGGGGTTTCTTAAGTTATTATATTGCCATTAAAAATATGAGCAAAATGACCATAATGCCCTTTTTCAATTCTTTAATGTGTTGGAGTGTGAATCTTGTCATATATGGGGTAATTCACCAACTATATATCTCACATGTGCCTTAAACTCAGCAACCAACCATTCATTCCAGCCAAATTCATTGAACCCAAGATTTAAAAGTCAAAAAGTAAGAAAACTCTCTTACTTTACTTAGCAAACTTGACCAAGCATATTCTCTCTCTATATTTCAAAAATGAGAGTGAAAGGGAGTGAGAAGTTAAGACAATATCACGTCTAAGCTTTCCCATAACAGATTCAAGGATCAGAAGTTCAAAATCAAAGCATAAAGGTATAAACCCTAATTTTTATAAATCTATGTGATCTATGTTTTTTGTTGTTGTTTATTGTTTGAAGTTGTGTCTAAGGGTGTTATTTAGTGATCTGGGTTATTACATCCTAGATCCATAACATCTAGAGGCACAAAAATCAAGTTTTCAAAACTGATCATGAAACCTAAACTATGGCATGACATCCATATGTCAGGGCCCAAAGATCATTACATGTTAGTTGTTTGTTGTGTTTTAAGTTATAGACTTGTCGTATGTTGTAAGGGATTTGATCTGGAACTTAAATCAGGGTCAAATCTTATATAGATTTCAAGTTATGGGTGGCCAAACCTCGTTGACCGACCATGACCAACTGGTTTTTGGGCAGCCTAGAAATTCTCTCTCTCTCTCAAAGTGTTGGTTAATTTCAAAGAAATCAACTAACACTTCTCTTTTATAGATTTTCAAAACTAGGGGAAAAATAGTCATTTCGCCCCTAAAGTTACTATTCCCACATCCTTACTAAACCTCCTTAATATCCACGAAGCTTCTCTTGGAATCTTCGTGCCTCTGTCTTGCGGAATTCATCCGACAGTTCAAAAACTGCGATTCTTACAGATTTACTTTTAAGCATTCTTCGGAACTTCAAAAAACTAAAAAAAACACTTTTTGATTATAAGCATTTTCTTTCACGTTTTTTCCTAACGTAGTTAAACGAATGAAAAGTACATAACAATACTTTTTGTCATTTTTATTTCGTCCAATTTCGGCACGTTTTTCGAGAAAAACTTTTATCGGCTTACTTAACTTTTCACGATATGTTATCATCAAATCTTTTGAGGAAATGTCATTTCGACATACCGATCTCTCAGAAAGTCTTAGGTTATTCAAAACCTAATCGTTAGGGTTTCGTCGGGTGAATAATGTCTATTTCGTCTTTTTCCTTAGAAATATTTTTATTCCCAAAAAAAATTTATTTTTGTCTTTAAAATTCTTACTCGTTTAGTCCAGCTCGTAGCCAGAATCCTCCCGTTTTATAATCATCCTAGGTTCTAGAACGATTAATAAACACATAGCACAAAATATTATTAATAAAAATTCCTTTTATTAATAACTAATTCTTTAAATCTTAAATTCTGGACAATCCGATTTTTTGGGTTGTCACAGCGGCCATCAGGGAGGAGGCAACAAGCTTATGATCGACGGACCGGCAACATCCAATTGACCAATTACTAGAACATTTAACATGACTATCCAAGACGTAGTAGCTATAAAGGACGCGATGTCAGGTATTATCCCAATCAATAATATAAAAGCCTATATATTTTTTAATTCGGGTGCAACATGTTCATTCGTGTCTGAAGAATTTGCTAGTCGATTAAGAATACCCCGAGAACGCTTAGAAAATCTGTTGAACATAGAGATTGCAAATAAGGAAGTAATTTCAGTAGAGTTTGTTTACTGAAACTACTATGCAAACATTAGAGTTCGTGAACTAACCGTAGACTTAATTTCGATTAGATTGGGAAAATTTGATGTGATACTAGGAATGGATTGGTTATCTAGCCATACTGCGATAATCGATTGTCAAAATAAAAGTGTGAACCTTCAGACTCCAAATCGGTCTAAGGTAGTGTTTTATGGAAGCTCATCGCTTAAGCAATCGTGTTGCCTTACGATGATGCAGGACAAGAAATTATTAAAGAAAGGATGTATAGGTTATTTAGCCTATATAGTGGATACTCAGGAGAACGGAGTATAAATGAAAAATATATCGGTAGTCAGAGATTTTCAAGACGTATTTCTAGATGATCTGCCTGGTCTTCCACCAGACAGAAATCGAATTCATCATAGACTTAGCACCGGGAACTGCACCAATTTTGAAAGCCCCATATCTTATAGCATCGATAGAAATGAAGGAATTGATTTCAAGAGTTGCTAGATAAGGGCTACATTCGGCTGAGTGTGTCTCCTTGGGGAGCACCAATGTTGTTTGTAAAGAAGAAGGATGGATCGCTGAGGCTCTGTATCGACTATCGAGAGTTGAACCGAGTAACAATTAAGAATAGCTATTCGTTACCAAGGATAGATGACCTTTTCGATCAACTGAAGGGAGTGAAGTATTTTTCTAAGATAGATTTATGAACAGGATATCACCAATTGAAGGTACGAGAGGAGGAAATACCAAAAACGGTGTTCCGAACATGCTATAGACATTTCAAATTTCTAGTGATGTCATTCGGGTTGACAAATGCTCCGTCAACATTTATCGACTTGATGAACCTAGTCTTCAAGCCATACTTAGATAAGTTCGTAGTAGTATTTATCGACGACATTTTGATTTATTTGAAAACCAAAGAAGACCGCGCCGAACA
This sequence comes from Panax quinquefolius, assembly GCA_020205615.1. Lineage (NCBI taxonomy): Eukaryota > Viridiplantae > Streptophyta > Magnoliopsida > Apiales > Araliaceae > Panax > Panax quinquefolius. The sequence continues at coordinate 74,254,047 of CM035163.1, forward strand.
TCTGAAGATGGTATTAAAAGCATGGAGAAAGGAGAAGATGTACGTGAAGTTTTCAAAATGCAAATTTTGGATGAAGAAGGTCCAATTCTTAGGGTACGTAATCGACAAGAGCGGAATTTCAGTAGATCATGCAAGAGTGGAGGCGGTAAGCAACTGGGAACAACCAAAGATGCCAACAAAAGTAAGAAGTTTCTTAGGGTTAGCTGGGTACTATTGAAGATTTATCCAAGATTTTTCCAAGATAGCGACCCCGTTAACCAATCTAATGAGGAAGGCAGTGAAGTTTGTTTGGATGGAGAAATGCTAAGAGAGTTTCCAAGAGTTGAAGAAGAAATTGAGTGAGGCACCTGTATTAGCATTACCAGATGATATGGGAGGATTTATGGTGTAGAATGATGCATCGCAGAAGGGACTTGGATGTGTGCTAATGCAACATTTCAAGGTCATTGCGTATGTGCCACGACAATGGAAGGATTATGAAAAATGATACCCTACTCATAACTTGGAGTTAGCGGCAGTAGTTTTTACGTTAAAGATTTGGAGACACTATTTATACGGAGAAAAATGTGAGATATACACAGACCACAAGAGTCTGAAATATATCTTCACACAGAAGGAGTTGAATATACGACAAAGGAGGTGGTTAGAATTAATCAAGGACTATGACTGTGAGATTCTTTATCACCCGGGAAAGGCTAACGTAGTAGCAGATGCCTTAAGTAGAAAGGGAAGGGAGAAAATGTTCAAGTTGACAACTCAAGAGGAGTTAATAAGAGAAATGGAGAAATTGGAAATAGAAGTGAAGGAACCAGGAAAATCGAAGGGAAAATTATTTGTGATAGAAGCTCGTTCAACATTATTGGATACAGTAATGGAATCGCAAGAGAAAGATGAAGAATACAAAAAGATAAGAAAAAGAATAGTAGAAAATGAAGAAGAAAAGTTCAAGATGGATAAGGATGGTATATTGAGATTTGAGGGTCGAGTATGGGTGCTAGCTGTAACCGAGCCGAGAGAAGAAATAATGCACGAAGCACACAATACGATGTATTCTATTCATCTATGAAGCATGAAGATGTATCAAGATATTCGACAACACTTTTGGTGGCCCAATCTAAAACGAGAAGTTGCAGAGTGTGTCAATAGATGTCTTACTTGTCAACGAGTCAAAGCAGAGCACCAGCGACTGAGTGGTCTATTTCAAGCATTAGAGATACAAGAATGGAAATGGGAGCACATTACGATGGACTTCGTGGTAGGACTTCTTGTCACGCAAAAAGGTTATGATGTCATTTGGGTTATCATATATCGACTAACAAAGACGACCCATTTTATACCAATAAAGATTCATTTCAATTTGAATCAATTGGCGAAGTTGTATGTAAAGGAAATCGTTTCATGACATAGAGTTCTGGTATCGATTATCTCTTATCGAGATCCGCTCTTCACGTCAAATTTTGGAAAAGCTTACAAGGGAGAATGGGGACACAATTAAGATTGAGTACCGCTTATCATCCACAAACGGATGGGCAGAGTGAGTGAATCATATAAACATTAGAAGACATGTTTAAAGCTTGCGTGATGGACTTCAAGGGGAGCTGGGATGACCACTTGCCCTTAGTTGAATTCGCATACAATAATAGTTATCATGCGAGTATCGGCATGTTGTTGTATAAAGCTCTTTACGGGAGAAAGTACAGAACACAATTATGTTGGAACGAAGTCAGAGAACAAAGGATATTAAGACCGAAATTAGTTCAACAAATAACCGACGTTGTGACAATGATAAGAGCCAGACTAGTAGCTGCACAAGATCGTCAAAAAAAATACACAAATTTGCATAATCAAGACCGCGACTTTGAAGTCGAAAGTTACGTGTTTTTGAAAGTATCTCCTTGGAAAAGGAAGATAAGATTCGGTAAGAAAGGGAAACTGAGTCCAAGATTCTTAGGACCATTCGAAGTATTGAAGGGAGTAGGCGAGGGTGTGTACCAAGTAGCCTTACCACCCGAGTTGGAACACATTCACAATGTGTTTCACATTTTCATGTTGCGTCCGTACAAGCCTGACTATAAGCACGTAATATCCTATAAGCCTATTCAAGTAAAGAAGAATTTGACTTATGAGGAAATTCCTGTCCAAGTAGTAGATAGGAAAGAGCAAACTTTGAGAAATAAAACTATATCTTCTATAAAAGTAATTTGGCGAAACCACAACGCCGAGGAGGCTACGTGGGAATTAGAGGAAAAAATGAGGAGGGAATATCCCCATCTATTTATGTAACCTTGTACCAATTTTGAGGACGAAATTTTTATAAGGGGGGGGAGGATGTTATACTCGAGAATTTCTGAATATTATTAATAAAAGTCGAGTATTTATTTGAGTATAATTAAATATTGTTGTGGCATGAGTTATAAAAACTCTATTCAACTAAGTTAAGTGTTGAGAAATATATGACAGTAAGGTAATGTGATAATATTGGTGAAGATCTTAAAGTCAAGCGTATCAGAATTGTCTAGTGTGGCATAATGAAGGACTAAGAGATTCACCAAGTGAATTAAGAGAGAAACGGTTTAATAAGAGGAAGATTAATTATGTGTAATTGTATATAATTGAATGATTAAGTAACTCCATACATTAAAAATGAATAGGATGTTTAATTTATAGTATGATCAATTTGGGATTTAATTCATGCTATGTGAAACTGGAATGGTGGTAGAGGTTGGAACTGGCATGTAGCTAAACCAATTTGGCACTTTGCCGAGGGGCCAAGCATAGTCTGCGCCCTTCTGCTGATCTAAACTAAGCAGCAATTACTTAGTAGCCAAAATTTGAAAGTTGATTATTATTGTGGATAGTGTATGGAACATTATTGTAATGTGTGACATTATTGAAAGCATATGATAAGAGTAAATTTAAGGGTATGAAGTACTAAGTAGCACAATAAAATCATGTGTGATAGTTTAATATAGAAAGAATTAATTGATTGTGCATCTCAGAAATTCGAAGTGAAATTGAATGTTAGAAAAATGGACATTTAATCTTGAATATGGTTATTATTTTGAAGTATGTGTAGTAATAATATCTATGTAGAATACCCGGTTAATAATACCTAACTGCATTATTTTATCTGCATTAAATATTAAATTATGTAAACCCAATGTACATGAATTATATGATATGGGTATATATATAATCCCTAATTTTTTTGTATATAGTAACATTAATACACTAAAATCACATGAGGGAACCAAAAGGGAATTAAATTAACTACTTCTAAAACCAAATGTTGAGGATTAAAATACTTGTCCCAATTCAGTTGCCCAAACAGTAACCTATATCTCCTTTACGTGAACTGCCAAGCTTGGAACAGTGGCTAGCTAGGGGAGGTGGTGATGGCTATGAAAATGGCTGAGGGAGAGTGGTTGGCTAACTCCTCCTTAACCACTGTCTTCTTCTTCTACCCCATGGATTTAAACCTTAGTGTAAAGTAATTAACTGGTCTTGTATTCTTCTATAAAAAGGCAGCTATCTTCTTCACTTTTTTTGTTGTTGTGAATTGTCTGTTGAATTCCAAAATTGAGAGTGTGAGTTGTTTGTTTTTTAAGAGGGAGTCTAGAATTTCAAATGGAAGAAACTAAGCTTCTTAGAAGGTAAATTCTTGTTTTAAGTTCTTAATTCCAAACTTGGCATATCATAGAAATTCTACTCAATTCTTGTAAACTTGATTTGGAAATTGTTACCAAGGTGTTTATGAAGTTTATATGCATGTATAGAACCTCAGAGAATAGGTTTAAGCATGTTAGAATGAAGAAAAACTGATAATTGTTTGATCTTTACTGAAGCAGTGACTTATCTGAACTAACCTAGGTAGGGCGCAGCTATGCGCTCCCTGCAGTTCAATACAGCCCAACTACGTCGTGCACCAGTCCTGAGTTTTGACTTCTGATGTTATATGATAGTTCTATTGTGACACCCCTAAATTTGGGTACTTTATACCTCAGATCTGGTACATCATTTCTATAACTATTGCGGAAGATATAAACATAAATTTTTTATATATTAAACTTTTACACATCATTCCCAAGGTCTACAACCTTAACTAAATACATACCTTCAATATCTAAAAAAGGTTACAATGTTATTTTCGTCAGAAAATTTAATAGATCTAACTGCACCCTAATTTAATCTAGCACTTTGTCTTTGCTTCTGTCTTTACTCGAGCTTTCATCTTAATCTAAAAATTTTTATCATGATATAGCAAGGGTGAGCAACAAATTTGCCCAGCAAGTTTTAAATACAATGAAGATATATCATGATTGAAAGGAATGAATAAGCTTTCAAGTTTTCAACAATATAATAATTGTGAAATAATATGAATCAAGTTTCAATAATTGCATTACTGAATCAATAATGTTTGAAGATCAACAATGACCATAAACAATTTAACTGAACCTTATGGTAATGAAGGTGATCAGCCTTTCATACCTGATGAACATATGCAACATGCACTAAGTGCAAATCAATAATCAGTATAGAATTGAATAATCAACAATAATTATTCACTAACATGCTTTGAACATACAACTCAAGTTTGAGTTAGGGAAACTTGCATGTACTGCTGATTACCACTAAGAAATCTAATTTACTCTCTCATGAAAGACCTATTAATTATAAGATTGATCTTTCAATTAGTATAACATACCTGGTAGCTAAATTATCTAACACTTAATCACAAAAATCAAATATTAGATAACAGCTTAACACATCAGTTTTATTATCATCCTTTGATAATTCTTTAATCACTATATCATATACATTATGATTTAACATTTTAATCTTATATATTATAAGTTCTTCTTTAACATCTAATAAGTCAAATACTAATCCATCAACCCAGATTTGCAATCCAGCAAACCAGATTGCAATCCAGCAAACCAGATTGCAATCCAGCAAACTGGATTCCAAATCCAGCAACCTGCATTCAACTGATTTCCAATCCAGCAAGCCTGGATTCACCAATCTTTCAATCCAGCAAATTGGATTCATAACCCTTCAATCCAGCAAGCCTGGATTCATAAATCTTTCAATCTAGCAAGCCTGGATTCTAAATCCTTTAATCCAGCAAGCTAGATTCAACTATTTTTCAATCCACCAAGATGGATTCAATATCTCCTTTAACGAAAACACCAAATCAGCTTATTATTTTTCTATCTTTTGGCCAAGCTTATATACATGTATTTCATACACAAAAAGTATTTTTCCTTAATTTTTGAACTTCTTTTAGTATTTTTTTTTTCAAAAATCATTTTTAGTGTGTGGCTTAAGAAATTAGCCTCATCATGCTCAACTTCAGAAATTCATATCTCTTGGCATAATCTTATACATGTTAACATGACCCTCTGGTTTAAATTTTGTGGCCATCGGAGTTATAGAACTCCGGTTATAGCCGTTTTTGTCGAAAAATCCTAAAAATTGAAATGACCGTAACTTGGTCGTTATAAGTCGGAATGAGCTCATTTTTGGACAGGAGGTACTTTATACCATATATTTTCATGTCCCAAAAGGCATGAATTTATTTCATGAATTAAGTGGCTGAAATGCCCTTTTAAATTCTGGAGCAGTAGCATTTTGGCGTTTATCACTTTTTCGCGCTTTGTTAAAAATATTTCATACGGAAATCTACATATTCTTTTTTAGTGATTCCACTTGGAGATGTTATAAAAATTATCATACTATCTTCTCAAATTTTTTCAGAATTTTTGAATGTCCAAAAAATGATGAAACTGCCATTACCCTTGACTGTCCAAAAACAGTTTACTTTCCTTTCAAAAGTCAAAACTGTTTTGGCTAAAATAGTCGCTATGGATTGTGTACTCAATATTTTTGAGTGCTACAACTTGGGTTAACTAGTAAACACATATATCTAGCACCCCTCTTTGACGGGTCGTAAAAAGAAGGTGCAGATCAAAAACGGTGGAAATCCAAAGTACATACAAATTTTATGGTTTATAAACTAGAAAATTACTTTGTCTTTACTTTTGATTTCCAAACAAATTAACACCCAATATGGGCATATCTAAACAATAAACACTCATTAACATGTATATTCATGGTTTTTAAGTTTAGAAACATAGGTTCAAGGTTTTGATTTATAATAATCAAAAATACATAACAAAAGGTATTTATACCTTTGATCTTCATGCTCTCCTTCTTCTTCTTCTTCTATGGATGAACCTTCTCTCCCCTCTTCTCTCTTCTTCCTTCCATGGCTGTCGAAGCCTCTCTTCTCTCACTCTCTCTCTCTCTTTCTCTCTCTCTATCTTTAGTTCTTGTTAGAATAATAAAAGAGATAAAAGAGAAAAATAAGATAGATTTTTATTAGATATGGATATATATCAATTATCTATACCCACTCTCCTTTTTCTCCTCATGTTTCATCCGGCCATGTGGCCCTTAATTCCTCGACCACATTCTCTCTTTCTCTCACACTTAATCATGTGGATGATAACAAGCAAAGTGGTTCCTTTATTAATGTGACACCTAGCCTAATTAGATAAAATATATTTGGAACATGTGGTGTTTAAAATTGATAATGTGTAACCACCATTTCCTCTCCTTTTCTTCCTATAATAATCCGACCAAGTGGCCTTATTCATGCCCTTATTCTTGCCCAAGTCTTGCTTTCTTTTACATGTAATATCTAGTGTACCAAAAGTCTAAAGTGCCCCTCTACAATTGGGTCTTAAAGTTGGGAATCTAAATTACTTCTTTGGGCTATGGAAAATTATCATTGTCCAACACTTTTAATTTTATCCTTTCCTAATTATTTAATTAGGGTTTTCATTTCCTCAATAATAATTTAATTCCTTACCTACATGCCCTTAATTTCTTAACCCAATTAGACTTGGTATAATTAGGTTATAAAATTAATTAATTAAGATGTATAAAATAAATCTCTTAAAATTAGTCTATATTTTAAATATCAGTATTCCCCTCATACCATAACCCTTAAGTTATTCAATTCTTCATTCCTAATATATAATTAGGATTACCTTAGTTTCTTTTATTTGTTTATATAATAAAAAATATAAACAATCACATAATATTCATATTCACTTACTCACATAATAATTAAATAAATTGTGACATTGTGACACCCCCAAATCCAGGTACTTCATTCCCACAGGATTTGGTGTTCACTTGATCAAACATTCATATCTAACTACCCAATCATAATAAAACTGAATAAATAAAAACCTTCCCCATTAAAGGGTTAAATAATAAAAATCTCTCAGGTTGGCTAACCTTTAAATACAATCATTCAAATGAGGAATTAAAATTGTTACATAACATCATTATTAAGAAGTCTAAGATCATCATAATAAATAAAAGTACAAATCAGCATCACTTGTACAATTTTCCCTTTCCTTTACTAGTCGAAGGTTCATCTACCTTCTCCTCTTTAGCTGCAATGAGTTTATAAACATGCAAGAGTGAGCAAAACAATTGCTCACTGGATATAATAGAGAATCAACAGGAGTATAACAATAATAACTGCCAATAATAGGCTCATCAAAAGTGAATAGTACTCTATCAATAATAATCAGAAACTGAAATCCCAAAATGTGGAAAATATACATCACTGAGGGTCGCAAGACCACGAACTACGTCCACAGTTACAAGTAATCTTTCAACTCCAACTTTAACAGTCATAAGACTATAAGGACACGTACTTAGGGGGATCAGCCCTTCGTACAATGTATTGTGCACAAACATTTTAACGCTACGCATAAGTTAACCCCTAATCATAACAATAGGGTTGTTCATCTCGGCATTTAGAGTACAAGTCCGCACCAAAGGAAGTTTGGTTTAGATAAGCTTTCAAGGTAATTTGGAATTCAACGAACATCAACTAAGGATTAGTTGAATAAAACCAATAACATTATACTATAGAATAATCGTGATTGAATCAATCATAGTAAACTAAAGTCATGCTTTAGGAATAATCTAAGAGCATACAATTTGAATAACTATAACACCTTGCTTGAACAATACTAAGCCAAGGTTAATTAGAATTGAATACTAAGCATGCATAGCAAGTTGATCGGTAAAAATGTTTAACATTAGAATATATAAATTTTGCATGCTAAACCACAAGTTAAATACAAGAATAACTTACATCATTATATCATAATCGAATTGAAAACAGTAGTTTGATTAACAAGATAATAGATTAGAAAACTTGCTCAATGTAAAAAGAAAGTTTAGAAAACTTGCTCAAAGAAAATTTAAGCGCTTGCACAATTATAAAAGTAGAGTTAGAGAACTTGCCTTATTCGTAGATTAAATGGAACAATACGAATCACAATATCCTATAAACATATGTCATCATGACATAGTTAGCCATTACCATTTTACAACCATAACTAAGTACGTTCATCATTTAAAAATTGGATTTTTAATCACATAATCAAGTTATAATACAAGTTATTCCTTAATAACATAATTATTCATAGTATAGAAATACTAAAATCAACATTTTACATCCTACTATCATCACATAACTTTTCTTAAAATTTCATGTACAAAAATACACTCGTCCAGACCATTCTGCTTAACTCAGCCATGGCCACGCTTTTACATTGGTCGCGTTGGCGTGAGCATAATGATTATGGCACATGAGAAAAAAAATCTACAAGGCAACACTGATGGCATAAGCAATGCCATGACACTAAAACTAACACATCGGTCATTCATCCGCATATACAATAAACTATAGTTTCGATTGACAACTTGACAAATAAAGATGAAAAAGCCAATTTTGGCCTACAAGCTCAATTCTAACAAACTGATTCACATACAATTCATACAAAAACTTCATGTAAACATAATTCAAGAATTCCTAACATGTTTCTACCCATACAACAACATAAACAACAAAATTAACACACCCAAATTCACTATTTTTGGCTAAAACTCACTTTTTGATATTTTTGATGAAAATAAACACTGAAATTTTGTTTTGCAACCAAAACCATTAATTCCAAGCATTTTATCAAAGTATATACATACTCTAACAAATTGAATAGCCAATTTATCAATAAAACAACTAAACAACCCATAATTTCTATTTTAACTAAACCATATCTAATCACAAAAACTCTGTGTAAAAAAAATTTCTTCACAAATTACATAATATCAATTCATTGACTATAACTTATGAAAATCGTTTTAACATCACTAGTATGTCATATAAAACCACATAACAACAAAAATTCATGCTTACACAAAGATTCTACAGAAAATTTGGGAAGAGAAAAACTAAACTTTTAAAACTAAAAAGAATAGAACAATACCTTGAAGAAGATGATATGGTTATTCCTTTCTACTCTCAAACCTCTCCTTCTCCAATCTCTAGCCTTTCTTTCTCTCTTCTTTTCTTCTCCTCTGAGTTTTCTTTCTTCTCTCTAACCTCTCTCCTCTATTCTTACGTCTTAACAAATAACGTATATAGATATAATATATATTAATTATATAATATAAATATAAACATAACTGATATCAGTTATTTGAGTTTTGAAATCAAAAGCCATAAGGCTTATTTGGTTACTCACTAAAAAAAATAACCCATTAACCTTACACCTTGTTTGGTAAAACTCAAATAGATTAAAGACTTAATAGGCCTTAGGCCTTGTTTAAAAAAACCGAATTAAAACTCCTTTAAGTTATTTTAATAACTCCTTTATAAAAGGTTATTTGTCACACTTTACTAAATTAAAATAATCTTAATAACAATTTATTAAATTACTACCTCACATAAATCAATACCACAAAATTATAATTTTCTATATAATTATAACTTTATTTAACACATCCTTTTAATTACAAATTCCAATAAAAATAATAGTAATTCAATTAATCAAAACTCTCTAACTTAATAATTAAATTAAATTAGCAAAAATAATCAATTTCGTTAATTATTTATTTAACAAATAGTTAACCAAATTGAATCAAATTTGAACAATTATTTATTTAACAATAAACACATCCATTACATACTTAAATAATTCAATAAATTATTTATTATAACAATTAAAAATTACGAAATGTTACGTATATGCTCCACAATTCTCTTAGATTAGACACTAGTATATATTTAAATACTAGGACCACTAAATAAAAATAATCATTTAGGTCATTTAATTCTCAAACCATATTTAAATAACTTATTTAAGTTATACAATTTATATCATAATTAAATTTAATTTCCTCCTCCTCTCCATAAATTGTTTTCAAATAATTTATTTATATATTAAATATATAATTTAATATATTCAATCGATTATTCAAATATGAATTTAATTTACTAACTAGTTGATACCAATATACATATTTACATATTGGATCTCATATCATATTATTACTTTACATCCTTTGGTATATATTAAATATTATACCATTATCCATATAACATAATACCATATATCCAATTATTTTCTTTACTTTTTATAAATTGTCTTCACAATTTATTTAATCAAGTAAATATATTAATATATTCACCACATTAAATACATGCATACATTACACTCAATAAGGTAATATATAATTTCTTAAATAAAATAGTGGTTATACATGAAGTATATTTAATGCCACTTAATTTACCACATTAAAATAATTTAATATTATAAATTATTTTAATTTTACCCATCTAATTTCCTTTAATAATTTACTCCTACGCTTTACTTAAATATAATAAATATATAATTCTAATATATTTATTATACACAATATCACATATTGCATGGCACATAATCCTTTGTGTACTACAATATCACATAACATATCATCTAATAAGAATTTTCTTTATTAAATTCTTATTTTAAAAATTACCCAAAAATTTGGGTTATTACATCTATCTTGCTAAAACAACTTAGACGTGCATGAAAATAGACTTGACTTATGACCTTAAGTTCCTTTGGATAACATGATTACCTTAACTTGCTTTAGTATGTGTTTGCTAAAGAAGACTTTGAGCTTTAGAAATAGACCTTGATGAAACTTATGTACTTTAAGTTCTGATTTTTGTGAGCATGGACATATGACCTAACTACACGAGGTGTGATTCAAAGTGATATGCGTGTACTATGATATACTTTTGCTTGGGTTAAAATAACTTTTAAAAGAAAACTTGGATGTGTTGTAAACTAATATTAGGAACATGATGTTGTGTACTATTTGAATTTAAAGCATGTATGACTAATGCCCCTATGTGACCACACATAACACATACGTACATCCATTTTGGTTAGACACAATGAAAGTTAGTCAAGCATGAGTTAGAGATGTTTTAAAGAAATAAATGATGTTAGTCATGCGTATACGATGAAAACCTTGGTGAGCATGCATATTAACTTATTTCATGACTACTTTATATGGATATATGGTAAACATAGTAGTCCTTATGATTACATTAATGTAATTGGCCTTAACTTATTTGAAATCTCAAACTAGAACCATACATTTCAAGGATGAACGTAGGATAACCTTAAGAGCATGCAAGAATCTTTAATAGGTATCTAAGTATATGTTAAATGCATGCTAAAGAATGGGACAAAACCAGGAAGTGCAAAGCTCAACTCTGGGGCCAGGAGACAGCGCAGTTGTAAAATCCCAAATTTTACGAATAAAGATTTAAATTTCACGAATTTTTTTTAAAATATTATGGTGTGGATTTATTATAATGTTATAGTTGTGGGTAATATTTATAAATTTTGTAAAGTATTCAAGTTGTTATATTATATTCGATTGGTCGAGAAATATTCTTTTTGTCGGGGAATATCTGTACGACGGCACAATCATTGGTGGACCCCACAACAGAATTATTTTCAGATTGAGAAAATGACAAAAATATTTTTATGAAAATAACGGTGGAATTTTTACCGTTATTACTATTGAACTACTCGGTAGTAAAAGTACAGTAATACGCGTGGTTGCATAGTAGCACACGATATTAATTATTGATGCTTACGTGAGAAGTCACTCAGTTTTGTTCAATTATTGCTTGATAATTCTTTGCTAAGTATCTCACGTTAATTGATTCAATTATTGTCGATATTTTATATATTATTAAATCAATAATTGAGATGACAAAGTTGTTAATATTATTATTTGTAATATTAACGATGTCTAAAAGTTCTGCCAAGGAGAGGTTTGGTCACCTAATTGCGCGCCAATAGGGAGAAATCCTTATTGGAAAGCCCCCTCTTTCCTGGGAACGACCTGGTCAATTAATAGTGTGAATTATAATAATGATGATGAAGTTTGTTTTATTAGTATTATTAATGTAATAAAGCAGAAAAGTTTTTTATATAAAATAGAATACTTTTATAAAAGTTTTTTGTTTTATTAGGCAATAATTAGAATATATTATATTTTATTATGCATAGTATTTGGATAGTGCCTGCATAGTGTTTGTATAGTAAAATCTTTTTATATAAAACAGAATACTTTTATAAAGTTATTCGTTTTATTAGATTATAAATAGAATATATTATATTTTTTTTAAAAAAAATTTGTTTTATTAGAATATTTTATTAAATCAATCTCGACCGTCCGTTTAAAAGTGAATCAATCTGGATCGTTCATGAATTAGTTATTATTCAATCCATTCTTCTATAAATAGAAGCTCATTCCTTCATTATTTCTTATGAATTCACTGAAACTCTAGAGAGAGAAACTGTAAAGAGAATTCTTCTTCTATAATCTTGAGCGTATTTCTTTAGAGTTTAAGAAAGTTTTGAGCGTAGTGCAAGTTTTCTTCAAGTATATGCACGCCCTACCCGTCGGAGTACTCTTCTTTATAAGGTAAGGGGTATTATTTCTTTCGTATTCATGAAGAGAACTTTTGTTATTCCATTCTTTATTATTTTTGGAATAACCTGTATACGGGGACTACCCTATACTTGTTGAAATTTTTCTGTTATTCCATTCCTTATTATTCTGTTGGAATAACCTGTATATGCAAAGTACTGCATACATGGTAAAATTCTTCTGTTATTCCATTCTTTATTATTATGTTGGAATAACCTGTATATGCGAAGTACCGCATACATGCTAAAATTCTTCTATTATTCCATTCTTTATTATTCTCGCCGGAATATCCTCGCATGCGTGCGTTTACGCATTTACCGTTCCATTATTTATTATTCTCGCTGGAATAACTCGTCTGCGTGGTGCGGGCCTATCGCATGCATGGTGAATTCGTTGTTATTCCATTATTTATTATTACGTTTAATATCACATGCAATGTACGTTTCGACCGACGATTCCGTTATTTATTATTCTCATTGGAACATCCTGCTCGCATGCGATTTTTGCGACGACTCGTTCCGTTATTTATTATTCATTGGAATATCATATCTACAGTATTTACGTATTACTTCGTTTCCATTGTTTATTATTCGTTAAAATAACATGTATGTAATATGCGATTTATAGCACGCTTTCATGATTTCTTTTGTTATTCCATTCTTTATTATACTTAGTTGGTTAAAGTTTCTTGAACTTGTTTTATTGAATTCTTAAATCATTGTCATCATCCTTATGTTTGTATTATGTTGAAAGTCATCTGTGGCATGTAGTGCATAGATGGACTTGGTATGATTATAACCAGGGATTATTCGGTATAATCATGACCGTAATGTTACAAATGATGTGGAAAAAGTCCTCATTGGCCCGTAGTGTATTGATGGATAGTTTTTGGTATGATTATGGCTATGGATTCTCTTCGTCCAAGGGTGCAAAGAAGAATTGTTTTATGGCATGATCGTGACCGTTGATGAATACACGAATATCCTTAGCCCGTAGTGCATAGATAATTTGTGGTCATGATACTAATGAATATCCTCGTCAGAGTAAAGATTGGATGATGTGGATTATTTATTAAGCTGAGTCTCAGCGATAAAAGTGATGAAAAACCTTTTTAAATCATAAAAGATAGTAGATTTTATTCTCTACTTGACTCTTTTAATGGATTGCTTGTTCCAATTCAGTTAAACTTCATGTCTATTGTATTTTATCAGTTTAACATTATTGAAGACTAATGATAATTTATTTTGCATTATCTTAGTCATAATATTTCTTACTGGGCTAGTTGAGCTCACCCTTTCCTTCACTGTTCTCTTCAGGAAATGAGAATATAGCTGGGACGAGTCGGGAAACGGAGTGACGGTCCAGATGATAGCATTGGTAGTCCTCACTATTCTATGAAATAGTGTGATAATAAATGTAATAAGATTGAATTTGAGTGTGGATATTGTCTAAATGACAATATTCGTGTTAAAACTCTCAGATTATGTTTTGTCGTATTTTGAGTTTGAATACTGTCTAGAAGACAATATTTGTATTAAAACTCACAGCTCATGTTATATAATTAAGTTGTATTTGAATTTTGTACCATGTATTTGGCGACTCAAGATGGGTGATGTATACCTATTTTTGGGCGCCACAATTTGAGTCAAAGCTTGGGATATGATCCTGGGCCGAGATGTGAGACAAGAACTAGGAGGGAGAGACGGGGAATTCCTTCGCTAGTATGACCTACCTAAGTTTATTTGGTATTTAATTAGTCGGTCAAAGTATAGGGATAATATGTGATATGTTAATTAACCCTTATTTTGTGGCAGTATTTGAAAATGACATCCGAGAATGTTGAGAATAGCAATGGAGCACAGGAGACCATTGAGTCTCCAAATATCAATAATCAGGATAATGTGCATCAGGAAGGCGACAATCCTCAGGCAAACAACAACACTGAACAAATGATGAACGATTGAATGTTCAGAGGCTTTATGCAATTCATGCAACAACAGGTAAGAGAGACTCCTGTACAAAATATAGGTGGAAATAATGGCAACCCACTGTCGGTCACCGCTAAGCAGTTCAAGGAGCTGGGACCATCGGAGTTTTTGGGAAAGCCAGAACCACTTAAGGCGGAGATGTGGTTAAAGCAAATCACCAAGATATTTAATGTCTTGGGATGCTCAGAGGAGCAAAAGGTTCCATTTGCCACCTTTATGTTGCGTGAAGAAGCAGATTACTGGTGGAAATCTGTAAAATGTACCCAAACTGACGCACTCAAGATATCTTGGGAGAAGTTCCAAGAGCTGTTCAATGACAAGTACTTTCTCGAAAGTATTCGCCACATGAAGGAGGTGGAGTTCATCAAGCTGGAGCAAAACAATATGACCGTGTCACAGTACGAGGCTAAGTTTGCCGAGTTGTCTCGGTTTGCATCCCATTTGGTCGATAATGAGGAGTGAATGACGCAATTATTTCTAAGAGGTTTAAAACATAATATACGTCAATACCTCATTTCTCACAAACTTTGTTTATATTCAGATGTTGTGAATAGGGCTCAGTTATTGGAGCGCGATAATAAGTCAACACAACCAAAAGGCAACGACCAACAACACGATAATAATCGTACCGGTGGCAACATTCATCAGAACAATGATAACCATCGTGTGGGAAATTATCATGCCATGAATGGTAACCACTTCAGTGGTAATCATGGCCAAGATAATAGAAGTGGAAATTTTAAGAAGAGAAGGTTCAATAATGATGGAAAGACAACAGCACCAGCACCCATTTCAAAGGAAGAAGAATGACCATCGGTCGTATGTTTCAAATGCGGACAAGAGGGACACATCCATCCAAATTGTACGCAGAAATCCAAAGCGTGTTTGAATTGCGGAAGAGAAGGTCACCTACCTCGATTTTGTCGTATGGTGAAGTCAAGTTCAGCTGGGATGCTGATGCCAAAGGATGTCCCAGACAAGCCAAAGTCGGTAGTTTAAGAGAGAGCGTTTTTTTTCGTGACGAGGAACCTGAATAAAATTATCACAGGTAAGTTAATTATAAACTCTTGCGAAGTCTATACCATGTTAGATACCGGTTCTACTCACTCTTTCATTTCACCTAGTTGTGTTCAATGTTTGAATTTAACTCCGGAGAAGTTAGACTTTGATTTATCTGTTGAAACTCGGTTGGGAGAAACCTTTGTTACCTCCACTATTTATAAATCTTGTTTAATTCAAATCGACACTTTCATGTTACCTGTCGATCTTATCTCTTTGAAAATACTTGCCTTTGATGTATTTTTTTTTTGGAATCGATTGGTTAACTACTCATCATGCTTTTCGTAAGGTTGTTAGCTTTTATATTCCTAACCAACCTGTTATGAGAATTCAAGAAACCAAACCACTAAAGTCAATCACTGTTATATCAAACCATAAGTAAAGAGCCCCGATCCTTTCGTTGTTGACTTCCTTGTGTGGAATGCACCGAAGCCAGACTACCCGTAGGGGACATCGTGAATAACGTGGAAAGTTGATAAGTATCAATATGACGTGCTATCCAAGTCTTGGATGAGGGTCATAGTTTTGAATGATATTTCTATCATTAATAAATTTCTTGATGTATTTCTGAAGACTTCTTGGCCTACCCCAGAGCGTGAAATCGAATTTTGTACTGACCCCAGTACACAAAACCCCATTTCTAAAACCCTTTAATATTTCTTCAACTAAAATGAACGTAACATGCGCCAAAGACGTTGACTCGAGCTGTTGAAGATTACGATCGTACCATTCAGTACCATCGTGGAAAAGCGAACATGGTAGTTAACGCGTTGAGTAGTAGATCGTATACGTTTATGAGTTTGAATACATGAACCTACGTGAAGATAACGAATATACGAGTAGAATCAACTTTAATCGATAAAGTTAAAGCCGCTCAAACTACACACCCGAAGCTGATGAATGTGAAAAAAAAAGGGTTCAAGAGGGCGTTATTCTAGAAGCAAGAATTGATGAAGAGAGGAAATGTCAACCCTCGATTTAATTGGTCCATTTAAAATCATCGATTAAGTAGGAACTTTGGCTTATAGACTCGTTTTACCACCAAGTATGACGCGTATTCATAATATTTTTAACGTATCGATGTTACGTAAATATGTGGACGACCCGAACCACATTATTGATTTAAAACTGGACGAGATAGCGGATAAATTAACATATGAAGATGTACCTGTTAAAATCTTAGATAAGAAGGATCATATTCGACACTCAAAGGTTATACCTCAAGAGTTAGAATCGGACGAAGTGTCCTCATCTGTTCAGCATACCAGGTACGTACGTAAATTTTGAGGGCAAAATTTCATAAGGAGGGGAGATTGTAAAATCCCAAATTTTACGAATAAAAATTTAAATTTCTCGAATTTTTTTTTGAATATTATGGTGTGGATTTATTATAATGTTATAGTTGTGGGTAATATTTATAAATTTTACAAAGTATGCAAGTTGTTATATTATATTCGATTGGTCGGGAAATATTCTTTTTATCGGGGAATATCTGTACGACGGCACAATCATTGGTGGACTCCACAACGGAATTATTTTCAGATTGAGAAAATGACAAAAATATTTTTATAAAAATAATGGTGGAAGTTTTACCGTTATTACTGTTGAACTACTCGGTAGTAAAAGTACAGTAATACGCGTGGTTGCATAGTAGCACACGGTATTGATTATTGATGCTTATGTGAGAAGTCACTCAGTTTTGTTCAATTATTGCTTCAGTAATTGCTGCATAGTATCTCACGTTAATTGATTCAATTATTGTCAATATTTTATATATTATTAAATTAAAATTTGAGACGACAAAGTTGTTAATATTATTATTTGCAATATTAACGATGTCTAGAAGTTCTGCCAAGGAGAGGTTTGGTCACCTAATTGCGCGCCAATGGGGAGAAATCCTTATTGGAAAGCCTCCTCTTTCCTGGGAACAACCTGGTCGATTAATAGTGTGAATTATAATAATGATGATGAAGTTTGTTTTATTAGTATTATTAATGTAGTAAAGCAGAAAAGTTTTTTATATAAAACAAAATACTTTTATAAAAGTTATTTGTTTTATTAGGCAATAATTAGAATATATTATATTTTATTATGCATAGTGTTTGCATATAAAGGCGTATATATTATGTGCTTGATATAGTGTTTTATATAGTAAAATCTTTTATATTAAATAGAATACTTTTATAAAGTTATTCGTTTTATTAGATTATAAATAGAATATATTATATTTTGTTTAAAAAGATTTTGTTTTATTAGAATATTTTATTAAATCAATCTGGACCGTCCGTTTAAAAGTGAATCAATCTAGACCGTTCAAGAATTAGTTACTATTCAATCCATTCTTTTATAAATAGAAGCTCATTCCTTCATTATTTCTTACGAATTCATTGAAACTCTAGAGAGAGAAACTGTAGAGAGAATTCTTCTTCTATAATCTTGAGCGTATTTCTTTAGAGTTTAAGAAAGCTTTGAGCGTAGTGCAAGTTTTCTTCAAGTATATGCACGCCCTACCCGTCGGAGTACTCTTCTTTATAAGGTAAGGGGTATTATTTCTTTCGTATTCATGAAGAGAACTTCTGTTATTCCATTCTTTATTATTTTTGGAATAACCTGTATACGGGGACTACCCTATACTTGGTGAAATTCTTCTATTATTCCATTCCTTATTATTCTATTGGAATAACCTGTATATGCAAAGTACCGCATACATGGTGAAATTCTTCTGTTATTCCATTCTTTATTATTATGTTGAATAACTTTGTATGCTGCAAATACCGCATACATGGTGAAATTCTTCTATTATTCCATTCTTTATTATTCTATCGTAATATCCTCATCTGCGTATAGCGTACGCATGACCTGGTTCCATTATTTATTATTCTGTTGGAATAACCTGTCTGTGCGATCTATCGCATGCATGATGAATCTGTTGTTATTCCATTATTTATTATTCTATTGGAATATCATGTTTGTGTGTTTACGCATGACCTGGTTCCGTTATTTATTATTCTGTTGGAACATCCTGTCGGTGCGAATTTTTCCTGACCTGGTTCCGTTATTTATTATTCTGTTGGAATATCCTATTTGTGCGTTTACGTATGACCTAGTTCCGTTGTTTATTATTCTATTAAAATAACATGTCTGTGCGGTCTATCGCATGCCTGGTGATTTCTTTTGTTATCCCATTCTTTATTATACTCAGTCGGTTAAAGTTTTGACTTCTATACTCCATGAAATTAGTGAAATATCATTGATATTTGCACTTCATACAGTATCTTTTCATGGAAATATTCTTCTGAGCATTCTTGAATTTTACTTTACAAAGAAGTATCATGTTGACAATTTGGACGTTATTAGTTCCTGGATAAATTAATTCTTGAACTTGTTTTATTGAATTCTTATATCATTGTCATCATCCTCATGTTTATATTATGTTGAAAGTCATCTGTGGCATATAGTGCATAGATGGACTTGGTATGATTATGACCAGGGATTATTTGGTATAATCATGACCGTAATATTACAAATGATGTGGAAAAAGTCCTCATTGGCCCGTAGTGCATTGATGGACAGTTTTTGGTATGATTATGGCTATGGATTCTCTTTGGCCAAGGGTGCAAAGAAGAATTGTTTTATGGCATGATCTTGACCGTTGATGAATACACGAATATCCTTGGCCCATAGTGCATGGATATTGTGGTCGTGATACTAATGAATATCCTTAGCCG
The DNA here is from genome assembly GCA_020205615.1 of Panax quinquefolius. Lineage (NCBI taxonomy): Eukaryota > Viridiplantae > Streptophyta > Magnoliopsida > Apiales > Araliaceae > Panax > Panax quinquefolius. The sequence goes on from CM035163.1 coordinate 74,273,695, forward strand.
TAGTACAGGGATGATGTGGATTATTTATTAAGCTGAGCCTCGGCGATAAAAGTGATGAAAAACCTTTTTAAATCATAAAAGATAGTAGATTTTATTCTCTACTTGACTCTTTTAATGGATTGCTTGTTCCGATGCAGTTAAACTTCATGTCTATTGTATTTTATCAGTTTAACATTGTTGAAGACTAATGATAATTTATTCTGCATTATCTTAGTCATAATATTTCTTATTGGGCTAGTTGAGCTCGCCATTTCCTTCACTGTTCTCTTCAGGAAATGAGAATATAGCTGGGACGAGTCGAGGAACGGAGTGACGGTCCAGATGATAGCATTAGTAGTCCTCACTATTCTATGAAATAGTGTGATAATAAATGTAATAAGATTGAATTTGAGTGTGGATATTGTCTAGATGACAATATTTGTGTTAAAACTCTCATATTATGTTTTGTCGTATTTTGAGTTTGAATACTGTCTAGAAGACAATATTTGTATTAAAACTCACAGCTCATGTTGTATAATTAAGTTGTATTTGAATTCTGTACCATGTATTTAGCGACTCAAGATGGGTGATGTATACCTATTTTGAGGCGTCCACAATGAGTTAAGACCGTCCCTAAGCTTAACTGAGGTGCATTGCGTTACTCTGTAGTCTTATTCGACTTATTTTATGTGTAAATTATAAACCGGTATCATGTCTATTATAATCGCTTTCCGTCACAATCTTGTTGAATAAATTATACAGGAACGTGTTATTGCATAGAATAAAATACAATCAATAATAATAATATTAAGTACTTACATGAATTGACAGAAGCCATCTTGTATGTATCACGCTTCCGTTGTGCTTAAGGGTGAAGATCTTCTATTGCCTCTCTCAATCTTATGATGGATGTATAGGTGTGTATATAAAATTCTTGAGACGACAATTGGGACAAAACCCTAACTATTTTATTTATAGAATAGCTAAGGGTCAAAATCGTCCATCAAGATTATGAAACCCTAGGGCCCATTATGCCAAATACTATTAGGAATATTATTTATAGGCCACATAATTAATTACCAAACCCATAAATAAAGTGATTAAATTAATACAAAATGCAAGTCCAATAATTACATAAAAAGTAAAGGCCACATAAGAAAATAAAATATTCTAACATTCTCCCACTTAGCCGAAATACTATTTATATACCAAACATAACACTTACAATCATTAATTTGGCCAAGTATTAATTTAATGTCTACATTCTGTTCAAATAAAAATACCAATGCGAATTAATACAATCTTTGTGCCATTATTAACACAAGATCCCCATTAGTTACACAATTAGTTCTTTTATTAGAACAAAGATTAACATTAAGCATAACAGGTATGAATAGAGTTTACATAAGTGGTAATAGATTAAACTCATTCATATGGTCCAAAACATTACCGTACCATTTTCTCATAAGTTCTCAAGTGTGCACAATAAATAGAATAGCAAACCATAAACATAATGCGATAGCTGGAGCTGCTGATGTGTTTTATTTTAATTTTTTATTAAAATGATTGTAATTGATTAAAAATGATATCTGACTGGTGTCAGACGTATCTTTCATAACTTTTATCATATTTTCATCGTAGAAACGAGGGTTTTTACATTGGGAGATATTCCAACGAAGAACGTAGCCAAAACTCCATCTTCTCTAATTCTTCTTGGGATTCTCCATCATTGTGGATTTATAATATTGTTTTTCTGGATTTATATGAGGATTTGAACGTTGATATTGGTTTAAAATCTACAATTGGGTTTAATCGTTCTATCCCTCATCTTTCAATTGTTTACTTGATAATCATGCTTAGCGTTGACCCCATAATGGCTTTTAGTTCAGTCATGAACTAAACTCCATTATGGGATTCTAACGGATTTTAATATGTAGTTTGGTTGCATGCTTGATTGCTAGGGTTGTTTTACATATCATATGGGAATTCTATTATAGTTGTTTTACACGTATGAATGCTTAATCACCATTCGTTTCAGTATTTGCATGGAATTGACAATGAACATGCGAGTATGGATTGTAGTCATAATAGCATACGTATATGGGGCTGTTGTATATGGCTTACGTATTTCGTGAATGAGATAGACATATACTTATTCACCGTATGAGTTAAATAAGGGCATGTGCTTAAAATTAATATGATTGCAATTTCACATAGACATATAGTGATTTTCGTTATATTGATGATTACATGGAGTCTATCATTTGTGGATGCTATGTAAGTCGGTCATAGTGCATTAAAAAATGGCTATGACTCTATTAGTGCTCTTGGCTATTTTCCTGTGATATGTGAACAAGTCTTACATGATAGTGGTAGCTAGATGAAATATTAAATGAAGTTAGGATCCCATTATTTCTAGATTTGATTTATTCCATTAATATTCTTATTTTAGTTGTTATTTGCAATTAGTTTAATTCGCCAATTATAGTCGTTAGTCTAAGCATATGAATATAGTGATTTAATTGATACATACTAGTTTGAATTTGACAATTTTCTCTGTGGGATCGATACTCTACTTACTCTATATTACTTGTTGACGCATGTATGCTTGCATGAGTTAGAGCTCTTTTATCAGAACTGAAAAAGAGGCAACAGGGACAAAACCAGGAAGTGCAAAGCTCAACTCGTCAAAGTTGTGAGATGTCAATGTAATACTTACTTGTCCCTAAGCTTAACTGTATGCAATTGCCTAGTAGTCTTGTCTGACTTATTTTATGTGTAAATTATAAACTGGTATCATGTCTATTATACTGTTTTCCGTCACAATACTGTTGAATAAATTATACAGGAACGTGTTATTGCATAGAATAAAATGCAATCAATAATAATAATATTAAGTACTTACATGAATTGACAGAAGCCATCTTATATGTATCATGCTTCCGCTGTGCTTAAGGGTGAAGGTCTTCTATTGCCTCTCTCAATCTTATGATAGATGTATAGGTGTGTATATAAAATTCTTGAGACGACAATTGAGACCAAACCCTAACTATTTTCTTTATAGAATAGATAAGGGTCAAAATCGTCCATCAAGATTATGAAACCCTAGGGCCCATTATGCCAAATACTATTAGGAATATTATTTATAGGCCACATAATTAATTACCAAACCCATAAATAAAGTGATTAAATTAATACAAAATGCAAGTCCAATAATTACATAAAAAGTAAAGGCCACATAAGGAAATAAAATATCTAACATTCTCCCACTTGGCCGAAATACTATTTATATACCAAACATAACGCTTGCAATCATTAATTTGGCCAAGTATTAATTTAATGTCTACATTCTATTCAAATAAAAATACCAATACGAATTAATACAATCTTTGTGCCATTATTAACACAAGATCCCCATTAGTTACACAATTAGTACTTTTATTAGAACAAAGATTAACATTAAACATAACAGGTATGAATAGAGTTTAAATAAGTGGTAATAGATTAAACTCATTCATATGGTCCAAAACATTACCGTACCATTTGCTCATAAGTTCTCAAGTGTGCACAATAAATGGAATAGCAAACCATAAACATAATGTGAAGTTCAAAACAACGAGCTCAAAATTGTTGTCTTACATCAAAATAAGTTACTAATTAAGACTACCAGTTAAACCCATGCCAGCAACATGCTCTAAAAAGAGCTTGGGTGGTAAGCCTTTCGTAAGTGGATCCACTAACATATCATGCGTCGTAATATACTTAATGACAGCGTTTTGATCTTCAACTCTTTCCCTGGCAAATAAGTACTTAGTGTCGAGGTATAGTCCAGCACCACTCGAAATAGTGCTGTTGAAAAAAACTAACAGCATAATTATTATCACAAAATACTTTCAATGTCCTTGAAATGGAATCTACAACCTTACGTATTGAAATAAGATTCCTTAATAATACAGCGTGACAAATAGTATGATAACAAGCCACATATTCTGCCATCATCGTGGAAGTGATAGTTATGAGTTCTCCACAAAATAGGGCCTCCTGAAAGCATAAAGATGTACCTTGATTTAGATTTCTTTTCGTCTTTACACTTCACAAAATCAGAATCAGAATAACCAAAAACTTCAACGTTATGTGTTTTTCTAAATGTAAGCATAATATCCTTAGTACCATGTAAACAGCGTAAAACCTTTTTGGTTGCTTTCCAAAGATCCAAACTTGGATTTGAATTGTAACGTCCAAGCATGCCAGTTACATACGCTATATCTGGACGTGTACGAACTTGAGCATACATAAGACTCCCAACCACAGAAGCATAGGGAATAAGATTCATTTGATCACGTTCAAGTTGATTCTTAGGACATTGATATGAGCCAAATTTGTCACCCTTAACAATAGGGGCGACAGTAGGGGAGCAATTTTGCATGTTGTATTTGTTAAGAACTTTGTCAATATAAGTTCTTTGGGACAATCTTAATGTCCCGCGAGACCTATCTCGATGAATTTTAATACCTATAACATAAGAGGCTTCACCAAGATCTTTCATATCAAAATTTTCAGAAAGGAAACGTTTGGTATCATACAACATGTTTAAGTTAGTACTTGCAAGTATTATATCATTAACATACAAAATAAGAATAACAAATGTACTCCCACTGACCTTCAAGTATATACATTGATCCACTATATTTTTCTTAAAATCAAAATTACTCACTACCTCGTGAAACTTAAGATACCATTGTCGAGAAGCCTGTTTTAAGCCATACATGGACTTCTTAAGTCTACATACCATATATTCCTTGCCTTTAACCAAAAACCTTATGGTTGTGCTATATAGACATTTTCATGCAAGTTACCATTAAGGAATGCAATTTTAACATCCATCTGATGTAACTCTAAATCATAATGAGCTACTAAAGTCGTGACTATTCTGAATGAATCTTTCCTGGATACTGGAGAGAAAGTTTCATTATAATCCACACCTTCTTTTTGAGTGAAACCCTTAGCAACCAATCGAGCTTTATTCCTTTCAACATTCCCTTAAGGATCTAATTTGGTCTTATAGACCCACTTGCAACCAACAGGTTTAAAACCTTTTGGTAATTCTTCAAGATCCTAAATGTTATTAAGCTCCATTGATTTTAACTCATCATTCATGGCTTTAAGCCATTGATTTGATTGAGCACTCGTAATGGCCTCTTTATAGGAGATAGGATCATTAATCTTACTTGAATCATAATCAATCTCATTAAGTTAGGTTAAAAAAACATCAAAATTAATAGGCTTTCTAGGTCTTTCGGACCTACATAAAGGCTACACAATTTCAGGAATATGATTTTCAATAATGTGAGGTTCAACATTAGGTGGTGGCTCAGCTATCTCAGGGGCATCATTCGCCACAATGGGAGGTTGTTGTGCCTCACCCTCTTGAATTACAGGATTAGAAACATAAAACCTGTTTTCTTCCAGATCAATTTTTTAAGCTCACCACTCCCACTTAAATCACCATTCGCTAAAAAGTCTGCATACCTAGTCTCAACAATTCTAGTGGTATGTGAGGGACAGTAAAATCGAAAACCCTTAGATCTCTCAAGATATCCAATGAAATGACAACTAATGGTTTTAGAATCAAGTTTCTTTATTTGTGGATTCAAAATCTTAGCCTCGGCTGGACAACCACACACCCGTAAGTATTTTAAACTAAGTTTCCTACCTGTCCAAATTTCATAAGGAGTGTTAGGGATAGATTTGCTAGGAACCCAATTTAAAATGTGAACAGCCGTCTTTAATGCCTCAGTCCATAAAAACACAGGTAAACTAGAATTGCATAACATACTACGTACCATATCCATAAGGGTACGATTTTGCCTCTCACCACACCATTCTTCTCGTCATGGTACTGCATCAGATAATCGAGTGACGATTCTATTTTCTTGACAAAATAAGGTAAATGGGCCAGGACTATGACCTGTATCAGAGTGTTTACCATAATACTCTCCACCTCTATCTGATCTCACTACTTTAATTTTTTGGTCAAGTTGATTTTCAACTTCAACCTTGAAAACTTTAAACATATTTAGTGATTCAGATTTTTCATTAATCAGGTGCACATAAGCATAACGAGAATAATCATTAATGAACGTAATAAAAGATTTATGTCCACCAATTCCTGGAGAAAATAGTCCACATATATCAGTGTGAATCACCTCAATAAGTGCACTACTTCTTGTTGCTCCTTTCTTATTACCTTTCACAAATTTTCCTTTTATACATTCAATACAATGGTCAAGATCAGAAAAATCTAGTGAATGAAGAATTCCATCCTTTACAAGACGTTGCATTCTGTCTTTTGAAATATGGCCTAAGCGTTGATGCCGCAATTTTGAAGAATTTTCATTATCTAGTTTTCTCTTATTTCCACTTTTAGAGGTACTTTCTGTCACATTCATTGTTAACAAGGATTCAGAAAAGATATTATCCAAATTTATCTCATAGAGGTTTCCCTCTAAAGAGCCAGAACCAATAACATGAGAGTAATGATAAATAATTATTTTATTATTCCCAAAGTTAAACGAAAATCCATCAACGTCAAGTTTAGATACAAAAATTAAATTTTATGTCATACTGGGAACATAAAGCGTATCATATAAATACAAGATGAAACCACTCTCCAAAACTAAAGGAAGAGTTCCTACAGCTTCAACTTGTATAGACTCTCCATTACCAACTTTAATGGTTCTTTCCCCCTTTTGGAGTGTCTTCTTTGAAAGGAATCCATGCAATGAATTAGTAATTTGAACCATAACATTAGTGTCAAGCCACCATGTATTAGAAGGAACATCAATTAGAAAGGATTCATAAATTATATAATTGAAGGACGATATACCTTTCTTTCGCCTTATTTATTTTGGTAGAAATTATATTGCTTATCTTTATTCTTAAAACTTTTGCCATTTTTATGAGCCTTCTTCTTATGAGATCTAGTGGTAGTTAAATGAGCAACATTAGGTTTTTCAATCTTAAGCCTTTCTTCTTCTTGGACGCACATGGAAATTAACTCGCTCATCTTCCATTTTTCTTTTTGCGTGTTATAATTGATCTTAAATGGATCAAACTATGCAGGAAGAGAAGTCATAATGAAGTGAACAAGAAAACCGTCAGAAATCGCCATGTCCATACCCTTTAATTTAAAGGCCATGTCGTTCATCATCATAATGTGCTCGCACACTCCACTAACCCCATCATACCTGCTAGTGAGCATTTTTAAAATAAGGGTACTTACATGAGTTTTAGAAGAACCCTTAAATTGTTCCTCGACTAAAGTTAAGTACTCTTTAGCATTCTCAGAGTCAGGAATTGCTCCTCGAATGACTGTCATAATAGAGTTTTTCATAATCATAAGGGACATGCGACTGGATCGCTCTCACTTTTCATAAATAGCATTTTGCTCAATTGAGCTTGTATCCGTAAGTGGAGCAGGAGGATCAACTCGTAATGTATAGTCCAAATCCATAACGCCGAGAACAATTTTCACTTGCTCTTTCCAAACAGTAAAATTAGTTTCATTCAGGGCTTCAATTCCAAAGAGATACCCATAAATACTAGTTGGAGTCAATGATGAAATACAATCAAGCTCATAAACATGCTTACAAAAAACTAAAAGAAATCCACAATGTACAACAAAAATTAATAATTAATCATAATAAAACCCAACTGTAGGGCAAGCAGTTAGTTATATAAAATCTATTTACAACGCCCAAAAATAGATTTTAATAAGATGTTGGTGCATAATTATCAATCTTTCGTTGGTCTAATTAATAATATGCTAATAACATCCCCATAATATAATGCAAAACATATTTATCCACGCATCACCGTTGGGCAAAAACGAAATAAACATGTTACTCATGCAGTAAAATTCTATTTAATAAATTCTAATTCTAATTTTTCCATTGGGTAAAATTAAAATCTTTATTTATTAAATGTAACATTATGTGACTTTTCTTAATCTTTAATTGTTTCAATTAATAATCCTCTGTTGGGCTTATTATTAATTTTAACTATAAAAGAGTCACGCATACATGTAAATTATTATAATCAAACTCATTTTTCTTTAAATATATTAATCAAGTTTAAAAATTAAAATTATTTAAAATTTACATGTAAACATCTTAAAAGCCCTAATAATATATTACATCATGTTCAAAAAATTTTAAATTAAAATATATAATTATGAACATGAATTAATTATAAAATAATCACGTAAATTTTAAACTAAATACATGATGAATTGATAATATTTTTATAGTCAGAATGACTAATAAATTTATTATAATATTACTGATGGTTTTATGAATAAAAAGTGAAATATTATGTAAAATGGGTTGTGAATCCTGGACATACAAAATAGATGGAATTAACAATAAACAATAATGCGTGGAGAGCAAATTCCAATCCATAAATTATTTGATTCCACCCATGATAGATCATAACTATTCAATTGCAGTAACATTAATGCATGAACCCTTCTCACAAATACCGCATATACATGAATTTGATAGAATGGAAGGCCCACTAACACCTTAGCACACATTGTTTTTTGTTAGAGGGTGACTCGCTGCATTATGCTAAAGAGGATGAAGATGATTTTTCTTAAATTAGTACTGCATATATATATATATATATATATATATATATTAACGAGATTATGCGAAATTAAAATTCTAGCATAACATCATATATAATTAATTTTTCTATACAATAACGTAACCATACTTTGATACCAGATGTTGAAATTAATTACACAGGAACGTGTTATTGCATAGAATAAAATAAAATCAATAATAATAATATTAAGTACTTACATGAATTGAGAGAAGTCATCTTGTATGTATCACGCTTCCATTGTGCTTAAGGGTGAAGGTCTTCTATTGCCTCTCTCAATCTTATGATGGATGTATAGGTGTGTATATAAAATTCTTGATACGACAATTGGGACCAAACCCTAACTATTTTATTTATAGAATAGCTAAGAGTCAAAATCGTCCATCAAGATTATGAAACCCTAGGGCCCATTATGCCAAATACTATTAGGAATATTATTTATAGGCCACATAATTAATTACCAAACCCATAAATAAAGTGATTAAATTAATACAAAATGTAAGTCCAATAATTACATAAATAGTAAAGGCCACATAAGGAAATAAAATATTCTAACAAATACATGATTACCATGACGTTTAAAGGGTTCTAATACATAATGGCCATATGCACCCAAGAGTCTAAAGATTTATACAAACTTTTGTATTTCTTTTGTACAAACTACATAGATGATGGTTATATAACTACGTGGTGTGATAGCATATTAATGTGATATTCCATTTACGTTGCTAAGGTAGAAATGGATGTGTGTCTTTAACTTATGTGATCGAACATATATAAGATTTTTGACTAATACAATTGTGTAACTAATGGAGACGTTGTATACATAAACTACATTACAATAGGATTTCAAAGTGTTGATAAACTATAAGTTTGTAAACTACGCTTGAGGCAAGTTCTCTAACTTACACAACTTTGGATTTTGTGCAAGTTCTCTAACTTCATTCGATTTTCATATTGAATGCAAGTTCCCTAAACTCTTTACGCTTTATATATTGTATAAATTCTGAATTATTGCCATATCGACCACATTTACATCGAGCAAATATCTATTATTATTCAGAAATCGATTTTTATATCTTGATGTTGTTGAAAGCATTGAACTTATCGTTCTTAAATGCATTATAAAAGTTGTCTAAGCCATTGATTCGGTTAGACTATTGTCATGTGTTAGAAAGCTATCCAAACCAATTGACTTGGTGCGGACTCTTAAATCTACTGAGATGAACAACCCTCATGGAAGGGGAAATTATATAATTTTTGGGGAACCGACATGCGCACATACTAGCATGTTTAAATATTATGCATAACGTAGGGTACTTAGGTTGTTCAACTGTTGTACTCATTTTATTGAATTTTCAGTATAATACTGTTAATTCTAGCAGAAGTTTTTAGTCCTTAGTGACTGCTCAGTGTTCATTATTCTTGAACCTTGACATGATTTATTCTTAAATCTTGTTGATATCTTTCGGTCCATAGCGACCTTTATTGAGAATTGATGATAATTCTTGAACTATTATTCACTATCATACTCTTGAGATTTGGGCGTTATAACTGTTCACCCTTATTGAAATATTACTTACTGGGCAAATTTGTTACTCATCCTTGTTTTCCTTAAAACTTTCAGTTAAGGCGGAACGTGGTGAATCCTCAGGCAAGGACAAGAGTAAAGATAAAGCTTCGGAGTAGCTTTGTTTCTTAGGACAAGGAATTTACTATTATTATGATGTATGAAGACTTATTTATTATGATGTAATAAGTTGTGTTTAGATTAAGATGTTGTAGTAACGGTTGCGAGACTATGGGACTAGAATATTTATGTTATCACAATGTAAATTATTCTATATTTCCATTCTGTGAGATTTTGATTTATTATTATTAGAAATAGCATATGACAAACTAAATTCGAGATATGTGTGTCTGAATTTTGGGGACATCACAGTTAAGCGCAATAGGGCCTTAACTACTCCTATGTTCCTTAGGTCGTGTTTGGTTTATTCATAAGGGCTTATTTCCCATTATTTTAATTAATTCATTTATTAAATAGTTTATTTGTCACACTTTAATTAATCAATTAATATTATTTAAATCAATTAAATAAAAGGTAATATTGCCCATTAAATCACCTCATCACATAATTAAAATTCTCATTTATTATTTATAACAAATCAATAAATCTCTAAATAATTATTTAACAACATTAAAATTATTTAACAACTCATTTAATTTAATTATCCCAATTTAATTATCTCATTCTTCTTTGTCTAGTTATGTTTTGTCTCTTATACAAGTTGTTGATGATATACCTCGTGCTATCATTCCGTACCAATCAACTGAAAGTATTCTTGAGGAAACAAAGGAGTTGCCAAGGCAAGTTAGAGAGTTGGTGAAAAAAGGTATCGTAAAAGAAGACATGGGTTCGTGTGCTATTTATGAGATCATAGTACGTAAGGAGGATGAGACGTCAAGCTTGTGCATCGATTTTGAATCGGTAAACAAGTATTGCTATGCTTTTTTTTACTTGGATAATATATTTGATAAATTGCATAATACTTGTGTTTTATCTACACGTGATTATGATTATGTGATGACAATGCCTAATCAAATTAGCATGAAGGAATGTGAAAAATGGAAAATTGTTTTAACATGTTAGTTGTATAGATGTCTAGTTATTTTTGTTAGATTAACTGATGCATCTAGTATTTTCATGAGTTATTTCAAACATGTTTTGCATGCTTCCACTAGAAAAATTTGTTGTTAGCTATTTTGAGGGAAGAATCATCTTTATCAAAAACTATGGTGGATATTTGATGTATGTTGAATTAGTTTATGATCATAATATGTTTTCTCGTTCTCAATGTAAAAACTTGCATGAAATTCATTCTAAGTTTTCTTATCCATATGTTGAGTTAGGTTTTTATGCTAGTCAATCTGTACTTGAGTTGTCGTTAGTTGACAATGGTAGTAATCATGCTTCCGTCCAAGAAATTTTCATTGCATGAGGTGCTATCATATGATATTTATTTGGAAAGTGATTATCATCAAGAAAGGGTGAGATATGGGTTACATACATGTTTAGTCAAATCATTTGGATTAGCTAAGGCTTTGCATACTTCCAGGAGATTGTTGAATAGTACTTTGCATTTGTTCTTGGGAAAACTTGTTATTATCTGTGTTGATGATATTCCAGTTTGTGTCAACAATTTGAGAAATTTTTTAGCATGTGTTGAGATTGTTTGTAATTATCATCGATATGCTATTAAATTTTCAACTTGTGATTGTGACTTTTTTATTCCATTGGTGCTATTATGTGATTTTGATTGTGCTAATGTCAATGGGAAAGGAAAGGTTGGTTATGATTTGCGATTCGGAGAGATGTTCATACTCATCGGGGAGAAAAGATTGATTCATTGTGCAAATCAATCCGAACGGTACATTACAAGTCTACATGGAAGTATTTTGATTTTAGTTTTAGTAGACTATATATGTGAATTTGAATTTCTTGGGTTTTCCATGATTACACAAAAGATATATGTTGATTGGTTTTGTTTTGTGTTTAATCTAGGAATTCGAGTGTATGGGCTTATGTGACGTGATGAGTTTTAAAAGTTGACATTTGACCCAGGATTATTGACGTGGTTATGTTTGTAAATGATCGAGGTCATGAGATTCCCTTTTGATCCGAGAATTTGTTATTGGGTTTGTTTGCGAACGGTCGAGATCATCCGATTAATGTTTGATTCGGGGATTTGTCATCAAGAGGATCTACTACATGAGGAGTTCTATGTGTTAATATTTGATTCAGGAAGAGATAGAACTTTTCGTATTCTTATTTGTATTATATTCACATTTATTTTAGTAAATAGTAGATTAGTTTATATAGTTAGTATGTGGGAAGTAACTGGTCTACAAATTGTCAATTTGAAAGAGAAGTCAGACATTGTTATGTTCTTGGCGGAGTTGGAGTTTTAGATGATTCTTTTCATAATTCTATTTTGCATTGTTGATATTGTTTGTATATGTTATTTGCAAGTTGAATTTTTGGGTTTATGATTTGTTTAATGCTACTAACTTAGTTTGTTTTTATTTGGGAAAAGGTTTGTGGATAATTTCTTTCCAAGAAGAGGGGATGTCAGATTTGAGGACAAATCCTTTTCAAGAGGAGGGGAATAATAACAGACTGGCCAGGTCAGAAATTTTTGACATTTTCTCAACTCAAGTTCCAATGGTTCAACAAATGACTTCAAGTAATTGGGCTAAAATATGTTCAAAGATACTTAATTTGGAGCTCAATTTAGGTGGACCACGAGCGGAGGATCAATTATGTGATTTGGAATTTCTAGATACAATCTATTTAGTGAAACCAAATCAACGCAAGCCAAGTCATCAAATATGTTTTCATTTGTGTTACCTAATCTTCAACAAAGTTATATTTCTATTCAATGAGGGATTAGCAATTACACGATATCACAAGGTTGCAATGCACGGAACAAAGAACCACATTCGGGACGTAAAAACTTCAAGGGGTAAATTTTGAAAAACTGGCACGCCCCGCGCCAGGGCGACATATTTTGGGCGCGTTTGTCAAGGCAACGCGACTTTGACTATTTGACTAGATTTCTTTCCATGTTTTTAGGGGATCTTCCATATCTTTCATATTTCTATTGTATCTAGGAGTTATGTTAGGTAGGATTTGATTTCCATTGATTTGTTAGCTAGGATTTCTATTTCTATTTCCATTCAAATTCTTATTCCTTATAGGAATTAGGGTTTTGATTTCTTATTTCTTATAGAATTAGGATTTCTTTTTTTCTTTTTTTAAATATAAATACATTACATGGCTTATGTAATAGATAGACAACTTTGATAAATAAAAACTTGTAAGATTATTCTCCTTTTGGTTCTTTGAGAACTTCTGAATTGTTCATAGTTTCCTATGAGATTCAAACCCGACTTATTATACAACAATAAATAGTTGTGTGTGGCGTCTTCTATCATACATCAATTGTTGATTGTACCAAGGTTACCGCTTACATATAAGCGAGGGGTTAAGGTATCATTGATGTTCCATTCAACGTAATTTCTTTGCGCGATCGATTGTACCAAGGTTCTCATCTCTTTATAGGCGTTAGGTTACGGTGTTGTGAGCGTTCCACCTTACGACTTTGCTAGAAACGATCCGGGCGACGACCACCTCACGCAAGCATGCCATGGTGTCCATCAAATACTCCTTCCGTTCCAAATTATTTGATCATTATTGGTTTTGAAAGTCAATTTGAGACATTTTTAAGCTCAAAATTAAGACGACTTATTAAAAATTATGAAACAATAAAACTTACAATGAGAAATATTTTTTTGATAGTTTAAAGTATTCATCATTGTATATATTGATTAAAATTAAAAGAATCTATATAATTTTAAGTTTAATAACTCTTAAGTTGACTTTAAAAAATCAACAATGATCAAATAATATTCAACGGAGATAGTAGTATAAATTATAATTTTTTATTTTTATTTTTATTTTTTGTTAGAATGTATCATATGCATTAATGCGTATAAACAATCAACCAAATAAAGAACTTTCTTTTCCAGCCAGAGATAATATCACATAATTGTCCATTACTACAATTTTACTTTTAAAGAAAATTGCACTTGGCACTTGGGTAAAATTTTCAAGTTCCAATAATTAATTAATTTGGGCAATTTCATGGTAATTGATGACTTCGATAAGATTACCATTTACCAACTGCTTTGTTTAAGTGAGAACTTAATAACGTATATCATTCTTTAAGCTCTTTTTGTGTGAAGAGTAGGTGATTATTATTTTTTTTTAATTGCAAATGTTTGTGATATTATTATTATTATGGGAAGAAAAATATGTAGTTGAACTTGAACCTAGATTTGCATCATGAGCAGTGGCCATTAAATATTTTTTAGCTGAATGACATTTATGTCCCTCCAAGTTATTACTCATTTTTCAAATCGTCTCTAAAATTTAATTTTTATCAATTAAGTCCTTAAAATAACTTTTTGTTGACGTTTTCGTTCCTTCAGCCCTATCTTTATAACTTTTTAAAAATAATATTTTATTTTATAAAAAATAAATATTATTTTAAAATATTAAATATAATTATTATTTTGAAATTATTTTTAAAAATATATTATTTTAAAATATTAAATATTTATTTAAAAAATAATATTTTCTTTTAAAATATTAAATATTATTATTTAATTTTTTAAAAAACTAAAATTTATTTTTAAAATAATTATTTTATTTTAAAATATTAAAATATTTATTATTTTTAAAATAATAATTTATTTAAAATATTAAATATAATTTTTTAAAATGTTAAATTAAATATAATTATTCTTTTAAACTTATTTTAAAATATTAAAATTTTAGGTTGGGTCAAACTGGGCCGTGTTTGGTCAAAATGGGTCAAGTTGTTGAAAATCAATTGAAATTTGAAAAAGCAACTAACAAAATGCCAGTTTAAGGGCCTAACTGACGAAAATTAAACTTTAGGGACGACTTTGAAAGTGAGTGGCAACTTGAAGGGACAGAAGTATCATTCAACCAATATATTTTTTTTCTTCTCTCTTTTCCCTACAAAATGATATACATTTAGATAAATATTTGACAAAATTGGATTACGAGAAGTATATGCAATAAGATAAAAAAAATAAATTAAAGTGAGATCCTTCTTAATTTCTACATATCTCATATTATGCACATGCGTCACAATTATAATTCGGCTGAAAATTTTTGTAATATTTAGCAGTACTCTTTTTCTCTAATAAAAGTTTTTTGCCTCTATCTTAGATTTAGGGAAGGCTCTCCTATTTTTAAAGAGACCCTCCCCTAAATTTCTTTTCTTATGCTCTAATAATTTATTCTCCTTTGTTGTGAAATTTATTTTTCCCTTTTGCATGTGGAACTTATTTTTTTTTATGAGATGACTAATTTCTTTCTTTTCTGTGAGAATATTTCATTATCATTTCTTGTGAGATTTTACTTTCTCTATTTGAGTGATATTTTTTTCATTAATGAGATTTTTTTTAGTGCGAGGAAGCCGAGGATTGTTAAACATAGATTGTTCATGTTTTGGGGTATTTCTTTTGTGTAAAAAAATTTCTAAAATTTGTATATTTTATTATTATTTTTGAAATATGACTATTTTTAAGAATATTTGTGATGTCCTCTACATATTACGATTGCCTTTGTTCCTAATTATCTATTATTTTGCTTAAAAGAATTATTATTTTAATTTTTTATTATAACTTTTTTATCTTTTGTAACCTATTATAATTTTAATATAGTTTAATCTTTTAAATTGTTTGGTCAAAAAAAATAGGAAGAAGAAGAAGAGATTTCTTCGTGAGAAAGCTGAAAGCTCATAGAGTCTGTTTTAATTGTATTTTACGAACATAAATTTTAGCAAAAAAAAATTAACTTTTTACTCACAAAGTTGGAGTAATCCATATCACTATCATGCGTATGGTTGACGTTGACTACCATAATATACTGGAAAGGACAAAGGTGCAATTATATATATTAAATCACAACCTCAAAATGCTTCTTTATTACATGAAAAAAGCAAACACAAAGCCTCAAGCTAGACAAGAACCTGAAAACCTTAGTATATGAGGCGACACTCATTTTGGGCCCGGATTAAAGTTTTTTACAAAACCATAAAGGAAGTTTATAAAGTTGGATCCTATAATCCAATATTTTAAAAATCGCATGACGGACCTGATATGTCGCCTAATAAAATACCAAGGCGTATTTTTTAAGTGAACTCATGTATTTATTTATATATATATATATATACTTATTACATTATACAAAATATATAGTAGCGGTAATTTTTTAAATTTTACTTTAAAAAAATCTTAAAAGATTTAATAAATTTATTTTAGTATTGTAAAATTTTAAAATATTTATTAAATTAATGTAGTAAGAGACTGATTCTTTCCAAGTATGGGCTTATGTGTCTTGACAAATTGAGACCGTAGATGACCCGCTTAACGTCTACACAGAACGAGCCTAAGTAGATATTTTTAAAACACTGTTTAAAATAATTAAAATGATACAAAAAATGCAAATTGATCAAAATTATTCAAAATATGATAATATAAATAAATAAATAAATAAAACCTTTAGCATAAGTAAAGACTATTGAAACAACACATAGAAACAAGATTTTAATAAATTAGTCAAAATATAATTGATCTCTCTGATTCAAAATATAAAATTATTATTTATTTTTAAAGTTAATTTGTTATATTTTTAAACTCAAAATTGACGTATGTTCATTTTATTTTAATCAATACAATGATGACTATTGTAAACTATCTCAAAATTCTATTAATTATAAAATTTTATTATTCTTTAATTTTTAATGAACTTTATCAATTTTGAAGTTAAAAATATCTCAGGTTGACTATTAAGAATGAAAGGAGTTTAAAAATAAAGAATTTAATTTTACATAAGAGACAATAATTTTTTTAATATTAATTAACGACATATGTAAATATATGGAATCGAAAAAGAAA
The DNA here is from genome assembly GCA_020205615.1 of Panax quinquefolius. Taxonomy (NCBI): domain Eukaryota; kingdom Viridiplantae; phylum Streptophyta; class Magnoliopsida; order Apiales; family Araliaceae; genus Panax; species Panax quinquefolius. The sequence goes on from CM035163.1 coordinate 74,290,894, forward strand.
AACACATTATTATTTTATCTTATACCGTGTAGTTGTACGTTAATCATAAATTAAATTCGTCATCAATTAGTTGTCATATAAATCATTTTCCTTCATACAACTGAAAGAATACACTAAAACAAGATTTTAATCTAAAATGTTGGGATAAGTCTATAATTTAGCCAGCCAAAAGAAAGTAGTCCGGTCTAGTACCAAGGCCCTCTTTATTGGATCAATCAACCTACTTAGTGTATCTACTAGACTACCATCTTCTTAGTACCCTATGACCCAAATGCGGGGAAATGGCAACCTTTCTATAGATTTTTGTTTCTTATGAATTTCCGTTGCTCAAGTTCCCAGGTTTTTTACAATATGTCACTCAAGTACTCCTTTCCGTTAATTTTTTATTTCACGTTTTGGGTGAAAATATACCGATTAAAAAAATATAATTAATATTTTATTTAATTAAGCGAATTGAATATAAAATCTTAATATTACCATTTTAAAATTCATTGAAAAGCTGAAAGAGAAATAAAGTAGACAAACGTCAATTTTTTGATTGTTAATTAAGTGGATAAATATTAATAGTAATATTATTAAATATATGTGTAATACGTGAGACTTTATAATTCATACTAATTTTATATTTTGACAAACTTTGCAATTGTATTTAAATTTATAGCAATACACATCAGGACTCCATATTATCATTTAATATAGATATAAATGATAAACTAAGTAATTAATACTTTTTAAAAATCCATAAACCACATATAAAAACAAATAAATCTCTACAAACCACATATAAAAAAGAAAAATCAGACAATATTCCCTCTATTCCTTTTTATAGGGAATAGATGACTTAAGGTTTGTTTAGGGATAATAGACATGTTTTATAGGCTCTAGGAAAAGTGGCGGGCAAGGCCAGTCATTGTCTTTTTTGGGCTACCATTAAATGAGAATTTGAAGCAAATCTTATTAATGGTTAGTGGACAACACCATTACGGGTTTTGATGCTTGGGCCCCTACCATCCACCGGACGGGAGAATTATTCAACTTCTATCTCGCTAACAGTTTTGAATTTCGTTTGGTTTGCCCGATACAGATTGTTTGAGATTGTTTAAAAAACATTATTACCAATTTTGTTTATTGTTTTTGTTTATAATCAATTTTAAAAAGTTTTTGTAAATAAAAAATAATTAAACTAGTAAACTATAAAATGTTTGGTATAAAAGAATTTTGCTAATCAGTTATTTCAAGTGTACCTTACTAAAAAGGAATAAATAAAAATGAGTAATAGATTATTGAAAATGAATGTTTTGAGAATTAAAGAAGAGTAATAGACAAAATTATTAAAATAAATAGGGATATATTAGTAATATAATTGATCAGACTTGATTATTAGATTTGATAAATAATCAAAAGCTTGAAATTGGAGTTTCTGATTATTTATCTAAAAAGTGATTAAAAGCAATTTTAAAAATTCAAGTTACCAAACTCTTTTTACTTCTTAAACCGATTATAAACTGGTTTTGACTACTTATTATGCTATCCCAAATACTTGGATCCTATATTATTTAGTGAATAACAATGAAAATATTCTATCTGTTCTAAAATATAAAATCATTATTAACTTTTTAAAGTTAACTTGAAATATTTTTCAAACTTATGACATAGGTTCAATTGATTTTATCAATATAGTGATGAATATTATAAACTATTTCCTCTATTCCATGATAATAGTTGTTTTAGTTTCATACACACAAATTAAGAAAAGTCAATTAATACTATCACTGATAATTGAAATTTATATAAAATGTCATCATTTTTCCTTTATATGAAGTTAGGAACTACTAATATAAGAGAGAATTTCTAAAACATAAGAGACACTATAAATAATATAAGAAAGTAAATAATTTATTCATATAGAAATGTACAAACGACAAGTAAATTGAAAGAAATTGTTTTTTCTTATTCTAAAAAGTATTAAATACATGGAGTATCTAAAAATATTCCTATTATAATCGTTATTATTTTGTAATTTAATGAATCTTATCAATTTATAGTTTGAAAATAATTTAAATAAACTTTCAAAAGTTAATTGTGATCTCATAATTTAAAATGGAGAAGTAATATAGCTTCTTATTACATTTAAACCTTGTTAAATTCATGTAATTAGTTTATATTTGTAATTATGTTTGAAAGTAGGAATATTATTATAGAGATAAAAATTAATTTACAAAATAATGTGATAAAATATAATTAGTTGATAATCCACGATACATATATAGATTGTAACAATTCAAGATTTTATTTGTAATTTAAAATATTTATTAAATTAAATAACTATTTTATTGAATATTTTATTTATGTGGTTGTTGTTAGTAAATAATTGTGAATTAAATTTATTAGATAATACTCTAATTTAATTTAATAGTTAGAGAGTTGTTAAAGATAACATGAAGTGTTATATTGTCGTTTTTAATGCTATATTGTTGTTTTAATTTAATAATTTAAAATGGTACGTTAAATTATTATAATGAGATTATAATTTTGGGATATTTGGATTAAGTGGAAAATTTATTTAGTATGTTGTAATTAGTTTATTTAACTAAGATTGGATATGAAATCCAAAGAAATAATATGAGACTATAAACTATTTTATAAATTGTTTATTAAAATAAATTAAAGTAGTTTTAAATAGATTTACCCAAACAAGGCTTAAAGATATTAAGTCTTTATTTTTAAAAGTGTTTTACCAAACAAAGCCTTATGGGTTTTGAATTTGAATTTGATTTAAAAATAATAATAATAATAATAATAATAATAATAATAATAATAATAATAATAATAATAATAATAATAAAAATATAATTAATATTTTTATAACTAATATACGTTTAAGTTTTGTAACTGTTTTTTTAATACGCGTATAATGGCTATCAGTTTCTTTTATCTTTGCGCATAATGATAGTTGGCCTATACTGATACTAAGAAGAGAAAAGAAGAGAAAATTACAGAGAATTAGTGTGACAACCCCAAAATAGGTATACATCACCCATCTTGAGTCGCCAAATATATGGTATAAAATTCAAATACAACTTAATTATACAACAGTCGTGTAAAATACGACAAAATATGTGTTGTGAGTTTTAATACAAATATTATTATCTAGACAATATCTACACTCAATTGAGTCCTCATTACATTTATTATCACACTATTTAACAGAATAGTGAGGACTACTAATCTTATTATACGGAATACGTCACTCCGTTCCCATTAGTCCTCGCTACGTTCTCATTTCTGAAGAGAACAATGAAAGTAAAAAAGGGTGAGCTCAACTAGCCTAGTAAAAATATTATGACTAAGTTAATGCGAATAAATTATTATTAGTCTTGAATAATGTTAAAGCCGATAAAATATAATAGACATCAAGTTTAAGCTGCAATGAAATAAACAATCCATTAAAAGAAATCAGTAGAGAATAAATCTACTATCTTTTATGATTTAAAAGCTTTTCATCACTTTTATCATTGAGACTCGACAATAAATAATTCATATCATCCCCTGCGCACTTCGACCGAGGATATTCATTAGTATCCGACCACAAATTATCCATGCACTACGTGCGAGGATATTCGTGTATTCATCAATGGTCGTAAATGATCATGCCAACAACTGTCCATCAATGTACTACAGGGCCAATAAGAATTTTTACCACATCATTTGTAACATTACGGTTAATGATTATACTGGATTAATCATTGGTCATAATCATACCAAGTCCATCTATGCACTTCGAATACGATGACTTTCAACATAATATAAACATGATGATGATGGCAATGATATAAAATTGATAAAACAAGTTCAAAATTAATTTATCCGGAACTAATAATGTCCAAATTATCGACATGATACTTCTTTGTAGAGTAAAATTCAAGAATGCTCAAAAGAATATTTCCATGTAAAGAATCTTTGGATGAAACGCAAATATCGAGGATATTCCACTAATTTCATGGAGTATAGAAAGTCAAAACTTTAACTTGATTGAGTATAATAAAGAATGGAATAACAAAAGAAATCATCGAGGCATGCGATGAGCCGCTTGCAGACGAGTTATTCAGCGAATAATAAATAACGAAACCGGTCATGCGTAAGCGCCTTACGAATGAATATATTCAACGAGAATAATAAATAATGGAACCGGTCATTAAATAAGCGCGGGCGGGATATTCAACAGAATAATAAAGAATGAAATAACAGCGAGAATTCACCATAAATGCGATGACCGCCTTGCAGACGGGTTATTCTAGCGAGAATAATAAATAATGGAACGAGGTCGTATGTAAGCGCTTACGAGACAGGATGTTCGACAAAATAATAAAGAATGGATCTGAAGAATTTCACCATGTATGCGGTGCCCATAGACGAGTTATTCCAACGTAATGATAAAGAATGGAATAACAAAGAATTTCACCAAGTATAGGGTAGCAGCGTATCTGAGTTATTCGACAAAATAAAAAAATTGGAATAACGAAGTTCTCTTCATGAATTCAAAATTATCATATATAATTATCATATCATGAAGATAACACATTATTCCGACCCTATTATGTTGAAATAACTGTATTCTACTTGAAATTCCATATTCATTCTTTATGTACAATATGTGAAAATGATACACAGTTATTGCGATTATTACTGACATGGACTACATTTATTTATTATCTTAGAATATCTGTCACGTGCGATTACATGACACATTATTTTATTATTTTTTGGGAATATCACCATGCTGATACGTGCGTGTGAAAAACATTATATCATGTATTATTTATTCATTGATTTACATTATGGTTATTGATATATGGTGATGAAATTTATTATTCCATTCTTTGTATACGATGATGGAAGATCTATTACTTGATCTTAGTTTATGAATAGTGAATGATTAATCATGAAATGACATCCCGTGATGGATGGATGATTGTGATACTAATGAATATCCTTGTATTAGTGCGAGGATGATGTGGATTTTATTAGTGGTTTGAGTCCCGGCGATAAAAGTGATGAAAAACTTACTAAATCGTAAAGATAGTAGAATTATTCTCTCTTGACTGCTAATATTTAACATTGCATTGCGGTTAAACTGATTTTATTATCGGTTAAACGTATGAGCTAACGATAAGCTATTATATTAACTAGTTGTTGAGAACTATTGAAACTAACTTTCATTAAATCTCTAAGATGAATAGTGTATTAAAATTGAAACTAGACATATATTTGGCTGTGTGTATTTTACGGCATATATTTTATCGATAACATGGTTGTATACTCAAATTTGAGAAGCGTCCGATTGATATCAAAGCTTATGGATATGATCCTGGTGAGATGTGAGGCCAAAGAACTAGGAGGGAAGAGGCGGGGAATTCCTTGGCTAGTATAACCTACTAAGTTTGTTTGGTATTTAATTGGTCGGTCGAATATAGGGATAATATGTGATATGTTAATTAACCCTTGTTACGTGGCGGTGTTTGAAAATGGCATCGAGAATGTTGAGAACATCAATGGAGTCACGAGAGGCCGTTGAGTCTCCACGGATCGATAATCGAGGATAATGTGCATCGAGGCGACAATCCTTGAAATGACAACAACCGCGACCGGATGATGAGCGATGGAATGTTGGAGGCTTTATGAAATTCATGCAACATCGAGGGCAAGAGTGGCTCCTGTACAAAATCACGGTGGAAACCTTGCAGCAACTCTCGAGACGATCGCATTAAGCGATTCGAGGAACTAGGGCGACCATGGTTTTTGGAAGCGAAAACCACTTAAGGTGGAGCGTGGATAAGCGGATCTGTAAGATGTTTGATGTCTTAGGATGCTCCAGGAGCAAAGGTTCCTTTGCCACCTTCATGTTCGCGTGCGGAGGCGATTAATGGTGGGAATCTATAAAACATACTCGACTGCTGCACTTGCTTGAAGATGACTTGGGAGAAGTTCGAGAATTGTTCGATGACAAGTACTTTCCGAAAGTATTACGTCACATGAAAGAGGTAGAGTTCATCAGTGCGGAGCAAAACAACATGGCCAGTGTCGCGGTCTGAAGCCAAGTTTGGCCAGAGTTGTCGGTTTCGTCCCATTTGGTTGATAATGAGGAGAGAATGAAGCAAATGTTTCTAAGAGGTTTGAAAGCAGGAATACGTCGATATCTTATCTCTCATGGCGAGTTTATATTAAGATGTTATTAA